>BOPP01000223.1:1694420-1735091 GCA_017312745.1 Gryllus bimaculatus | reverse complement strand
GCGCAGGCCGTGGCTCGCTGGCCGCGCGATGGGCCGCGCCGTGCGGAAGAAGCTTCGCCGCCGCCGCACTGGCGCTGTGACATTGGGGGCAATGTGTTTGTAGATACATACGAGATGTTTTAACATCGGTATTATAAAGCCCATATTGTTTTGACGTCGGTGTTTTGTGCTAGATGTTTTTACGATGTCGATGTGTTCCTTGTGAAGGAAGAAGACCCGGAATCACAATTTTGTTAAAGTTAAAATATATAATAACTGATTTTATTACTGTAACTTCTTTTAAAGTAATTTACGTACAGCAGATTTTCAACTCGGTCGTCTGAGGCATAGGATGGCATACTGGCAGGAAGGTGTTCGACGGGTGAACATTTCACACATGATCGTTTCCGACTAACCAGCCGTAGACATCGGCTCAGTGACACCATTGCCATCATTTCTGCAGCATCGCTTGGTTTACAATCTCTAAAAGTTCTTAAATCCTTGAAGCATTGGAACCTGAGAAAAATTGATTACTACAAAAATACAATTTTATTTTCGGTGCATCGGGAGCGTAGTTCGCGTGTAGCCTGTTGGTTTAGTGCATAAGACCTTTTCTCGCGGAACCTATCACCCTGGGTTTGAATCCCAGCCTGGGCAAATTGTTTTGCCGGTTGGATACACTTTAGGAGGTTTAACTAGTATTGTCCAGATGTCTATTGAAGCGTTGTACGCACTTCCACACAACTTCCCACGTTGTTGAAGGCTCTTAGCCTACGCTCACTATTCAGTCTTCTTCAAAACACTTTCTGACTCGTTTATTACAATCGATCTCTCTAAGTTACAATTTTTCTTCCAACATATGTTTCTGAAACGCCGTCATTGTGCGTGTTGTCTTTGTAAAGTCTGCACTTCAATATACACACAAGAAACATCACAGGTCGACTCCACGTCGCGAGATCTCGCCGATCACAGCCTTGTTACTGCATCTCCGATAGTTCACAAAACGACAAAAAAAAAGGCTTCGAAGTGATGTTATCTGCAAATGATGCATTTTCTAAATGATGCAATGTGCTATCTGCTTATTGCGATTCCATTAGTTTTATTTCGGGAGTGCGTTTATCCTCCTAGCCGCACTATCTCAAAAGTATGTAACTTTCAGGGTATAAATGATAGGATAATGAGGGCATACTGGTGTTATTATTGCGGTATGGTGTAGATGTCACTTGCATATCTTTAAATGAGAGATAACAGTGCATTTGTAAAATAAATATTGTGTTCCTTTACGACTCTATTAGAGGACTTCATGGGGCTGCTAAAACGAGGAACAGCGGAAGGGACATCGGTTGCGGAAGCCGCATCGGCCGCAGTAGACTCGGAAGCTCTGGGAAGAATGCCCTCTAACGGAGAAGTAAAACAAAAACAAAGTTGTGGTGAATGCGAGACATGTGAGTTAATATATGAAGTCCCATTCGATTACTTATCATCTTCTATATTATTTCAGTTGTAAGACGAGCGTTGCGGCTCTTACACTTAACCAATAGTTATATATGATGTCTCTAAAGAAAGAAAATGTCACGGTGACTTGATGAATTGCGCTTTAGGTTAAAAAAATATGAAGGGTTTGTTAAAAAAGGCATCTATATATTCACGAGAAATGCACCCCGCAACACTCGAGCAGCAGTGCAAAGTCTGTTGTTAAATAACTCCAAAACGAAGCGTTCTAGAGCCTTAATACCTGGAATTTTGAGGCCGATCTCCTCAAAGAAACGTTTCCCACTCCGTAATGGACATTCTATTACGTGTTTGCTGGGTCAGCGCTTCTCGATACTTTATTGAATTGCAATTTCAAACATTGCAAAGAGTAGGGTTATACTTGCCTGATCCTGTATTTTCGCATGGGAAACTTTTGTATGCATCTACTCAAAATGTTTAAATTTTTTCAGTAAAATTGTATGGTAGCGGTATTTATGTATATTTAAATATTATGGTTGTGATAACATGTGAAACTCGTGCAACTGTTATCTACTGAATTATGTGGATCAGCGTGAATCTATGAATTATGAAATTATAAACTCACATTTGTTTCTTCAAACATGATTTGCATTAATCTAATACGTTCGTCTTAGTTCCTAGCAAAGAATCAGAGCGAATGCTATGCCAGAACCGGACGCGACTCCAAATATGTTTGTCAAAGGATATAGCGGTTTGAGAAATTCGTGTCTGAAGAGATGTAATCAGCGGAAGCGGTGCAGGCATTGCCTTGAAAGCGGCAGAGGTAATGCGCTGCAGAGGGTTTGCGACAATACGGTAGTGGATACTACTTAAATTATTGCTTACTGCAGGTCTTCCCAAAACAACGGGCCCGGGGCTACTGCCCGGGCGGCCCCCGCCGCGGCGAGCCGTGACCTCACGGGTTGCGCCTGGGGCACGCGCAGTACTGGAAGGTCAGTTCTGGAAAAACTAGGTTCTGGAAGGCGGTGCGGCGAGCCACCAGCACACGGAGGGGACGAAGTGCCCTCGGCGATTCTTCAGTTGGACGTACCACGATTGCATTCCGCAGTCAAACATTTCCTAAACATTTTTCTATCTTCCCAAACTGCACCCCGTACGGTTTTCCTCCTGGGTATAAGGAAGAGCTCGCTAGGTGTCACTGCTTAGAAGATCGCCCTTATGCCTTCATAATTGAAGAACATGAAAGAGAACGTACAAATGCTCATTTTAACGTCGTTTATTTTTGTGTAACTCTAGTACTGTAATGTAAGCTTGTTAGTTTGAAATTAAACTGTCTCAAATGTTTTTAATTTCTTCGTGTAACATAGGCTGCTTCAAGGCGGGAAGAGGGAGTCGTGGTCTTCCCTTAAAATACGCAGAATTTTTTTCTCGACTGGTGCGATAGCGTCTCTCTGAATGGAAATTTAACTAAATTGCTTCCTACTTCCCCGTCCGAAAACAGGCCGCCCGCAGTGCAATCGGGCTCTGCGTTCTCTGGCTGCAAAAGTGAAAGGGAATTATCTGGAAAGGGGGTGTGAGAGAAATCTGACCATGAGATGCAATCTGTCGATCTCCCCTCCTTTAGCATTTCCGAACCTTGATGTTCTGAATCCAGACCGCTGGGTAGGCCTAGTTTAAGGTGTCGAATTATGAATTGCAAAAAAACTAATTAGATGTTGGACGCGATAAATTCTGTGGCGTAGCTTCTGGCAGAAATTGCGGAAATGTGTTGGCGACTACACTGGATCTTAGAAAAACCTAAAATTCGCAACCGAAGTGGGAAGTCTCACCAAGCGTTTGTTAGGCATCTGTCAAATTCAAATATTAAATATTAGGCCCACTTACATTCTAATAAGTATTTGTGATGGTCCCTTCACCGTTCATCATAATCCTATCACTTCATTTCAAGGATTAATAATTCCCTGCGCATGCAGGAGGCCTTTGCGCTTAGTGGGAGGTGCAGATGGCTAATAACAAAATGGTTGGCATAATTCCAAGTGAATCACTCTATAAATAATATTATCCGATAACAAGCCAGTGTTTATCTTAACTTGCTTACATACACAATAAGAGTAATAATGTAACCAACATAGGACACCATATTTAGTGCTGTATAACATTGCCAGTGGCGCGCCGTAGCTGGCGTCGTCCGTGGAAAGCCCAGGCAAATACCAGAGAAATCTCACGTTTAGGAATTTTTATCTCGTTACTTCACTTTTTTGTGTCTCCAAACTGACGGCAAAGATACTATATACTTTCGTTTTTGGGCTGGCGGAATGTTCTTCGGAAATTTACACTCGGCAACTTAATTTTCTGTCGTCTTCACGTATACGTAATTTATACAGATTCTCAGAAATATTCTTGAATGAGAATGAAAATGATAATCATAAAGCTAAAGTTATTTTAAAATTTATCTCAGTGAAACAAGCATGAAACTCATACTTAAAGATTTATATGCCGACGGAATCAACTAGTATGTCAACAAACAACATCGCCTCAAGTTGTTATATTTTAATAGAAAAGATTGACGATTTTCGAAGATAGAACCGCTTTTATTTAATTTCAAGATTATCATTCATAACTTCTCTTCTAATGTGTTACATTTCATTTGCATTCTTGATAGCTACATAATCTCATTCATTGTGTGCAATCGGAAGGAATCTATTATCCTAGAAAATATCCTCATAAGTGCCGATTCTAGCGTAGGTCTTCATTGTTTCAGGTCTTCATGGGTTAACAATTTACGAGTTCTTTCTGCTTTCTGCTCAGGAATGCGCACTTACTACTTTCTACAGGGTAAACAATAGCTGCTAGAGGTAACGTACTGTACATTTTCTCGCGAATCTCAGACGTTTTCTCACATTACAACAATAAAATGTCATACGCAGACACTTTTCGTATGAGGGTTTGCGTGATAACCAAAGGATAGATCGGAAATAACAAAGTATTTAAGTTTATGATACGATCACAATTATCTTTATTTTCATAATTGCAGTGCATATTATTTCTAGTCCAAACAGCTTTATATCATATCTTTGTGTAAAAGTTGTTTTCATGTAATTTTCAAACTTTAAATTACATGAAACATTCATTTGTTTTTATTGTACGCTGTACTCTACCATTTTGTGTGCTGTTTATTATAATAATATTAATAATAATTTAATTGATAAAATGTTGGTGTATACAATAGCTTTGCGTCGGATTACGGTACACGTCTTCGACAATTTCGTTCTTCCTCGTCATCAGGCTGCCTAAATTATCTGTTTCGATTTTGATATTGGTACACTACATGATCAAAAGTGAGCGGACACGTGGCTGAAAACGGCTTACCAGTTCGTGGCACCATCCATCGGTAATGCTGGTATTCAATAGGGTGTTGGCCCACCCTTGGCCTTGATGACAGCTTCCACTCTCTCAGGCATACTTTTAATCAGGCGCTGGAAGGGATAGATGTAGGTCGGTGAGGTCTGGCACGAAGTCGGCGATCCAAAACATCCTGAAGGAGTTCGATACGATTTAAGTCAGGACTCTGTGCAGGCCAGAACATTACGGGGATGTTGTTGTAGTGTAACCACTCCGCTACAGGACGTGCAGTATGATCAGGTTCGTGCGGTATGAACTCGATCGTGTTGAAAGATGCAATCTCCATCCCCGAATGGATTTTAAACAGTGGGACGCAAGGTATTTGAAACATCAACATAGCCCTGTGCTGTGTTAGTGCCAGACTAAACAACAAGAGGTGCAAGCCCCCTCTTTGAAAATCACGATCACACCATAACACCATTTTGGCCGTGTCCGGATATATTTGATCACATAGTGTATGTACCTCTATTGTTGTACCTGATGCGCTCACCTGTATGCCTTGTGACCGCGACTACTGCAGCGAATAGCTGCTGTTTTTGAAGTTACCATTATCACCTCTCTCGTCAAGTTAGGCGTCCTCATCTCAAGATCTTTCACTATTAATCATACCGTCTCACCAATGGTCTGCATCAGTACTAAGCCTTGAACACTTTCGACCTCACGACTCACTCTCACCGAACGTCTACATTGCGGAAGTATTTACTCTTTTCAACGGTGTCCAAAGCGAATATGTTTCTTAGTTAATGTTAACAAGAAGCCTTTTACATTTTCAGCCATTCCCATTGTCGCCACTCCACCCCGAACAAATAGCAGCTCTTCTGATTCACCTCGCAGCTCTCACTTTTCGAACCCCTATCGCAAGGGAGTCAACAATATTTACTCTCCATCTGCGTCATCTCATACAACCGCTTTGCTCGCGCGGCGGATAAAACGGCTCCGCTAGGCCACGCAGCAGACAGCCCCCTCGTCGCTGGCGCCACCCGTGCTATCGCCGCTGATTCAGCCTCGGAGACGGCAGACGGAGCTCAAAGGGCGTTTGCAGCGAACGAATAAATAAGAAATAGGAAACAAAAATAAATAATTACGTCTCCCCTCTACAACAATACGCTAAGCAAATATTACGGGTTGGTACGATTTATATTACACCATTGACCACTGGTTCTGAGAATTTAGAACTGGCAGTAAAACAATGCTTTCATGAAAAGAGATTGCTGTCACATATTTTATAATTCCCTACAGCACATTGTCAAGGAAGCGTAGAATAGGATTCAGAAAATGTATCTAGGGGATTTAATTTGGGAATCTACTTTTAAATTAACGATGAGTTCTTAAAAGGGAAATTACTCTATTTTTTATAAATAACTTAGTTATGTTCCTGTTCCGCGTAGGTAAAAGAGAATATTATAAAACAGATGAAACTGTGTGCATAATTCTGAATGGAAAATATTTAAGTGACATTTTAATATTTCTCACCCTGCAAATAAAAAATCACTATAAACAAAAAGGTTGCAAAATGTAATGAAAAGTATAATAGTTGTACAATGATTGAATGGGTTTGTGTTATTACCTTCATAGTTCTTTTATATATTTGTTTATATTATCTGATGTCATTCGTATTTAACAAATGTAAAATGACAAACAACTTTTGTCGAAACGTCGTGTTTAAAGGAAATGATTTTTTTAAACAAATGAATATGTTATTTGTACGTAATACATGTCAATAAACTGTCTTTAATCGAGTTGGACTATTTCTTCAATATGAATACTTCCGTGAGTGTTTGCTTCACGCATCCATCTATCCAAGAAAAGAAAAGAAAAGCGTTTTGGCCGCGTGGTTGTGGGTTGAGTGCACTGTGCACACGTCGCGATTCCAGTCGCAGGCGGCAACCGCCGCCGAAACCCGAAGTGGCCTTTGGCACGCGCGCCCCAGCCGCCGTTGGCATTGTTCGCATCGCTGGTGAAACAGAACGTTGACTTGATCACTTCACAGCCATCAAACTGCCTGGATTTTTGAAACGAACTAATAAATGGACCGGCAGAGGTCTTCAACTAAAAAAAGGTGTTAAAATCGTTCATAATTTGAGTAATTAGAGTAAACTAATTATTAGGGAAGTCAGTACATTAGAGAGCCTAGGCTTCCGCGGCCGGAATCAGTATTTACTAGGCTGTCCGGGTGACGCCTCGCATATGGCGAAGGTGCCGACGTTTCGGTCGCAATTCTGCGACCTTCCTGAGGCATTACGCCCTGAGGAAGGTGGCAGAATGGCGACAGAAACGTTGGCACCTTCGCCATGGACGCGGCGTCACCCGGACAGCCTAGTAAATAGTCAGTGCATTAGTCTTAAAAGTTAATGTATAATATGGGTGAAACATTGATGCAATATTTTTTTGTTTCAATTATTAAGACGTATCGGCGCTTTTTAAACAACCGAATTTAAACGATCGAATTGAAATTGAAATTGACTTTGTAATTATCGACGCTCTCTCTACTGTATGATTTTCTTTAACACTCCTGCTCCCAATTTGGCCACCTCACAAAGCAGACATACTTTTTGTGAATGGAAAAGTGATCCGAACTTGCCGTAATAGAAATTCAAAGATACATTGATCTCTCCGTACCTACTAAGGACTCGTATTTATTGTATCCTGCTAGAAAAGATGATCATATACTTCATTCGCGATATTGATGAGGAAACGCAAAAACATTCGTTTGAAAATTTCATTTTAAAAATCTCAGTGGTTGAAATTAAAAAAAAGAAAAGCTAAAAAAGAAGAAACAACTTTCCTTTCATCTACAGTTATAAACGGGGGCGGATTTTAATGAGATATAATCGGTTTTTTTATTGTCATTTTAGAACTATTCCGTTTAGTACAGAAATTCATTTTATATTATGACAAAACCAAATGACCGATTTTTATCTGTAATTTTATTTTGCATGTTTCGTCGATTTCGACTATTAAATAACTTTTTACATTTTTGCGTGAGTTTAAATGCATTTTTCGGTACTTGTTTCAAACTATATTACGAGATGCAATAGATGTTCATCACAAAATTGCTCAGTAGCCTATTAGATTTCTTCGCTCGTATACTATAATGTGAGCCGTTGTGAGTACTATGGAATCCGAGGTCCCTGTGACGCCTATCGGTGCCATTGTCAGTTCGACCGATTTCCCGGTAAAGGCAAATATTTTCTTAAAGATCAGTCCAAACCAAAAGTTTGCGAGCTGAGTTGACTTGAACAAAAAGAAGCAGCAGTAACATAGTCAACAGCTTGAGTTGTTGACCTGAAATTCTTTTAATCATTTTTTTACGACATTTTTCCTTGTTGTAGATTATTTTTAAAGCATTTTAAAAACATTTTATTGATGATTTTGTGCAATGTTTTAGGTCATCAAAATCGGTCACCTAGTTATAAATATTGTCAACACAGTAATGGAAGAATATATTTCGGTGATTCACATAGATGTTTTGGTTGCCAATGCTCAGTTTCTTCAAGTGTATCGTTTAATCACCCAAACCTCATCAAAAACTGCACCACTGAAAAAACAAAATTCTTAATATTTCGGTAATTAGATAAATTCCCTACACTTCGTATCGTGATAACTACTTCCGTAACATAGTATAGAGCGTAGGGGAATGTTTGATTATACGTCAGGTGTACTATATAGTGAATATGTTATCTTGTTTTTGTTCGAAGTGGAAGGATTGTAATTTGAAAACAAATCCATGACCTAAACCATTTTCTACAATTACGGCGGTTGACTTGCCTTGAATTGTTGGATTTAGATGGGAGATAATGGAACTTCATCTTTGTAGGCAGCTGCGAATGTCTGTGGAAGTGATTGCCCGTCGTGCGCAGCTGTAATATGGAATGGAGCGCCGCCCTCCCGGCTTCCTTTCAGGGAATAAAGACCTTAACGAATTGCACTAATCGATTAGCAGGAATCGAAATATCGCCGCTGAGCACTCGACGCATTGGCAAAGCGGCGAAAGTGCGTGTGATGGCAGAAAAAGTTCTCTTTCCGAATACGAGCTCTTACTATTGGCGTTTCACGTAGGAGACGCAATTGATCGGTTGGAGGTAACATACGCCATGCCCTTACAACGTGGTCAGATGCGCTACGTAGGAAGCGTGAGTCACGATCGTTGCTTTTGTAACTATCCCCGTGCCATCTACGGTTAATACAATTACTCAATAATAGTTTCCTTTTCATGTGAAGAGCGCTGTTTTCAAACAATGAAATACTGTCACATCTGTTCTCGAACAAACTGAATCGGAGAACATTGACATTGTATTAATTGTAAAGTTAAATATTTTATAATTGTTGATGTATAAGTAAGTGTACTATGTGCATGACATAAATATCATAAATTAAGAACGGTATGAAACTGAGGATTTAATAAAAATTATCATTATTAATCGGTAGTAGAAAAAATTCAATTCCATAACCATACATGCGTTGGTGCCGAACAAAACCTTTAAACGTTATTAAAATATGATAAACGGTGCACATTCCGAATTCAGCACTTTACGAAGGCATGTTGGAATACACATCATTTCCATTTCCGAGAACGTTCCGCATATCTCCATTGGAGAGGTGGGGTTCCACAGAAGCATTCCGCCGAAACGTTCTTGCAAATGCGCCCTCATCCATATGCAGCGCACGCGCGAAATGCATATCGTTGCCGGCTCCCCTTGATCTGCCCCGACGGCACCCGCCAGCACAACGAAACGCCCATAAAATGCATTCATTTGTCCTATTGTATATGCCATTGATTGTGTTTAAATATGTTCCTAATACATTTGATTTAAAATTGATCCTAATACATTTTTACATTTCTAATATGCATTATTTGCAATTATTTTTTTTTTAATCCCTAATATATTTTTACATTCCAAGACGAATTGATTTTATTCAAATATGTGTTAATTTTTTTAATATATTTTTAGATTCCTAATATGCATTGACAATAATCATACATGTACTGTGTAAGAAAGACATTACCGCTCGGTGTTTCGCAGTGTGAAGTGAAATGGAGTGCTATGAAAGATTGTACGGTGAAATGTTCACGTTAATTTGTAAAGTTAGTGTATTCTGCACCAAGTTCTCAAACTTAATTGCAGATTATTAATAAATCTAAATAAAATGAATGTATTAATTTTCCTAATATAGTTTTACATTCCCAAAAAATTCCCAAAATATATTTTTACATTCCCACTGATTGTATTCAAATATGTATTAATGTTTCCTAATATTTTATTAATAATGCAGAAAAAAATATTGGTATTTATGAATAATAGCATTTTGTGAGTAGTAGGTTTTTCGTACGTGAATCTTCAGAACATGCATACATTAACCGTTCTGGTGGTCATTCACTGCATTTCGTCGTGATTTCTTTCCTTTTATTCGTGTTTTCTTGTTTTTGTTCTTCTCAATGCCAGAATAAAATTCAGTTTCCATGCAGGCACTTTCGTGAGGGGGTAATCGAAATGTGTCCAAAGAATATCATTAATGTTTTGTACCATACGTTCACAAAGGAACACTTCACCAAATTGCAACTCTTGATGTTGGTCTTACAACCTGCCAACAACAAGGAAAATGTACATTATCACCGCCTGTGCATGGTTGGTTAAAGTCCACCATAAACTGCTGGTATACTTTTAGATACCCATTCTGTTTGCAAAACTCTTTCCCATAACGGCTTCTCCAATTTCGGAGTCAATGTTGCAAAGTTGAGATGGGGCGAATATTGATGTTATATTCCGTCATTTCCCAGTATCGCTCATCTTCATTTCATTCATATTTTGCATCTTAAGGCACGGCTTCGTACTCTTAGACCAGCCACATCCTACGTACACTACAACGGGAGCTGTTTATTGAGGCGGGTCGCTACACTCTGTGCGCCGCGCCAGCCCCAGCCACCCGCCCGCACCCCCGCGCCCCGCCACGCCCCGCCCGCCAGCGCACCACGCACGCCCGCCACGCCCGCCCCGCCGCCACGCGGCGCGCAAGTTCTCCTCAATACGGACGTGGAAGCAGAAACCATTGCTACTAGTGGTAGAAAAGACAAGAGATCGGAGAATGCAGATGGGAGACCCTACTGAAAATGAACTTGAGCCGCCGAAATGTATTGCTCTTAATTAAACTACGAGTGCATACAGACATTATCTGCGGAATCCAGGAAGGTGTGACACTAGTAGTCAAACGTTCTTTTGCGTGTTTGGTAGATACAACATGTTTGACGTGGGTGACGAACGATGGTCGTATTCTTTATCAGCGAACGCTGTGTCCCGGCCGCGCGGGAGCGTTCGAGTGCGATGACGAGTATCCTCTGCCTGGGGCTGGGGCGCAAGGGCGCTGAGGGCGCGAGCGTGTGCTAGGGCGGAGATGGCGGCCACGCGGGGTATGAATATGGATGCGAGGGTGGTGCGATGGTATCGGCGCCCTCCGGCACGCGCCGCGCCGAGGGGTTGGCACCCCTGGGATCGATGGCCAGCGCCGCTCCTTCCGCACCCCGGACGGAGAACGCGCTGTGGCTAAGGGGTGCGTGCATCCGCTGTGGGGCAGTCTTGCGGCGCGGCAGTTACGGATGGTGGGCGGTTGTTTGTGAAGCTGGGGTTTTGTTGAGTGGGTGCATTGTGGAGGGGGGCATCAAATTCATAATAAGATAATGAATTTACGACAAACGGAGGGATTAAATGAATTTGTTTGTAGAGATAAGGTTTCTGAAATAAATTATTTGTTGCACTTAATTTCTGTTTAAGACTAAACGACTGTACGAAACATTACGTTGTAAATATGGTGTTCATATTTCTCTCATTTAATTGGACAGTATGATGTTCTTTCCAAACTTTTCTTATTTCTTCTCTTTTGAAGCAACTTACAGGATCCGGTGTCCTGGGAATCACATCGAATATGTTTTTACTGCATGTAAGATCTGTCTCAGAGGAAGCAGGAGATTGATTAGGTACGATTGTGAATGCTCCGTTTTCTCATGTAATGTTTTCTTTTATTCAAGTTATGTATTTCTAAGATATACTGTATCTTAGCAAGGAAAAATTTCAAAGTTGTGAATGAATAATGAAGCAGGTCATTATTTACGTGTAACAAATTCCTGAATTTATCTCTGCCTATTTATTTGCATATTCAGAATATGCACTTCTGCGTACTCGTTTATGAGAAGAAAACGCAACAACAAATATCGCACTAAGTGGCCCAATACCTCGTGCTGATATGTCTAGTAATAAACATCGATTAAAATGCACTTTATTGCCCTGAGATATTTAAAGAAGTCACTCGCTTGCTGAACGGCCGTAACTCTGCCCCATAAGGGCAAACATATTTTTACAGCATTCATTAAAGTAATTCCATACGATTAAAGCTCACATATTTACATCGTTTTCTTTATTTACTTCATCGCTCATGTATTCGAAGCCTTTGTACATCCATTGGATAGTTTACAGTCTGTGGTTTCAGGTAGTTTCTTTTCCCGAAATAGATGAAACGATTATATGAAAAGGAAATTCATGTTCTGTTTTTGTCGGATTTTACTAAGGTTCCTTTCCTTCTTGAGTCATTAGGAAGCGTTCTTGCCCTCTTCGGTATCGGGATTGGTGATAGTTATTGGAATTGGTGGGACGTGGTTACACTCTTCACTTCTTGTACTGTGCCTTACTTTTCTTCGTGAGACAGTTGAAGAACTTCCAAAGGCTGCTATACCTCTTCAGAAGGAAATGTAGATATTGGTAGAGATGGACAAAAGACTGCCATTAGTTCAAAAGTGATCGAGAAGAAGACAAAATGCAAGTTAGCTCATAATCACTACCTCTATAAAAATAGAAACATATTGTGTCATTGAAAGATTACTTACCAGGCATGACGTACGTAATGGACCTTCTGTTATTTAACTCTTTCAAAGCATTTGTACTTTATTTCAAAGAGGTTTTAGTTTTCAGAATAATTGGATTGTCCCTCTAAAATGTTTTGTTTCTCTTGATCTACAGAAATGTTTGTGTATGATAATTGCAACTCTTGTGGTTCTGTCGTAAGAATTAAGTGGTGAAACTGTAAGAAATGTGGGAACATGTAAATGACGGCGATGGAAATGAAATACTCGTATAGATCCCCAAGTAAATGTGCTGAAAGCCGCAATCCCTCTCCGCAGTTGCCATTTGAGCGCAATTGCGCCTTCCCTAACGGTCCGCTGAGCCTCGTGCGGCGTGCGGGGTTCGGAACGGTGCAACGCGGCAATCTTTGTTGCGGGGCGCGAAGGGGGGGGGGGGGGCTCGAGCCGGAACGGAACGGCCACGTTACCGCGCCGCTCCGCACCGCACCGAAATTCAATGCACTTTTTTTTTCTAAGAAATTTTTCATAAAGATTCGCAATAACAGGTATATATGTACTTTAATATTTTATATCTTACACAAAAAATATATTTAAAATAATCTTACCTATTATATACAAAAGATCAAATGATTGTGTAAAAAAATAATTATTCAAAGAAATATTACTATTGAGCATAAGAAACAAGGAAATTAATTTGGAAACCCAATACTACGACCGCCATACTATAACAAAACGAAAACCGAGAATGTAAAATTCCTAGATTTGACTCTAGTCAATACATCTACTTCAGATGGCGCCGAATTAACATGTTTTGACCACGGCTAAAATCCGTCGAGCCGAAATCCATAAATATCCATGAATGGCTGATTCGAATTGATGATTTAAGAACAAATACTGAAAATTACAGATGTTTTCTATGCATATATCACTGACATCTGACAACCCTTGCAGAAAAAAACAATAATTGTGTGCATTTCCTGTAATTTATTGAATTTATATGAAATCATTCTATAAAATAAAATTATTCAACACAGATTAAACACTTTTTTTTTAAAGTGAAAAAAAGGTATTACATTTTGTATATAACCCGGAGATTTTCAACAGTAACCCGGAGCCCGGAGATTGTCTATGAAACCCGGAGAGGTGGCAACCCTGACCGCACCGCACCGCACGGCGGAAGGATCGAGGTCGAAACGCGCATGGCGCGTGGCATATGAAGTTAGCTATTAATAGCTAAAGCTATTAAATAGCTATTATTTTGCGGTTTTAATTTCACTTAATTTATACTGCTATTTTACTTTATGTCGAACAAATATTGGTATTTATGTGACATTACCGAGATAAATAACATCTTCATTTGTTTATCCGCAAGAAAAGAGAAGCTTATTTTGAGGGTTTTCCCCATGACCCAAGGGAGAACGGGTGAAAACTGGGTCGAAATAGTGTTTATAAAAATGTTAAAGGTAGATATAGGTTTCGTTTAAGTAGTGAAAGGAATAAATAGCATTTTAGAGTAGAAATGACTTACACTGGAACAAGTGTTTGTCAAGCGGTTCGGCCCGCCTTGCAAGGGCTGGCTGGGGCAGGGGGGCGGGTCTGGTGGGGTTGCGGTGGCGATGGAAGTGGCGGTGATGGCGGCGGTAGAGCTAGCGCTGTGACAGGGGTTGGCGGCGGCGGCGGCGGGGCGGCGAAGTTTTGGTGATGGTGGCGGCAGGCGACGAAGGACGATGAGGTGAAGTGAATTGAATTAATGCCTTATTTTACGTGGCGAGACTCAGGCCATTAGGCCTGCTCCTCCGTCTGACCACGCAAATTTCGCTACGCTCCTTTCACCAACTACCAGAGGAAGGAAGTATTTCTTGGGCGAGAAACAGGCGATTTGAATTTAGCTCAGAGGCGTCATTTAGGCTTGAGGATCTTTTACATGCAAGTAAATCTACTAACATGGAACAGTCGGCTTTACTTCCCCTCTCCCCCCTCACCCTAAGGAAAGCGTCCGAAGGATTTCTTCGCCCTTAAAAATCCACGGCTTCGATCGGGTTTGAACCCGCCAACGTGGGTACAACAGTCCGAAACGCTAACCGTTACACCATCGCCGCCGCCAGGGTGGAGGGGCCGAGGTGGGAGGGGCAGCTGGGAGAGCGAGGAAAGTACGTATGTGGCAAGAAAAAGGGGTACATGTGAGGGAGGACAAGAAAATGTTAGGCATATGGATGCGGAGGGGGACGGAGTAACACAGAACGAAGTGTAATGAGAATGGGAGGGCAAGTCCACATTTTCAGTTTTAATTCCAAACAATGGAAAACACATTAGAATGACATAAATTAAACTAATATTTAGATAATATTATTTCAGTAGTTTTCTTTCATTTTGATAATGGAATGCTGCACAATTTAGTGTTACCAGATAGTTTGGAGAACCTCTTCTCCAAATGTCGACAGATATTCCCTAAATTGTCGTCTTAAAAAGGTATATCGGATCATATTTACGGGGAAAATGTGTCATTACTACAGGGAAGATTTTGATGATCTAATACATTGCTAAAATCGTCAATAAAATGTTCTTAAAATGCTTTAAAAATAACCTAAAACAGAAAAATGACGTAAAAAATGATCACAACTACTTCAGATGAACAACACAAGCTGTTGGCTATGTTACTGGTGTAATCGAGGTTTCTTCCTTTTGTTCGAGTGAACACAGCCTACAAACTTTTGATTTGGACTGTTCTTTAAAAGACATCTAAGCCTTTATTTATTGCGAAATCGGCCGAACTGACATTGGTGCCGACAAGCGTCACGGGAACCTTAGATTACATAGTACTCACAACGGTTGACATTACAATATACGAGGGAAGAAATCGATATGCTACCCAGGGAATCTGTAGTGCCTCGTAAATTTTGTTTGAAGTAAGAACCATTAAAATTATATTAAAGTCGATTAAATCAACGAAAAATGCATTAAAAATGACGTTAAAATGTAAAAATGACTTATTAGGCGAAATCGACGAAAAATGCAAAATGACCTATAAAAATTGTTCATTTCATTTTGTCACAACAAAATGAATTTCTATACTAAACGGCATTGTTGTGTAGTGAAAAGACAAAATGACATTTCATTAAAATCCGCCCCCTAGTCTATACGTAGGGCAGCTAGGTCGTCTGTCGAAATTTTCAGGGAGCCCATGCCTACGCGCTCGCCTATGATTCGACTATTCTTCCTTTAGTGCCAGAGCCGGCGACGCTTCGCGGCAACAAGGTGTTTCCCGCCTTTCCCACCCGGCGCAATGGGCCGTGCGCGGGGGGGGGGTGACTTCAACGGCCGGCCGGCACGGAAGTGGCGCGGTGGCGTGCCCTCCCCCCTCTCCCTCCTTCACCACACCCCTGATGGGGAACTCGACACTCGTTAACGTCGGAATGACGTGTTGATGAGCTGTTGAAACGTCCAAAGGCTCGGCATTCGCCGGAGGACATGCGCGTACCCCCACCAGCACGGTATTGCGTAACACGAGCGTACTTATGCAAGAAAGGTTACTTTTGGGGAAGGAACATGGCTAGCACTTTCAATCGTGAATTCGTCTTCTTGTTGGAAAAGGTGGTAACTCTGTGTCCTAGAAAGTAGATGCAAATACATTACCACTTACAGAGGTTTAGAGCCAGACTTGTAAGTTGATGTAGTGTAATCATGCGTTTAGTTAAATGGGAAATATATGGTCTAAATGTAAATCAAAAAATGATCTGGTTGACTAGTTCGAAAATATAGAGAAATACATTACGTGTCCATTTGTGATGTTGCACAAATGATAGTTGTTTAAATTTGGTCAGTTGGACAATTGTTGCAATGCTCATACCAGTTACCGTTCTCAATTTTAGCTTTAACATAAGTTACTCATACCTGTGAATTTACTCTAAGATCACGAGAGTTTTTTTATAGTGAATCCGGAGATTCTATTTAACTTTGATTAATATTATTTCTCTTCGTAATGTTAGCAGATGTATGATTAATTATTAAGAGTCGTCTACATATAGGGAACATTGAATAAAATTTCGGGACGGATTTTCATCGTGAGAAGGGTATGAAAATATGGGGAATGTCCCCGAGCAATGGGGATGCCTGAAAACCTTCCTTTACTTGCGTGTGAAAAACATTCAAAGTTTATTACTTCAAGGCTGTCCGGGTGACTCCGCGTCGTTGGCAGATAGGCCGACGTTTCGCCTGTCATGTCGCAGGCTTCTTCAGGGTAGTGACGAAGAAGCGTGCGACATGACAGGCGACACGCCGGCCTATCTGCCAACGACGCGGCGTCACCCGGACAGCCTAAAAGTAATGGACTCGAGCCGCGGAAGCTTACGTGTATATTCAAAGTTTATTGTTAGTGTCCATTACTTGACCTAGAAAGCGTTATTTATTAATTCCTCGGTTATTTATGATGTCCATGGGGCCCCTGGGACAGCGTTGCTCGTGTCGCAAGGGCCTGTGGATGAGAGGCCGCCCGCGGGGCGGCGGCCTCTGCGACTTTCCAACGGGTGCCCGGTGTCTCGGAGACAGGCGGTGCGACGGCGCCGCGCAAATACCAACCCGGTGTCTGCGCTTCCTGTTTGTCGTAAATTAACTCGCGCCGACGAGGTGTCGCCGCTGCAGGGTGGATGAGGAGGAGCATTGAATGTCAGCGTTGCAAAGGAGTTCGAAATAGACGGTAAGGTGTTATTTCCAAAATTGTGTGTGTTAAAAACAGTGCATTTGTCAAAACGCGCCCATTTCCCACCCAAATGAATCTGTGGTTTTATTGGTCGGTGATAACCTGACTCGTTAATATATTCCGAATGTCAAGTTATTTTAATTTTTTTAAAATAAAAAATCGAATTGTATGGCATTGGATGTATAGTCGTAAATTTGCGTCGGCATTATCAGTGTTCAGGCAATGTCTGTATATTTATGCTGAATATTATTTGTCATTTACTGAAATATAAAATGCAGCAGATGAGGCAGTAATAAGTCATCATGAAGTAAACAACTGCAAAGAAGCTGAGAGAACTAAACTAAATGTCACAAGATAATAAATTACACTTTTGGATTTATATGCGAATCATTTAAAGCGGACGGAGGCACCAGCTGATGAAATCAGTAAGAAAGGAAATTTTAAGATTTGTTTTTGGAGATTGTCCAAATCCTTTTAGGAAGTGGGTCAGAAATCAGTAGAGGTAGAAATCAGCTTTCAGATTAATTTGATATAATAATTAATAGGCCCTATAAGAACTTGCTTTCACTTGGTACTGACTCTAAGAAAAATATGCAACGTAATTCACAAGAAACAGTTATCATGAAGATTAGGAAGCGATGTGATGGAGTAATAATTGCGGAGGAATTGTTAAAGTTGCTATAGAAGACTGAAAAATGTCAGTGAAGAAAAATATGCCAAGGCGTATGTCTCACAAAGAATATTTACTCAAGTGAAGCAATAGAATATAATCAAAACCAAGCAGGGAATATGCAGAAAAAACATGCAAAACGGAAACTGTTCCACTGCTTTTGGATATTCCACGAGTTCCTGGCCATCTAACGAAAGCATAGACTCCCCTCACGTGGCCTGCGCCTGCAAAGCTTACTTCCATTTCTCAGCGCATCGAAATTAGTATGATAGATATTATGAAACAATAAAGAATACCGTTATTTGTACATATATATTTATATGCAACAGCTCTGGAGAGAAAGATAATTCGTATTATATCTACAACTTATCTTTTTATTACTATATTAGGCGCCTCCATTAAACATGTTTATCTTCCTTCTGATTTTCAATTCCGGGTAAAACAAGACCAGGATCCCCGCGTAGCGAGGTTGAAGGAGGTGGAAAGTGCCACGCCAGGGGCGGCAGCAGCGACAGTGGAGCCCCACGCCGCTAATCACTCGGAGAGGTTGGCGCGAGGCTGCGAGTCCCCGCCGCCCGTGCGCCGAGCGATGACGAGGTTCGCCTCGGAGCGATGCGAGCACTCGCCGCACACGAGGTGACGCGCCATCGATTCCTCTAAAAATGTTATTAAAGCTGGTGCTTTTTCGACGATGTTTTTCGCTCGATAGTTGAACGTTTTTGACGTTGAAGGATGCGAATGAAAATGTTCCATAATAACATAAACGTTAAGATAAGATATAATGCAGAGTTTCTGCTAGAAGGGAAATCTAAAGTTGTTGTTGTAATCATTGTTGTCAATAGGAAATAACGTACCTAAAACAAAAGCTTTTTATATTTCTCCATATGAAAACCTTTTTATCGAACATCTGTGTTTCTTCTGTCTTGCCTTTTGCTTTCATAAGGATTGCAAGGTAGTAATATTATACAAGCAATAGTCATACATCATGCCATTATGTAATAAGTAATATACATGTTTTTATTTCCAGAGAAAAGTAAAGTTACATAGATAAACTTAAAATATAACCCTCCAATTTTACTATAAAACACTTGCTTATATTAGAAATGGGAAGCTGAATCTTAATTGTAAATTAATAAACACGACCAATTAAATTGACAAATTAAATTTTGCTCCGCACTTATGTAAATGCTAGAAGTTAATAAACCGTTATTAAAAACATCGATGGTTGTTGGGGTGATGTATTACTAACATCAAAGTTTTAATTTTGAACATCGATGTTTTGAAAGATCGATGTTTTCTTCTCGATGTTGCATCTGTATTGCGAGGCCGCTGGCTCAGGCACCGTCGTGTCTCTTTTGTTTACATTCACACTGAGGTCATTTTCATCTTTCTATTTGTTCGTTTTTATGCTTTTTTTACTCGACGTCGAAGCAAATAAAGCGTGTTGGGGAGATGGCTCTTGAGTGCTTGTGTAGATTTCTCATGCGCGAATCTCATTTCAAAGCTTAAAGCCTTCTTTTGTTACTCCTTAGTGACTTTCAGTATTATTAATGTATGAACGGTTGAACATTATTTAGGTAAAGCAAGTGATGGTATGTTACAGAAACTTTCTCGCACTTTCATTGAACTTTCGTATCTTGAAAAGAAATGTATGTAAAATTCGCAACTAAAGATCTAATTGGAGAGGAATCATAAAATTAATGAATGTATGATTCAACCATTAATTTTAATTAGGTTTTTTTGTCTCTGATTCTTGAAGTAATTGTCGTGAATGTTGTCTCTTAGAAAGAAAAATATAATTAGTAAGTAACATTTAATGAGGTAATTAGTGTTTTTGGCCAATATACAAAAATCAGAAGCAAATAATTCAGTAGTCTATTTTCTTAGCACAAATTTAAGAAAAAAGGGACAGTAATCCAATTTTGAAGTGAGGTTATGGGGCAAAGAGCCTTGTTGAAACTAGGGATGCGTCAACGATATCGGTGTGTTCAAAACAACAATATTTTTATTGAACTTAATTTCTTAACATTTGTTTTAAATTCGAGTTTTTTCTGGGTTGTTAATTTAATTTTGAAAGAAAAAAATGTAAAATAGTAAAATTATCAGACATCGATATAATTTGAACTTCTTCAGATTTTGAGTTTCTTCTGATCAAAGTCATCCCGAGGGAAAAATAAGTTTCTCAAATATTTGTTGATAAATGTAGTGTATTATCTTTTTATTGTGCTGAGACTGTGTTTTGACTTTGTTTTGTCAACTTCATATCGATTATGCTTATAAATACACGACTACCTGACATGAAATTGCCCCCCCCCCTTCCCCGGCCGCGTGTAAACAATAGTTTACGACGATCGACGGTTTGGGTTAGACTTACTTTGAACATCGATTTTTTTACGTTTTGATCATCGCTCTTTCCACACATCGACAGTTTTGTAATCGTTGCTGCATCCCTAGTTAAAACGCGAGATTGATGTGAGTATTTGATGTTCATGCAAACGTGGATGAATAAACTTACCACTTTGATGAGAATTGTATGATTTTCTACGTTACTCCGTCTAAAATAGTGATGGAGCAATGTGAAACGTTCCGAATCCGTCTCCTTTTAACTGGTATACTACATCTCGGAGGATTCTTATACACATTGATCAAACAGACTTGAAGTAGATCAGTGGCGGAACAGTCAACTGTGTCAATGAGCCAACTAAATTGAACGGCCGTCTCCAAGAATAGCTTCCGTGGACGTCGTGGGCGGCGGCGGTCGGGCGCCGACACCGCGACCTCTCGCCTCGGCCCCCCTCCCGCTCCGCCCCCCCCCCCGCCGTGACCGCGTCGTCGTCGCCGCCGCGCCGCCGCGCCGCAGTCTTCCTGAACTCTCGCGCCTAATTGAGACGAACGCTCGCGCCGCGCCGAGTGCTCCGCGGCCTCATGCGGGGTCGGAGGAGGGGGAGGAGATGGCGGCGGCGCCTTGATAGCTGCGAGAGAACTCGTGATTGAAGGAGACACGGCGAACCCCATTTGCGACGGGGAAAATACAAAGGCGTGGGAAATTAGGACGTAGAGAACTAGCCTGTTTGTAGATTTTAGGACGAACATTCGCGACTTACGTTTCTAAAAATCACCTTGATTAAAAATATAAAACACTTGTTTTGATATACATTAAGACATTCATATATTGCTGGTAATGCTAATTCTTTCTGATTTGAGATGAAAGTGTTGTCTATCAATTGTTTAAAATACGTTTTGAATAATAAATAAATTTAGTTACCTAAACACTTGTATCTTAATAAGTAGATGAGTAATATGATGATGATTATAATGCTAGTAATAATAAAATGTATTATGCTTCTTTGGAATACATATAAATAGCTGCCATAAGATCTTTGACTAATAATCAATTAGCAATAAAAAATCAATTGGAAGTAATTTGTTTGCAATACGTAAACTGCTAGTAATTATTTTCATATCGTGCATGATGATAATGATATAATGCTCACTTAAAAGAGGCTTTCTAACGATTTAATTCATTTCCTGTGGCAGAGAGGCGAATCTTTCCTCAGAATGGTAATACGGGCCAGAGCGGCGCGGTGCGGCGTTGGTAGCGACTTAGTGACGTCATCCTCCTTCAGAGCGCATTAACGAGCGAGTAGAGCTCGCTCAAACACGGTGAGGGGCTGAGGGGATGAGGGTTACGTGGACATGACGATGCCGGGTAGGGAGATGAAGGCGATGGTGAAGGCAATGGGACAGTGTCGGCTGAGTAACATAGCGCATTGAAGGGACGTGAAAATGACAGCTTCATAAATTATTTAAGATGGGCAGCATTTGTACAAAATCAAAGAAAACATCTTTTTGAAAATAGAATTGATTTGAAATACTTGTTTATAATTACTAATGTATACATTACTTTCAATTTTTATTGCATTGTTATTAACAAATTATCTTAAAAATTAAAATATCTTTCCACTATTACATTTTTCTACCAGAAAGTTTGAATTGAAACATTGAGACCTCTTTAAAGCTACGAAAATATGAATAAATATGTTCAAAAATTAATATATCGTTTTAAAGCATATTTGTAAATGTTTAAAATGTATTTTATCGTGCGAATTTGGAAGGGGCTCCACGATTTCCCTCCGGCTCCGCCTGTGGGCACGCGAGGGGGGGAGTGCCAGGACGTGTGGGTGGCGAAGGGGCAGCGGGAGCGGGCGGGGTGGGGCTCGCGACGCCAAGCGCCAGGCGATCTCCCTAATGAAGCCGCCAGAGAGAGAGAGAGAGAGGGGGGGGAGGGCTGCGGCGCACCACGCCCTGCAGGCGGCGGTGGAAGCTTCCTCTGGCGGAGAGGACGCCTGCCGCCCGGGACCGGCCGTCAGAGCTCACACTCAGATGGCGAGTCGCATCGGTGGCGGCGGAGTTTGCACACTGGCTTCATACGTATCGAATTCAGTCGCTGACTGCGGGAGAATTCTAGGCCTGCTGCTTACTTCGGTGGTTTTGCGTGGTTCCTCCTATCAATATCAGACGAATTCTAGAGCAATATTCTAACAAACGGGTAATGGATCGCGCACGATTTTTCCTTTCTCTGCTTGTCTAATCCCTTCCCTCTCATTTCTCTCTCTCTCTCTCTCTCTCACTCTCACTCTCACTCTCACTCTCACTCTCACTCTCACTCTCTCTCACTCTCTCTCACGCGCGCGCACACACACACACACACACACACACACACACAAAAGTCGGGAGATCAGAAATTGGGAGGGTGCTTTTAAGTGAGATACTTGGGGAGAAATTCCCGCAAGTGCCGACTTGTGTGCCGGCTCCGGATTTCGTGTTCCAACAGAACACCACCACCTCCCAAGAAATACACTTACGGCACTAATCACCTCAGTAATTGACGCGCCAGAAATCAATACTCACTCTCTTGAACAATGTGTGTGGACCAAGTTCTGTATCATTTGTTCATAATTTAATCACCTAATTTGGAGTGTTGATTGTTAAGTCGGTTACGAAAATCTCCATTGTGCCTGTTCAGCACCAGAATTGTCAATTATGGCTTTCCTTTGATTAAAAAAAATGCAGACCCAAAATGTGTCTAAAAGTCATTAAAAAGTATATTATTGAAAATGTCAATTTCAATGGAGTAGCATCTAAGGCATATGGCAAAAATCATCTACCCCTGCCCATTGTGGGAATTTAATTATTTCATGATATATTAATATATTTCTCATACTAAAACGATAATTGTTTAGAAGACCACCTTTATCGACATTTCCATATGAATTCATTTTCGTCCATTTTTGTTAATCTCTTACCTGCGTTTTCAATCCCTTAGTAGGTTAATTCGAAATTCATGACATTTGTATTCAGGTACCAAGTATTGTTCATGTTTCTTCAAGATAGTCACATAATTTCCCTTGTAACACAGTTTTACAGTTACAGCCCAGTGGACAAGCCCGTTTGGCGCAAGTTTCAGGAAGCGTGTGGTAGCGACGAAGATGTTTGGCGAGTCTTCTGCGAAAATAACTGCCGTACGTCAGCGAATACGCAACAGGAAACGTAATACATAATTTTAGAAGGTCTTCATTTTAGAAATTGTTACAAATTGTTCGTGTTATCTAAGGAGCGTTGTGTAACGAAACAAGATATTTGCATTCTTACTCCTATTGTTGTCAAGTGCAATATCTCTCATGGAGCGGTATTTGCTGGCCGAGCCCCTACGCGTCGAAGATGATTCGGAAAGGGACGGAGCGCGGGCCGGACGGCAAAGAGCATCGAGAACAGGCGCCAATGCCGCGGGGAGGGGAGGTGCCTTAGTAGAGTTCGCAGGTGCAGCGATAGAATTGAAGGTAGGGGTTACAGAAGTGCTCCGGATTGGCGGAATATCACTAAATGCTCTTAGGAGACACTTATTGCTCGAAATGTAGTAATATTAATTCCAATTTACTCTACTAAAGCAAAGAAATTATCCATTAAAATGAAATAATATATCAGTCATTCTAGATTTGGAGTAGAAATCAGAGGGCAGTCAGGGGGAGCTCGCGGAAGCGCAGCAGTTCCCAGGCGGCCAAGCAGTTCGGGCGCGATTTGACGTGCCTCATCTAGAAGACAGACGTGGCAGAGCACGACGTATTCTGTCTTGGAAGGACGCTCATTGCTGCATCTCTTTGTTTTACCGGGCAACTGTGATGTAATGAATAGTTATTTAGGTTATTTTGTGTACTTCTTGACGTGTTGCCTTTATATTCCTTGCCATTGCAAGGTGAACATATCCATCCATAACTTATTCGATTTCTCGACGCAGGACTATCTCAATGCGGTTCCCGCAGCAGAAATTTAGGCCGGTGTGTTTTGCATTCCTGTTCCATTTAAAAATAAGTAATTTCTCTAATGCATTGTTCCGTTATTTGCTTACTGTGTACTTCACTGTGTTTTTAAAGCAGCAAAATAATGTTGCTAATTTGTTTTTGTTTTTATTCTTTGCAGGTGAGTGACAGTGCATCATTGTATTGCTGATTGTGCTCCAACTGTAGGGGGTAAGTGAATGTAGGAGTTACTCCTTTGACGGCGATTTTGAAGCTTTTTGGAATTTTGGACGACGATTGGGTACCACACAAAAAGTTAAAAATCTCTGGATCGGATTGTTGGTACAATTGTTACATCGCACTATTTCGCGCCTTGTGTCAGATATCAACAAGAGCCGAATGGGGACCGTTCCTCGTGTTTCATACACTTTTATCTACTCACCGAGCAACTACAATGTGCGATTTAGTGCGTTTCTCCTGTCATTAGTCATATGTCAGTCGTCACGTGCACATGTCAAAATACAAAAATAGACAAGTCAGAAAAATAGCCGTCGCCAGTACTGAGTGCTGGGGTCACATTGGGGGCGATGTCTTTTATATCTAGCGTCTCCTGCATAACGAGCGCCGAGATATTCCCGTGGCGGCGTTACGTGTCGCCCGCAGCGCCGCGCGCGAAGTGGGCGTCGCGTGAATCACGCGGAAGACGAACCCCAGCGCGGGGGGCGCGGCGCGGCGCGGGGCGAGGCGTGGGGCGAGGCGTTGGCGTGGGCTCTGATGTGCGCGCCGTTACGTGCCTGTGCAGTTAGGTAACAACCCCCGGGAACAAGTCGGGGAAGGCCTACGTCGTAAGGCAGAACAGAAATTCCTCTGTTCTCTAAACGCATTCAATTGCTGGTTGTTTGCACGAATGTTTATTTTGTTCTGGGTTGGCTTCGTCTAGTCTTGTGTTTCACTCGATGACTCCGCAGCAGACGTGGATGGGCGTGTTTCTCTGGAAATTCACGTGTCAAGATAAACGTTTTGGATCAATAGATGCTGTCCAATTTGACGTTTGTATTATTTTCGTTAGAGAATAGTTGAATCAGATGCAAATGACTAGTCAAATAGGCGAAGTTTGTAAATTGTTTGAATTTCAGATATTGTAACTAATTCTTTCTTTTGTTCTCCCATACATACTTACATTTCTCATTGCGTTGTTTTCTTTCCATCCTTAAAATATGAGTTTGTTCTTTCAAATTCATCATTTCGATATAAAAGCAAATTATCTCGTAAAAACGCAGAGTTTTTTCTATGACTGGAGCACTTTTTAAACATCCAGAAATCTCGATTATATTCGTAATAATTTTGATTATAATTTTAATAATAATTATGATTAACATACCTGTTCGCTAGACATGAAAGAAGACGACATTTGGACACAGCGAATAAGTAAAGCGGGTAACCTGGTGAATCTTGATAGGTTTTTTTTTATTTCTCACAGTAGAATTAGTCTTTGAGAATCGCTGAGAAAATTTGCAACTGAACAAACTTCTCGTGCGAAGTACAGATTGGAGGTTGTGTACGGTGAACCGTTATCACATCGCCAGTGTTTGGACACGCCCCTACCGCGCTGCCGCATTCCTAGCTCGCGGGAAGATAACTTGGGCTGTTTGGTGGCCTTCGCTCAACGTGTACCTGACAGACGGGTGATAACGAATGCAATGTGGTACAGAAGTGCGTGCTGGTTGCATCCTTCGTTCTTGTCAGAGAGATTACTGGATGTTCTGCCCGGCATTCACTGGAGAATTGTGGCGGGTATGTTCAGTGGAGGTCATTTGAAATGTGTTGTAGGAAAAATCCCTTTTTATTTTTTTTTAGTACATCTGTGTGCCAACAAATTCTTTGGTAATTAGTGTTTAGAAATTGAAATTTGCTATCTTCACATTTCGTCCTAATATTCCTTTGTAGTCTTACAGGAAAAATCATGATTTCTCTTAACTAAATGAAGGCTAATTAGGCACATCTTGGTTGGGTTTGTTCATAATGGGCGTTAGAATTTTATTTTCTCTCGGTTTAAGAAACTTTTACGTTAATATTTTTTCCGATCCAGACTATAAAAAACACTACATTTTTTTTTCAAAATGTTAAACCTTATCTTCTTTCTAGGTGATTATAGCTTCCTTGTATCCAACCCTATTTATCGCTCATTATAATTTTTTTTAGTTATTAATATACTAGTTTCTAATTGAAAGTGACACCCATTCATAATACTGTCACGCAAGAGCAATGTAAACTCCATGATATGAGAGAGTGTTAAGCGATGAGTGGGCTTAGAAATCTTTGTTTTATTGTACACGGCCTTGTAGAAATGCGCAAGAGAAATCCTTCTCGCACTTTCTTCACTTGCATTGACTGCAAGTGGTTTCTGTTATCCGAGGCGTAGGACGCGATCGCTATCCAGTGCACAGCCCGCGCCGGCAAATGGCGCATTGTCACCGCGTTGTGAGCGGGAGCGCAGTTCGCGGTGCGGCAGGAAGCGTCCTATGATGCTCTTCATCAAAATCTCCTTAGTTCACTGGTTGTTGAAACAGTACTCTACAAACCCAGCTCAAACTCTTCTACCCGAATGTCCATCTGGTGTTGCTAACAGAAAAATAATTCTTCGATGAGAAGTATTGTCCATAATTCTAAATTCACTCGACGTTTGTTAAGAAAGATGAATGTTTGTTTGTTTGGATTAAATTGTTTACAAACATTGAAAAAAATGTTTCTTGGGATCCCCACAAAGCACGATTTCTTAAAATTTCAATTAGTTCAGTTGAAGTTGTTCAATTGAAAAGAAATTAACCAGTATTACATGGTTAAAATTGCCGAAAATCTCATTTATGAATTGTGTTTTATATTTGTAATGTAGGAAGGTAATTGGACCCCGTTTAGGGTACATGAACGGAGCTTCTGCAGTGAATGAACGGACGCTTTCACTATTTGCTTCCGGTCGTGCCTTGTTTCGAGCGAGGACGGAAGTAAAATTTCAATTCACATTAATCGCGTTGAATTGCCATTTCGCTATGGGAAATTCTGTTAGAAACTGAAGAGTTCCAAAGTGAAACTATCTCCATGCATTGTCGTGAATTTTGGTAGTTTTACGTATCAATATATTCTTATGAGCTCCTACGTCATGATTCAAAAGTTGGGTTTCTACTATGTATGATATTCGAAAACCATTGAGTCCTCTCTTGAATGTTCAGGCTAAATATGAATACTTTCCCGTCCTGAAAAATAGTGTTTTATGGCCTGTATGGAAATAAGCTCATCAATTCTTCTGATTTCCAATTTATTTAAACAAACGAGTAGCTGATCTATTTAGTTAATGGGTAAAACTCCAGTGCAACTTCTCAATAAAATACTTATTGAATTTACGCCCACACCATTAGGACTAAGGAACACGTATTTATTATGTGTTTGGAGTAATGCAGTTCCGAAACATTGACAAATTAGGAGTATAATTTAGTAGCCAACCCTCAGTAACTGTTCCTCGAATTTCCTCCGTGTATTCGTCTACGCTAGTATTGGTTACTGACTTGCTCTATTATTTCATGGGAATTTAGAAGATAAAAAGGAAAATAATTGCACATTTCGGGGCAGATTATCTGAACCACGAGAGATAATATTTTCGGGCACAGGGGTTGTAAATTTAGGACGTTCAGGATGCTTTTTTAAGTCTGAGAAATCTTGCTAAGGAAACAAATGTTGCCTCTAAGGAAATATTTAAAAAATTAGAATTCCCAATAATTTTTGGGTAGTTTAATTTATTGTATAGTATAGTGTTTACTGTATTGTATGGTGTAGTACAGTGCATTTCCTTCTAGAAAAGAAACAATTTATTCTTTACATAAATGGTGTAATTACAATTATTGACATAAATACAATACTCCGACAGTGTATTTAAAGAATATTACGTTTGAGAAACTTATTTCGAAAATATATTTTGTAAGTTTATAAAGGTGACAAAAGTGGTGAGCAATTTTCCCTTCGTGCCACATGCTTGCGTGCTAAAATGCTGGGTCCGCTACTTGAACAGCAAGAAAGGACTCCGTGAAAGATGGCAGGTGACAAAGACAACTCGTTCCATTGTGGCCGCGCCCAGAGCCGCTCCCGCGCGGAGTGGATAAAGCATTCACTACACTAACGGGACGAATGGCCGTACTAGCTGAAATCCCCAGGAAAACCAAGCGTGCTGTCCCTGTGCCGCCATCGGATAACTGGTGAGTGCTTGTCAGGAGTAGATAAGGGCCGATTGCGAATAGGTTGGTGTCAGACGGGTTGAATTGAAAACATGGGGTTGCTTGCAACCCGTCTTTGATCATCTGTTTTCTGATAATTGACCTTAGGAAGTAGTGATGAAATGATGTAAAGGGATTATGAAGTCGTTTCCATTTTACGTTCACGCTACGAACGAAAGGTGAAAACATCCATCACTTCACTGCGCAATTCGACCGTATAATAGCAGCGATAAGAAGTGGCTGCAACAGCCGTGGGCGCTACTTGACACGGCTAGTGACTAAGGGAAGTCACTCAAAGAACCTATCACGGATTCTTCATTCCGCGTAGAAACATGCACCACAATGTCAGAAATACAGATTCCAGAAAATTGGCGAGAATTAAAGGAAAATAAAATAGGTATAGTTGACAATGAAAATGCGGAAAAGTTTTCGGTTTTCATCGGTTTCTTACAAGCAGTGAAATGTGGATTTCAAACCGTTCTTCTAATTGTGCTTTATTGTGCACATGACTTCTTTATTTCTAATTCGAAGTACTAAGAATAGCAGTTTCTGTACGGATTGAAACCTGGGTCAAGAACGATATCTAAAACAGTCATTTTATGTTACAACCAGAGGCCTTTTGCCTTGATAGTAAATTTCCCATATTTCCCAATATACTTGATTTTCAGTGATGAAAGATCTTGAAATATCGCAATAGTTCTTTCACTTTTGTTTCTGAGTCGAGGACTAATGTAGTGTGTAGGCTACCCACCTCGTGTGTTTCTTCCTTCGATACAAATACTACGTCTTTGACTGTCAACACTGGACCAATTCTGTTTGTTGTAAAAAAACAACAAGGCTTGATAAAAGGAGAATTATAATATATTATAAACCAGCGATAATATTCAAGATATGGGCGCGGTATAAAATATTCTATTCAACATTACAGAGAGGGAATTTGTGTACTGTATTTTCCTCAAAAATGGGCGATCGCTGTAGTAATCGATGAAACGCTTCGGACGTTGAGCTGGAAAGTCGTAGGTTCGTGGGTCAAGTGAAGTAACCGTGCTTTGCTTATCGCTGTCGGGAAACCTCGCACCAGAAGAGGTGGCTTCTATTTGTTAGTTCTGGTAGGGTAAGCACCGTAGTTTCGTTTTTAATAGTATTCCCCCTTTTATAATTTCCACTATATTTTAACAGACTTGTATTAAGTTATTGCAAGATTTTTAATACTAAATATACAGAGGATTTCTTATTAAGGAACCAATTTTTTATGAGCTTCTACATGAGAGTGAAATTAGGCTGGTTGAAATTCGAAATAATTGGTTAATATGTGACAACGTCTACCATGAATTATAGAATTGTATTATTCAGTAAATATATTTTT
The DNA here is from genome assembly GCA_017312745.1 of Gryllus bimaculatus. Taxonomy (NCBI): domain Eukaryota; kingdom Metazoa; phylum Arthropoda; class Insecta; order Orthoptera; family Gryllidae; genus Gryllus; species Gryllus bimaculatus. The sequence continues at coordinate 1,705,119 of BOPP01000223.1, read as the reverse complement.
GGAATTGTCTTTTCCATACATACATTATTATTTCGAAATTGCTGTGAACTCGGTAGTGATTTTTGTGGAAGAAAAGGCAATTACGAGGTTACCAAATGAAGGAAATGATGCTCTACTGGACGCTCTGCGTACGGAGTGAAGAAAGTTAAATAAACTAACTGCGTTTCCCTAGTTTGAAAATATATTTACTTAGTTTATTGCAGAGACCATGTAGAGGTAATTTGAAACAATGACGGTCGACTGGCCAAGTGCATGTAAATCGGAAGTACTTGCAATTCTGCTCTTTGTCCCATATAGAAATACCCCAATGTAATAACTTTTAATACCAAAATTACTATAAGATGGCTTTAAATCGTCGATAGAGACGAAAGTATTGAGTTTTTGTACTGTCGTACTTTTGTGCCTTTGCAGACACATTAACGTAGGGTGGAATATTAAAATTATTAATAGTTTAAAGCCGAGTTAATTGGTGGTACTAAGCTTCATCACAATCTCGGTTTCTTGTAAAGTAGCCGAGTGATATTAGGGGCATCGAGGTATTTTCATACATTTTCATGTGAGTATAAAATGAATATGCAATAATACAACGAAATCCTCAATTCTGTTTGCAAATACGTGGAGTCACTCAAAACTTCAGTTGAGAGGGGGCCCCAACAAATGCCCCCCCTTCTGGACGTCAGCTGGCTGCTGACGGCCTCCGTCTCCCGGGCCCGGAAGGCTGTGCGGGGGCGGCCTTGCACCAGCCGGTAGGCCCGTGCGGGAGGCGCCACCGCCGGAACGCAGGCCGTTCGCCTCTACAGTCGAATTTGTTCCTCGACCGCGCCTGTGGGCGTCACGAAAGCCGCCAGGGGTGTCGCAAATTAGCGTGCTGGCGCGAACGATAGGATTTTGACCTACTCTTAAGTATTATTTCCTGAGATTTTTAATACATAACATATACAGATTTTGTGATTACGTGCATGATTTACGCATTAGGAAGAATATGATATCGTATCTCCATGTGCATTTACATTGAATTAAAATATCGTTTGTGTACATGAAGTAACATATCTCAAAAATTCTTATTTTGCAGACAGAGAAAGACATGACCGTTCTATGGAGTATTGGCTTATGACAGCGTAAGTTGTAGAGGAAGATAAATATGCCATATGTCTGTATTCTGCTGAACAATTTCGCTCCATCACTTAACGAATACCAAAAATCGTATTTCGAGATCTTAAACGGTATAAAAATATTGGGGATACTATTAGTTATTGAATCATGCTTTAATGATAGTAAATCTGATCAGATCATCTGACCAGTTTCGCCGATGTAGGCACTGAATATCTGCTACGTTTGTTTCTCTACAAATGTGATTTGCCAGATCTCTAAACTCCACAGAAGCCACAAGCGAATTTCCATTGAACTGAGCCGTTTTCTTTGTAAAGACAATAACCTTTACTCAGTATCATGTCTGTTTGGTGAACTGGGTATTAAACGACATTTTTATTAGTAAAATATAGTACCAATATTTCTTCCCACAATTTCGAGACGAAGATTTTTAGATGTACACCTTTTCTTCATCACCGACGAAACGTAAAACATTTTCGAAATTTTCATTTGCAATATAAAGCTAATGAGATCTTACAAAATAATGAAATATAGTAATTACACGCGAGAGCATCTGGAGTATTCTGTTAGGAAAACAAAAATTAAGGATGAAAATCAATATTCAAATTAGGAAGAAGGAAAATGTTGTAGTTTGAAAACATATACTGAAAGCGTATCATGATAGCAATTTTGCTTTGGGATTTTTATTCCTCTGTTCGAAATAAATATTCATCTTTTCCATCTTGTGTTTTTCGAAGAGAATATTTGTGTAACACAAGTTAATTATTTATCTCCAACGTGGAGGTATATAATTAGCATGTTAAGACAGCTTTTTGTTGTGTTTTAAATGAAGTTTTTGACCTGATAAAAAATTAAACACACGTATTTAATTGATAACAAAATATTTGTGCAAGCTGATCTGCAGTCGGATTTTTTCTCGCATTGTTTAAAAAAATAATATTTTTATAGGGGAAACAGGTTTCAAGAAGAAGAAAGATTTCCCACATGCTATGCGATGTTTCACATAGCAAACACAGTATATCTCAAGCTGTTGAAGTTGGAAAATTATGCGAAATATTTGAAATCGTAAAACACGGAGACAAACAGGAGCGGAAATATGAAATACCTATTTCCCTTCGTATAAATTATAAAATACGGTGGTATGCATTTATTTTACGTTATTATTAAAACTTGTTAGGTGTACTTTATTTGTATTGTATTGTTATTTTAATGTTTGTAAAAATTCTTTAAAAATATAATTTACCTAACTGCAAATGAGACTTTAAAAACCCACTGGTCCCTTTTTATGTTCCCGGAGGCAGTTCTGGGAAACGGACGTGAAAGTAATAATATTTCGGCTGTATGCGATATTTTAACGGCAGTTGAAATCCAGCGACGGTGGATTTATTTTATTTCATTTGATAAATGCTAAATTTATAAACTATGAAGTGGGTAGCAGTAGTTAACACTCAATAATTAAAATCATTAAATTCCTTTTACCATATTCGTACCTGAAAGATGATGCACTGTACTCATGAAGTTAGCTGTTACTAATATCTTTCTGTAATAAAAACAAAAGATAGCGTGTCAGAGTGTAATAACTGCTGTAATACATATCCTGTTTGCGGTTATCAGATAAGTTTTTGATAGAAACATTACTTCGTCAGTTTTTGGTCTCGTCGGTTTACGTGTTCTATTTGTGCTAATCGATAATTACGAAAATGAGCATCTCGTTTTACCGACATCTGATACAGACAGATGATTAGATTGCAAAGGTACGTGATATTTCTAAAAATATATTGCCATCCGATTGCGTTCTCATATTCCGAAGAGTGAAAATTTACATTTTTCGTTTGTCTATGCGTTATTTGTTGTAGTAATTATCTTAGAGATATTCAACCTGATTTCTATGCGAGATGGTATCTGCAATTTGAGATACATTATCGTTTTTACCATGTATTCCATAAGTTCCATTAAAGGAAAACTCATTGGGATTTAGTCTTGAACATTGTTTCTTCAGACACAGAACAAGCTATTAAGAATAAGAATGTTTGGGATAGTAAGGTAAAAAGGCGAGAGAGATTTTTTTAAAATTCCGAACTGTAGTACGTGATTGTGGTAAATCCAGTTTGTTTAGTGCATTTAGGAAGCCGATTTAGGCATTATTATTTGTCTACTTCAATTTCTACATTTGTTCAAAAAATAGATAATTTTAAACATTAAAAAATTGATTATTTGGATTAAACAGACTGCTACAATTTAATTGGAATATGTGTCCAATTACATTATAATCCAGCGTTCAAATAATCAGATCCTCTTCCAACGATTTTTGCGAAGTGTAATATAAATTCACCGTATTACAAAACAGAAACAGTGCGTTTATTCTACACAAATTATTTCATTTCTCTCATGGCCAGTGGTGAGCTACTGCCGAATTTAATTCTGGGACAAATCGACTGCAACAGTGATAGCAGTAGCCAAGTAAGAGCGGGCCCGTTCTCTCAGCTCGAAACGGAACCAAGTAATCTCTCTCGCCGACGAGTTGAATCGAATCTCGTGCGCCAGAAACAGGCGGAGACTGTCGCTTTCGCGGCGTCGCGCACACCCCCCCCCTCCCCCGGGTTCCTACGCGCCGCGGGCGCCGCGCTCGACCCCTCGCCTGCGTCCTTGGCGGCCCCGAGAGCGCGTCGACCAACAGGCGCCCGGGGCCGGGGGAGGAGGGGGGCAAAGGACGTCCCGGGAGGCGTTGGAGGCTTCGGCGATGAGAAGGTAGTTGCTGAGTTGGAAGGAGACGGTTTCATGGTAGTGAAAGTAGAGATGACGGCTTACCCATTGTACAGATCAGGGTTTCATGTTGGGCGAGTACTATTTCGACAGCGGAAGACGTTGCGGCGACGGTGTTGGATAGCAGTGCACTGCCTATCGAAACGACGGTGACTGTGGAAGGTGCTGACGGGGTTGAATCGCAAGGTTGACGTCGAAGGAGCGAAGACGGGGCAAGGACGTGTGTTCGCGGCTGGGAGTGAGGATTGAGGGCGGGTCGACATGCGTCCCGTTGATGCCGTCAACGAACGTACTAGAGGTACGAGGACGACGACCTCGCCACGAAGCCGGGCTGCCTAATCTACCAAGGTTGCGATTAGGGCAGCGGCGAGAACGCCGGTGATAATAGCGATTCCCCGTTGGCTGCGGTACGCGTAGAGGCGGGTAAACCCGTGGACGGGCTTCCAAGATCTGGGGCACGCGGCGTGGCGCTGAGCCGAGCGGAGACGACCGGCTGCGGCGGAGCTGGGGGGGGGGGGGGGGGGGGGGCACCTGCGGCGCAGCGCAGCCTCGACGTCCGCCGCCGCCGTTTTCCCGCGGAGTGGCGGAGTAGTCCGCGGGGCCCGGAGGGACTGGCGCTTTTCTGAGCGCCGCCCGCCAAGTAGGCCGCCACTTTCCCGCCCCTCGGCACGCGAAAGCCGCCTGCGCGCGCGCCGCGCTCTCTTCCATATGGGAGGCGCTCCCCCCTCCTCGGGCGCGGTATTTTGATTGCCTTAATATGGGCAAAGGGGCGGCCGGGGGAACTCGCGTTCGACGCCCGCCAGCGGTGGGGTTGCCGCCTTCCAGGAATTCGTCCAGCGGCCATGAGGATTAATTCATAAGAACTTTAATAAATAGTTCATCCCTTTTGGAAGATGCATGGGAAGATGCATTTTCAGTTTGGTCATTTAGTCAGGCCCCATTCTTTGAAATGTGAATAATTTTGAAAAAAAAAAAAAAAAAAAAAAAAAAAAAAAAAAAAAAAAAAGTAAAAATATTTTTAAAACGTTGTATTCATTGTGGAACTAAATTAATGCTGTGAATAAGTGTTTTCAAAATCAAATGTGAAAATGATAGTAGCGTAAGGATTAATTCAAATAGCTTATGCTTAGTTCTCAAACCATTTATAAAATTAAACAGACAAATATTGAAAGTAATGTAAACAATTACAATCATTTGAATTTGACGGAAAATATTTTTCTTTGGCTTTGCTAGCCACCCCCCCCCTCTTCCGGAAGGGTACTGATTATATTGTATCTAGCTTAGTGACTTTTTCTCAAGATAATTTTCTTGCTGTTTTGTTTGAATTTCTTGCTGTTTTGTTTCCTTTCATTTTCAAACTTGCAATTTCTGTCGTACATTTTATTTTTATCGACATTTTACTGCATTCTACGGCCGAACAAAGTCAAATGCGGTGACTTACGGAGAGGTCTATGCAGAATGAAGCGCACGAAGAAGAGCAAGCTTTGTTCATGACGAATATCTCACCGAGATGAAATTGTGAAAATATATCGTTTTCAAATTTCTCAGTTACAAGACATAAATCGTTGTAATATCATGAATTAATCATAAAATCAACCCGCTCGTTATTCAACAGTGGCCTTGAAGGTTAGTGTGTAAATTTTGTGATGGTACAAATCTGGTATTATTCAGGTTTTTTGTTGTAATTTAAGTACAGTTCATTGAATTACTGACTCTTAGCAAAAACATTTACATTCGTAGTACCAGTTCCTGTTGCAACATAAATAACTATTCAAAGATTTGAGGAAAAATTGTTGAACAAAATGTAGTACCTTTTCTCTTTTGTATTAATAATGTTGGAACTTTTGATTACTGTAATTAGTCTAATAGGTTTGTGTTTATTTTCACTGCAGGTATTCATTTGTTTTCAAAATGTATTATAAAAATTGCGAGGTTTCAACGGAACCTGAGAAATATTTGCAATTTTCTCGTCATTCTCGCGAAAGGTCATGACAGAAGTCTGTACACATGCGCATGTAGCTGTCCCTTTCAACAGGCCATTACCAGGTGTGGTATGCGCGTGCTCAGAGTTGGCGTATATTCTTCGCTCGCAGCATTCCACCAGCATGCTCTGGCCCTGGCGACCGGTGCCTGTGAATTCCTCCAACTGGGCGTCCCTGTGCCTTCACGTAATGTACGGACCGGCCGCCCGCGCGGTAAAGGACACCCAAAGCGCGCGTGTGTTAGCTCCGGAGCCCCAGCGCCCCGCCGTGTGTGGCCGTCGCGTCGCGTCGCGCAGACGACTGAGAGACCATCTATTGTTTTCGGGTGCGTTAACTTCTTAGATCGATAGTTGCGGAAGTATTGATATCGAAGGAGGTGGCCTCCCCTACAGGAACATGAGACCCGATGCGAGCCGGTACTAAATGTTTGTGTGCGGAGTTTCCCTCCTCCCGGTATCTCTTCCTGCCAGGGCGCCGCCATCTCGTCGGGACATGCAAGTGTGTGTATGTGTAAGGAAGGAGGAAAGGATAAAGAAGAGGAAGGAAATATCTCGCGCGGTCCGTGATCCGTTTATTAGTGTACTACTCCCGTATTCGTCTGCTTTGCATGAGATAAATCGCCGAAAACTACGTATCAGAGCAGCTGGCAGCTAGAACTCTCCCCACTGATGGAATTCGACTCGTCCATGCAGCGGTGTCTGCCACCCTGGACCTCCTGGCGACGTAGTCGCCTGAGACCGTAGAGGAAACGCGGTGAGGCGCGGGAGGGGGGAGCGGTGCAGCCCCATCGCGTCATTGAAGCGCTGGCTGACGCGTGCTGCCTGCCTCGACTGGTGCAGTCCCGCTCTGGGTTGGCCGTTCGACGCACGCGGGCGGCCGAGAAGCGCCACTCGGCGCTGAGTCAGTGCTGGCTCTGATCCCGCCACCGTAACAACCTCTGCGGCCTTCAACTTCGTGCCTTCCTCTTCATCTTCCTGTAATGAATCTGCCGTTTCTTTCTGCTGTGCTTCCTGGCCCTTTACATTCTGTTCTACATTATTGTCATATATCGTCTTCTACTTTCTGTTGCTGTCATCTTCTTTTCGTCCTCCTTTTTCATCTTCTTCTTTCTCCGTCATTCAGTTGGTTCCTGTCCGCTGGCATATGAAAACCACTTATTTTTTCTTTCTTTTTTGGTTGTCCATTTTCCCGTTTTATAATATGTTATTTCTTTTTTGTATCATTTTATCGTACATTTTCTCTCTTCTTATTTTCCTGATAATTTCCTATGAATTGTTTCTTTTAATTTTTACATGTATATCCTTCCTTTCTTTTTGTGTTCATCACTTCTACGATCTATGAGTCACCCAGTTCTCCCTCGTTTTTTCTTTCGACCTCCTGAGTGCGTTCCTCCTCTCTTCGCAGAATGGGCTGCACTGCGCTCCTGTCTCGCTCGCGCTGCAGCGTTCAGCTAGCTCTGTTGCACATGACGCGAGGGCGTCGAAAGCTTCTTGAGGAAGCTTGAGGAATGAGACGTTTTGATGAGAAATACGAGGTTCTGAATTCGCCTCGCTCATCACCACATCTGCGTCGCGGGCATTTGTAGAATCGCACGGGGATACGATGATTTATCTTCGTTGCTTGATGATTCATTACAGGAGATTCGCATCTCACTAGCATACCAATGTACTCCTCATGCCCCGCGACTCATTTCCCATTTTAGAAGAACTACTCATCTGCCAGTTTTGTAGAATTTCGTTTTATAAGTCAAATCAGTGAATTTCCTACTAATCAATATGTACGATTCTTTTTATCAAAGTAAATTCGACCTATTTCCTCAAAGAGTATTGAATAACCAGTTGTCGCCCTTGTTAAGAAAGTAAGAAAAGCGAGATTCCCGCTTGGGTCGACCGGTGTGACAAAGGTCTCCGCGGTTTCTCCGGGCTTGTTCCTGGAGAAAGATGGCTGTTTTCAATTGGACGTTGAAAGTGTGGTCACTCGCAGCGAGAGTTGAGTTCCTTGAACACAAAGGCATTGGCTCTCCGATTTCATAAAACTTATTGGATGTGTTGGTTTTTTTCTTGTTCTTTTATCGAAATTATTGAATCTACATTGCTCAAACAATTAATGTATCTACAAAAACATAGTCACTATATGAAATATTCATATTGATTAAATTTTTACAAAATCACTTTAGAAGCGAAATTAAACTCAAGCTAACAGTGAAATAAATCTTTCTTTTTTGTTAATAAATAATAAAAGATGAGTTGTTTCACCTGAAGTTTAATTTGGAACTGGAATAATTTTGAATGGAGTAAATACATGCTGGTTTAATGCGTTTCTACTACCATCAAACTATCTGTGCCGTACAAAAAATACGCACTACGTTTTTAAATTAAATGTGGATAGTAAGATTTTCTGCAATAGTTCTGTACAACACATTGTACATGTCCAATTCGTGGCAAATATAACACATTTTAATTACATTTTCAGAAACATATTCAATTATTGTTCACAGTGATTTGTGGTTGTATTTCTGCAGAATTTGTAAACCTCCTTTCATTTCGTTAACCTTCGAGACTTCATACTAGATCACGTGAATGGACTTTTCGTTTTGTTTTTATTTTCTGTCTGGTAAATATGTGTCTTTTCAACAGCAATATCTCGCACATATCTAATTTTCTGAGTGTATTTTTGCTGCTCGAAATTTTTCCTAAGTCCCGACATTCAAAGTCATTTTTCTATCATATTGATTTTTGATGCTGGAATTGTTTCTGCCTAAACTTAATAGGGTGTAGATCTTTAAATGATATCATGCTCTTTTTTAATTTGAGTAATTGTTGAATAATAATACTAGAACATTAGCAAAAGTCTCGGCATACCGCGCAATCCAACTAGTTTTATGTGCAAGCAACGACTTCTCTTCTTTCCTCATAATCATTTCACAAACATATTACATCTTCATGACCTTACGAGATAGTTCGCTTGCCGACATGTATTTGTGTAGTCATTTGTGTACTCAGCTCAAATTGTCAGTAGGAAATAGCGATAACTATCAATGAGAAAATGAAATAACAATATTTTACAGTATGTTATTCGCTTTTACTTAAGACAAAATATTAGAGGGCATATAGTAACTAAAATTTAATAAACTAGTAATAGTCTAGTAAAAACATAACAACTCTACCTAGTATAACTAGTAGAGTATAACCAGTTCAACTAACCATAGTATAACAAATAAAACATAGCAATAGTTCCATATTAAAATAACAAACCCTTTACTTGTTTGTTCATTTTCTGGATCTCTTTATTGGACAAGGAACTGTTCAATGATAAATGAATAAAGATATTGTCTGGTATCAATACTTATACTCAAGTATACTTATACATAAGTATTGATACCAGACAATATCTTTATTTATTTATCATAATAAAAAGGTATCTACCTCACCAGCGATCCAATTAATAAACTGTTCAATATTAATTCTTTGTATAAAAAGTTGATGTTCCGACATTTGGTATAACTTGGGAATGACTTCCATAGTCGTGCAATGCGAGATTTTAGCTTCAAACGGAAATTCCCTCAGCGGCAAATCCGCTTGCGTAAACGCTTTGAAGGTGAACTCCCGAAATTCCTGCGGCGCGGCCCCAAGTGCATGAGCGGCGGTGCCTGCGTGAATCAACTGCCACGTTCGCCGCGGCTGGGGGCGTGCCGGCACGCGTGACTCATCGGCGGTGACGGTGATGGTGTTGACGCAGGCCGTGGGCCGGGTTGGTGGTAATGGAAGTGGGTGACCGTGCTAATGGTGTGCAGGCCCCACGAAACATTAATTTTGGGTGGGCAGTACCATGGGTGTGTGCGCGGCGGGGGGGGCATGTATTTAAGTTTTCTTAAAGAAAAACATGACAACGGTAAGAAACGTATATTTTTATTCATCATTTTAATTGAAATTGATCAACGCGCCGATCAATGTAGTAAATTGGAATTTGTTTACATTTTTTGTCAAAATTCCAGGTGAGTAATTACTCAGGGGCAAGCGGGGGGGGGCTGTCAGGGATGGATAGTGGTCGGAGAGTGGTGTTGGAAGTAGTGGCGGTGCTCTTGGCGACGACGGGGATGGTCACCGCGAAGTGGGAACGGTTAATGTTGGAGGGAAGGTAACGGCCCACAGCTGGCCTTGGAACAGAAGTGTCCTGCAAAGGAGGCTGTGGTGATTAGGTTTCCGTGATGGCCGTCAGAAATGCAGAAGGGGAGGTAAACTACATCGTGTAGCCTCGGAGCGGTGATTTAGCTTCATCGTAAAATACTTGTTTTTAATATTAGTAGGTAAAATATAAAAAAGTGTATGCAGTCGTGATATCAAATCACAGGTATGGGTGAATTTAATTAATATTAAATTCCAAAATATTTTTTTGAGTTTAAAACATCCTTTGCTTTTCTAAGTACGAAAGTTTTAATAAATACATTATAATCAATATTCACTATGAAAAAACGTGATTTTTCGCTTTTTGAAATTTGTTATTTTTCATTAAAATGTATTGGGAAATATATTACCAGACCTAACTCGTGTGTTACTTAGGTTTATTTTTTTTATGGAAGTTCAGAACGCCTTTAACGATCAATGTTGAGTGATGATCTAATGAGATGAAAACACAATGATGATGTGAATGAAAATAGTAAACGACATCGTTTACCTTCGATTGAGTTTCGATTGTCTTGGGCGATTGTACTGACGGAGGTAGTGTATGAGTGTAGGAAACGGAGAGGCAGAGGCCCGGCCAGGTGAGGAAACGGCATTGAAACTGAAGCCGCAGAAATGCGGAGGTGGCGGCGGCGGCGGCGCTTGCTGACTAACACGTGGCGA
>BOPP01000223.1:1673103-1690620 GCA_017312745.1 Gryllus bimaculatus | reverse complement strand
GCCGCCGCCTCTGCGCCGCCGCCTCTGCGCCGCCGCCTCCTCCTCCGCCTCCGCTGCCGCCGCCTCCTCCGCCGCCGCCGCCGCCGCCTCCGCCGCCGCCTCCGCCGCCTCCATCACCTTCGTCGCCTCTGCTCTTTTCGTGGCCGTCCTTGATGCAGTGCATTATCAACTACTGCAATTGATAATGACGCCAACGACATTATTTAAAAAGTATCGTTTATCTGCAAGGAGTACTACTTCGATGACGGAGAACCATGCGTGAAACTTCGACGTGTGAATGTTGTTTAGGGAATACTATTAGATGACAATTTATAACCAGACGTATTGTCCTATAAGGATACGTAACTTCATTATTTTAAATCGTATTCCATTCCGGACTTCAAAAGTACATCGTAGGAGTCTTTTATCGGACTAAAAAAACTCGCACCTGGAGTGATACTGGAGAGAACCTTAACGATTTTATTTTCTGAGCCTTTTCGCTTGATATCACCTCCAAAAAACATGGGCACTAATGTATTTTGTTGACAGTAGACGGCGACCTTGGTAATGCATTGGGGAAGCGGATGGGATTACTGTGTTGGTGACGCTATTGAAAACTGAATGTCCCTGCGCCCACTCCTACCTCCGTCACCATTTTCTCAATCCCGCTTGCGCCTCCTGGTGGGAGATGGTCGTTCCCAAACTCACGTACGCACCTGCGGGGAATGCCAGTCTCGCCGAGCGCGCCGGGCCCGCGCGGCAACGCGCTCACCTGCAGGTGGTGAGTCACTCCGCCTTACGCGAGCGAACAGCGCTGCCTCAGCTACTGACCTTTCGCGTGGGAGGAGGAAGTCGTGAGCGCTCAGGGACACGCCCCCGCCAAAGACTTCCACGTCATGCGATTGCCTGTGGCGACTGCCTGTGGCGACTGCTTTTAATTTCTTCCTATCACGGATATATATTCGCCAAATCGAAATACTCGCATTTCCTTTCCCTTCTGTCTTCGTCGTATGGTTGGTTGTTGCGTCATACACTCAACTTCCTTCTCAGGCATTTTGTGTAACGATGAAGTGCGTAAGAGATATGTGCTCGTATGCAGGTGTCAGGAAGAGCTGCAAATTTAACGCTGAGTGTTTTTTAGAAAGTCTGTCCTAATTTCAAATGTTATTACATTTTCACTACTATAAGATATGTTCTTTATATTTTGCCTTCTTTAATGGTTTGATGTATCGTAGTATCAGAAATATCTTTCTTTAATTTTTCAGTCTGTTTTTCCAAATGTAATCGTATTTTTTTATGTTCTTGTCTTTTTTTTCAAAATTTATTTTATTAAATTCCAATAAGCGCAGAAGTTGAAAGAATGCAGCTCCTGGACGTGTGAGATGTCTACAGATTTGTTAGATACCCCAGAACTCAGCAAAAATTCAAAATCATTTACCTTGTTAATAATTTCCAATGAGCGTATAAATTGAAGGAAATTTGTACAACCTCCAGCCTTGGACTTCCTGAAAACTCCAAAACAATGAAACAGTTTCGATTTACACGGAAAAATAATATGTGTTCTTCCAGCTATTCTCATACTGGTTGTATCGACACAATTCTAATCCTCAGTTCGTCAATACTTACGACAGCTTACATAATGTGACAGCAAGGCTCTAAGGAAGAGGCCGCGTGCCATTCAATATCTGCTACTCAAGTTCTGCATAATGGAAGAACAGCTGCTTTATATTGTTGGTAAACGAAGATCTGTTGTACTGAATGTATACTATTTTGTGTTATTGCTGTACCCGTGAAGAAAATGTTTGTTAATATATTTCAATTTCTGCAGTGTTGTACGATAGAATTTTATTTATTATTCTTGGTCACTGGCCTCTTTGTTATTCTTAACTATCACCGAGCGTTAGCGCATTTGCAATAATAAATTATTATTATTATTATTATTATTATTATTATTATTATTATTATTATTATTATTATTGTAATAACCAAAGGGCGTGCCACTTTGTGTCATTTTTATCCGGCAATTCACTGGTATGGTCTTATTTCACGTTCTCCAGGATTAGACTAATAATGTTTCTGTTTCTAAACATTTCCTTCTTCGCACGTGATCATTTCTCTAAAAAGATAATAGAAAAGTGACTGAAATTCCTCCTAAAATCAGTTAAAATTTATTTCGATTAACTAGTTCAGGATCACCAGTGATGAAAATTTATTCTTAGTTACGCAAGTGATGGTCTGAGTTTTAGTCTTTCGGAGTTTAGTTCTACTGCCGTGCCTACTGAAGTCGTCTCATAAGTCGTTGTGGTTACACTCTTAGCTCTCCGTTGGCGTCAGCCCCTTCTTAGGGCGGCAACCGACTCAAAAACTGTGTCGGGATGAGCCACGCAACGTGAATATATACGACTGCATTGTTCCGAAAAGTGCTGACGAACTTGCGTCAAGTTACGTGAGCGGAGTATCCAAAAAGTTAAGATTACCCACTGTAAGAAAGTTTGGAGAGTGGTGGAAATCTTGTAGTGTCAAGAGAAGGCAACTAAGTTCCCTTGAATAACTAATACGTTGTTTTTTTTTATATGTCACTAGTAGATTCAATAATAAAAACAGTCGGAATGTCGAGACAAGTGCCCAACATACACCAGATTAATAAAATAAATAGGAACGTTTATGTCGTCAACCTTCGGCGAATTCTTGAAGGCACGCCTTTTATGACGTCTGTAGTCAATTTTTGCTGACTTGTCACGTGACATCACACACCAGCGGTATCCTCTACATCTCGTCAGTCATTGTGGAATGCAGAAGTAACTGGGAGTGAGAGAGTCAACCTTGCGCCCGGGAAATAAAAGATCAGTGTAGGATGTCTTGACCAATGTTCGTCATGGTCCTTCCCGTGTCATTAGTGTGCCTTTAGTGTAGACATCGTGAGGCTTCAGGTGAGAAAATGATGTTCGTGTGGCATTTGCTAATTCATAAAAGTGGCGTTCTTTTCTCGTATTAACCCGGAAGATCTTATTAAAGTGGTGTTTTGGAAGCAATAGACATCATAAAAGCATCAAAATTGTGTGATGCCGCAGTATAAACGTCTATAAATCAATTTTTATAAAAAAGAAGTTTGTAGAATGTGACATAAAAATAAAAAAAGTGTTTGAGTGCTTCTCTTCAGATATTTGTTAAAGAATTTCGGGTATGGTGACAATACTGTGCCGTGTAATTTCAGCCTCGAAGGAAGCTACACTTCAAAAATTGAAAATTGTATCAAGAGGAGTCTTTCGCGGAGCTTTGTCTTCTATGAACTTAAAATGAATAACATAATTCCGCTGAAGGGCCTTTGTCTTTTCTGTGTGTAACCTCATTACTTGCCATGTTCCATTTCACGGAGTGATTGCTCCTCCGTCTTGGAAGAACCCTGACCTGCCTCAGTGGCGGTATTAAAAGAGAGAAGACAATGGCATCGCCGTGCTGGTGCCAGCATTCTCCACTCAAGCGATCGTAAACGTCTGCCTCGCTCGGACGAGCTCTGCTAAAAAGGCGCAGGCGACTTTCTCTTATTGGTTGCCTCGTTAGGCGCTTGTTATATTCGGTTACAAAGCTAGTCTTCGGTCAGAGCTTATAACACACAACATTATATTTATATAACATAATTATTTATACACTAACACTACACGTTTACTCGTTGCTACTACTTGTTTACTTGAAAGTAATGAAAGAAATGTATTACATTTCAATTCCTTACTGGAATCTCCCAGGTATTAAATATCGTGCTTAATTGAATCATGCTGAAAATACGTGAATACAAAAACTTTGCAGTCATCTGTGATGGAAAATTGGAAAACCATAATAAGTACATTCCAGTCCCAAATTTTCGAGACCGTTATGAAGCTCTAATGAGAGAGCAACCCTATAACGTTGTTTACTTTGTAAATATTCACTCATTCGATTAGATTCGGCTACATTCTTCTGTGGTCTTACATCGTAAAGGGCGTCGTCAGAGTAAATTATCTTGAATAAACACTAACCCCAAAATGTCAAAAGCTGAAGAATGAACTGTGGATGATGAAAAAATCAAATTTATGTGGAATGTCTTCCGAGATCTTACAAATTATTTGGCTGGAAGTACAGTTTCTTTCCATACTTATACTTTGTACGATATGTGGTACGTGTGTTTTCAGAAAGGCTAAAAATGAGGTTTCCATAAGAAATTGGAATTTTTCTGGCAGGTGATTAAATGTTCTGAGAAATTGTGTTGGTGGTCAGAAAACCTTTACTTTTGTGTTACACATCGTGAGAAAATCTTTTTTTCAGTGTTCGTATTTCACACTCACCTCGATGCTTTCTTTGTAATGCTTCAAAAAGGTTTATAGTAGCTTACCAGTGGCAGAAGACGCAGTATTGTCTAATTTAACCACGAAATTCTTTGAACTGGTAAATTCATTTTAAACAGAATATCATGGAAATATCAGAGAAGTGTTTGTATAATATTTTACTGAATTTCTATTACATAAATTGTTGATAGTTTTCGGAAATACACAGTAAGAAAAATAAATATGGTGAACATAAATGTAACTTTATTGACGTCGGATATAACTGTATATTATGCAGATATTTTATACTGTAAATGATTAAAGAATCAATTTATGCATTTTTTTTTACGAAATACCTTTTTAGAGAAGTATTACAATTGTAGAAAGCGATCTAGACAGTCCTTTTCGTGGTCGGCGTTGTGTGCTTAATGTTTCAGATGCAAATGATTCTCATAAGGTATTTGCTAATTTCTGAAAATACGTATTATTTGGGCGCTGGATGTACTGTAGACACAAATAACCGTAGTTCGATTTATAATAATAATAATAATAATAATAATAATAATAATAATAATAATTTGTATTATATTATTAGTATAAATGTTATTGTTATTGTGAACCCCGCCTCCTGCAGGGGAATCCCCGCTCTCCTCCAGGGATATCCAAGCCTGGGAAGGCGCAGCGGAACCGGCTGCCCTGCCCTCCCCTTTCCCTTCCCCGGCTCTATGTGGTCCTAGTGAAAGGTTGTTTTACGCCTTAGAAACAGTCTACCTTAAACCCAGCTTGCGGTCGAGCCGGTAGACGGCCGGGGACCAGCATACTCCACCCTCCACACTTGCACTCTTTCTCCTGCGGGTGCCGACCTCCGGTTCAGGTCGGCCACACTGGCTAGGACCAGATACCACTGCCGCGACTTTAGGGAAACCTTGGCTTACGACTGAAATAAGTTTGCGATTGTGTAAAGATGGACTTTCCTAAGATATGGATATTTAGGAATTTACATAACATGGAAAGATATACATTTATAATGAACCTAGAATATGGAAGGCTAAATTATTTTGTAAGTAGGAAGGAAAATAAGACAGAACGCAAAAGGATTAATAGATAGATAATTAAATATACATCTAAAATTTAGAAACAGAACTTCGCCTATTACTGTGATTCTTGAAAAAACCATTATGTACGCATTGGCTTTAAATACAGTGATTTTATTCGAGGAAGGTGTAAACCATAGGTGCACACTTTCTACACTAAAATTCCTCGTAAATTCCATTTTTTTTTACTTATTTTTGGCTGCTTTCCGACTTCACGAAAAATATTCGGTTGAATTTCTGCGTTCGGAACTTTGCTCGATCGGTCTCACACAGTTTTTGTTGAACAGAAAGTCCGCAAAGAAGAACTTTTTCATTTATTTTATTTGGTTTCGTCAAGTGAGACTAAAATTAATACAGCAGGATAGATACGGTCCGGCGGTAGCTCGGATACACGTCGAAACCCCTCCGCGCGTCTGCAGACGCTCACGCACGCCTTCTCACGAAAGAGTTTTCGCTGCGCCTGCCAATCCACGACGCGCGGACACCACGCGCTCGCCCCCCTAGCGTTCTTTTCTCAATTGACCCACGCGCGTCAGCTTGAATGGAGGCCGTGAGGTGCCGCAGGGAGGCGGTGCGCCCCCTCAGCCACCCTCCGGCACCCCCGGCAGCGCTCCGGACACGGAAGTCGCTCTCCCAAACCGCAGGGGCCCATATAAAAAAAAAATACAAAATATAAAAATGGCAACTCTCCTGCGGATCGCCCTGGGAGTGGTGGCGGCGGTCCTTCCTCGGCCGTTGACTGGCGCGTGCCTTCGAGGTGTTGTATGTGCTACTGCGGCGCCCATAATGTCGTCGTTCCGACTTGTTTCCCTTCTAACAACCCGCACCCTCCTCAACCCCCGCTGGCGACCGCCCCACTCCGCGCGTCAGCGCGACCGTCCCTTCACCCCGCCTTCCGCCGGCCGCCCCCTCCGCCGCCCCGCCCCCTGCCGCCCGCGCCCAGCCGCGCCGCCTCGCGCCGGTCTTCTCCGACCCGCGCCTTCCCTTCTTTTAACAACGCATATCTTTCCTCTTTTCGTCAGATTTTTGGATCTTTGCCGCCCGACTTAATCCACTCTCTTCCGCCCCTTGCCTACATCGACAATTTTCAAATCGCGCTTTTTGGTCTCTCCACGGTGCAGTTCACTATACACGTAATTTTTCGAGTCGTATAAGGACTGTCGAGCTTGCATCTCTTTTTCTCTTTCCTCCCCGCCGGGCACCTCTTAACTCTCAATCTTGTCTTCACGTTTTTTAAACCGTGTAGTTCGTGGGAGTGATGTAGGAGTTCTAGTAGAGGCAGAAAACCAGAGTTGTCTCGTCCCCGCAATAAAGAATTAACGTCAACGATTTATCTGTATCCGCTAAAGACATGAACATCTACCCTCCTCCTTGCCGTCATCTCCTTGGTTGTACATTATAGAGATTTCCCTATATCTTTATTTTCTGACCAGAGTATCTTCCGATGGCATCTTTTCAGAATCTCTTTTACTTGCATTCATGTAGTTTGGTAGTCTTACTCTCTCTCTCTCCTCTCCCTATTCATCCTCTCTTATAAATCATATTATCTCTCACTTACTCTCTGTCGTTTTTACAACTCTTCTATCGCCTGGTATTTGCGTGCATTCTTGCCCCTCTAACCTCAATCCCATTATCACGTAATTACTCTTCCCGTCGTGCTCTCCCCTTTAAATCACCACCGTTTGCAGATATTTATCTCCCATCTTTTCTCTTCCTCTACAGTTCCTCTTACTCTCTGACATTCCCTCTCTCATGCCCACCTTTTTTCATACATGACATCTCACCATATTCGGCAAAACTCTCTCTCCTTCACTCTCCCTCTCTCTCCTTCTCTCTCTCTGTCGTTATCTCAGATAAACGTAATTCTCAAATGTTTACCATCTCGCTCCATTCACTCTCCCTCTCTCTTGTTCTGCTCATTACCTCCTTCTAACATCATATTCGTTCTCTCCCACTTCTCGCCAGTTGCCTATCTACTACCAGTTCTCACATATCTCTTCGATGTCTCAACTCAGTTTCTTTTCTCTAAAGATAGAGTAAAAACTATCCTCTTACTCTCTATACTTTCCTCTTCCCTCTCTTTGAGTCTCTCTCCTCTCTCTTTACTCTCCTCTTCAATCTATCTCTCATCTCTAGCTAGCAGTGTATTTAACACTCATCCACACTTCCCTGCAATGAGCATTTGACATTTCTCTCCTAATCCTCGTCACTATTTCTCTCCCTCTCTACTGTCATTCTCCCTCTCTTATTTTCTTCTCCCTTTGAACATCTCTTCCGTCCTCCTCTCGTTCATCTTAAATTTTTATCCTCCCTCTTTGCTCATGTACAGCCTATGTTGTTTAAAAAGTTCTCTCCTCCTTTCTTCTGCCCTATTCTAGCGCTACCTCCCGAACCCTCTCTCCATCAGCTCTCTTCATCCGTCCTGTGACCTCTCTCGCCTATTTTCTCTCTCTGCCTCTCTACTCTCAGTCTCTCTCCCTCTCTGAGTTCTCTCATCTGCAGTACTCACCCTTCTTGATTCTATCTCTATTACTCATACTCTCTCCTGTTCAACATCAGTCCTTATTATGTCGTATCTTATGTTAGCGCAATGTATATACTTTAAGTTAACGTCTCCCATCTCTTTCATGCGGGCACCGCACTTTAGCGCCACACCCCATCCACGAAAACATCTTGTCAGACTTCTTCGGTCAGGCCGTCTGGGTGTGAATCGAAATTGCGCCTATCAGTGCGAATAAATACCATTTCAAGCTCAAATAATTTTTCGTAGCCATCCCCTCAAGTCCCATCACTCATAGCCAAAGTTAGAGAGTGTAATTAATAGCAGGATGTCTCGGTTCCCGAACGAGCATCTTGCTACCTTATAAAAGTCCTTTTCGCAGCATGTGGCCTGAATACAAGAACTTGATTCATCAGAAAATATGCTGGAATGTCTCGAGCCCGGAGGGCCAGGGTAGCTAACATATCATGGCGGAGTGCTGAACGTTGCGGTGTTGCCGTTTTCATTTTCGTATTGCTCTCCATGCTCGCGGTTTTGACGATTATACACATTAAAAGCTCAAATGCTCTTCATGCATTTCCAATCGGCGTATTCAGAGAGACCGTTCGTGCGCAGCTCATCTTGTTTTAATGCGTGAAATCTTCTGAAAATTCAAAATTAATATTCTCTATCTCACCCTGTCTTCCTTCGCAATGTAATAAGTTCATGGTAGCCCCATCGTTTTGCATTGATTAGTGCGCCCCCTTAATGCGAAACTCGAGTTAAAAAAAGTTGCAATATAAACTTTACGAAGCAAATTGAAAGAGGATTTTTGCATTGTAGACAAATGAAAATACCTCCGCAGAATTGCCCGCGGTTTTCTAAATAAGAGTACTTTCTCGGAAAGAGCTAGTAAACTATATATGAAAATTAAACTGCAGCTTCATTTTTTTCTCATACCCATTGCATATTTAAATCCAGGCTAATATTGAGTATGGGCCCGTAAGAAAAAACGTAGGCTGTTGTTTGACCGCAATTAAGGTCACCTTTACCTCAATGAATTCTTAAACGTCTTAAATATTAATATGTATAATATGGTCACTTTCGCGGTTCTCAATAATAGTTCACCTTTCTTGTTTCTGAAATCCATATTCTTGTATAATTTATCAATATATGCGCTTACGCCGTAGTGAATGTTGGTGAATGTTGCTTTTTTTCGTTGATTAGATGCCCAGACATCTAAGAGAAGATGTTCTGGGAGAAATATGGGCGGTACGCATTCACAAATGGTGAAACACGATTAGTCGAATTGCAAAACTAAAGCTGTATGTTGTTCAACCCGAAGCTGCGTTCGTTGTGAAAATGGACAGGAAGAAACTTTAGCATCGTATTGTTGAAACTTTCGTTCTCTTGTGCTCCAAGTTTTAAGCGTGCGCTATCTATGTCTGAACGTGTAGAGAATTTACTCTTTTGACATTATTTTAGTTTCACCATTGATCGTGTTTTCTTTGGCGTTTTAATGGCATGAAATAATTACCTTTGCGTTATCAAGTTTGCTGGACTTTAATTAGCAGTAAAATATAATACAAATTTAAATATGTGACACATACCTTGCTATTACGTCGATTAATAGTTTCGCGTTTTTGCCTTTTAAATTTGTTGTGAAATACTTTGTAATGCATAGATGAAGATCAAATTATTACACAAAAGGTGAAACGTACTGTGTATGCTTTATTGCTAATTAAATAAGTATCCCATTTGTGTTCTATTGACCGTGGAAGGAGAACTTCTCTACCCTTTAATTTGTTTGCATAACGTAATGTAATTTTATTGTGAACTGATTCTCAGCTGAGTCAACATAATACAATTCGGCTGTCATCATACTGCCAAACAGAGGTGAAGAAAGGTTCTGGGAACGGACAACTTTCAATACGAGTTCGTTCCGACCTCATCTCGTACACACATAGATTACGAACAAAATTCCGAGCAGATTGGAGCGCGCACCCAGCCCGTTCCCTTTACAGGTTCACTTGAAAGAAACTGGGGGCGATGACCTCTAGCTGAATTTCCGGAGCCAGTAAAAAACCACCAAAGGCACGTAGGTGGCGGCTGCAAGCGTGCATCAAACGCCCTCACTGCACGCGTGGAAATCGCGTGGGGCGTGACGGCGTCAGCTGGTGGAGGTGATCTATAACCATAAACGAGCGCTGTTCCCTAGGCGCCGTCCGTTGCCAACATCAAAAAAGTCAGAGCCTCAAGAAAGGAGCAGGTTTATGTGTTGCGTTACAACAGATGCAATGCGAACAACCTTTTTCGACTACGATATTTCCGTAGTGCTTTAGAAAGTTTGCCACGTTATCAATTACAAAAATATGTTTTTATTTCGCCACATTTTCCTTTACCGCTTTTCCCGCCTTTGCCTTAAATAGTATCGTAGATGAATTCGGAAAGTTTGTATTAAGCGTGGAAGTTATGAGTTTGACATTGTCATATGCTTTAAAAAGGTTCTGCGAATTGCATCTGTTTTCGTCCTCTCTGACCTGCAAAAGCTTGAAACAACCGCGTACGTGTATCTTTAACATGATCCAGCTACTTCATATCATGTGTCATAGCTCTAAATGCCATTCCGTATGCCTACGATACACCAAAATGGAGATGGAATATCATGTGCCATTTATGCTACTTGCATGTATACAGTTATAAATAAATTAGTCGTTCGTTCAGAGGTCGTCTACACAGAATGACTTCGATTGATTAGATTATTCCGTTATGCCTAGATAGAAGTTTTCTATTGGTCAATTCGCTTTGGTTCGTTCGTTCAGCTTTAAACTATTAAATAAAAACTGCGATGTCCAGAATTTAAGAATGTCTTTTTCATCGTGGCATGGCTGTAACGAGGTGACGCGGTCGCATAGCGATTTTCGATGATGAGAATCTGTCTTTTGACACGACGCGGTCACCGTAGCTTTACCAATCCATTAGCGAACTCTGGCAGGTAACAGACATATCTATCATCTCATTATCTGCCCGACCAATTGGTATATTTGAGTTGCATCCTAAGTCTTCTTAATGTTCGAGTCATACCCAAGCTTTCAACAGTAACTAAATTTTCATTATTGTGAAATTGAGAGGATATTTTTGATTTTCGCAGCGAAATGTTTTTCCCTGTTTAGAAATCATAGTCACGTTGAACTCATTTGATGTATTACACGATAACGAAGTTCGCAATGTTTCCCATTTTTACCAGACATGAGAAACATCAATCGAATATAAAATTGCACTCCAATTATTTCTTTACAAAGACAACTGGAGATATTGCCCAATCAGAATCGTCCATATTAATGCAATTGCTTAGTTAATCAGCATTTTGATTAACAGACTAATGTATTCACTAAAGAAGATATTTATTTGAAATGTCGGAAACCACACTGCTATTACAATAATATGGAAATATATTATTCAAAAAATATACACCATAGATTCGGCATGTGAACTCATATCTAAAACGTTCATAGTTCGGAGAAAAATGCATTCCCGATTTGGAATATTTTAATTAATGTTCTTTTTAGTTTATTTTAGTCGCTCTCAACAACGTGGTTATTAACGACTCTATTTACGTTACAATACCAGTAACATCAGTAAGAAAACTCAACTGTATAAATTTTGCAACCATCTTATCAGTCTACAAAACAGTGACAATTAGTGTAAGGCCATGCTAGTTGTCCTTTAGAAGTTGCGAGAATTAATGAATTTATGTAAGAATAGCAGAGTGCAGTGTTCTACATGAAAGGTGACAAGCACATCGTTGCTTGAAAGCGCAGATCATCGGCGCCCCTTGCAGGAATGGCTTGCGCAGTTTCTCTCACTGAAGCCCTCGCTGCGCTGCCGTCACGTGCCTCTGGAAGCGAGCGGTCTGGCTCTGCTTCCTATAGAACCTCGACGGCTTCACACTCCCAAACGGCCTACGTGTTAAATCTTGCTATTCCCAATATTAAGTGATTAATTTTAACGACCCTCACAGTGATGTCATAAACGAACCATAACAAACTCAGACACAATAGCAGTAATAAAAATCCATTATTAGCGGTGTATTCATCTTATATCTTATGGAATGTGTCGCAACAACCATATCTTGAAACTTTCAACTATTTCCTGCACACTTTAAAAATGTAGAGCAATGATAAAATATGATCGCATATTCTTGAAGTCTGTAATCAATACCATTACAGATCGGAAGGCGGCGCAGGTACACATTACGTAAACTACAATTCCCTTTCCAATGCCTTTGTGGAGAGGCACTCAGAGGAGCGGTCGCTGCCCGCGAGTTCGATCCCGCTCTGCCAGCCTCAGCTCCCCTAACCTCCATCCTCCGTCCAATAATCCCAATCCGCAATGCAGAGTCGTTATACTCGTGTTATCGTGTCCTCCGTGATTTTGTTTTCTCCGCGCCCTTTAGTTTTCTGTGTATTTTGGCTCTGGATAACGAATCCGCCCCTTCGTGCTACATCGCTACCATTATGGATGAACGAAGATTAAGTTCTGTTAAGATGTTTGAGACAGCTCAAGTTCAACGTAATTTATAGGTGACAGTCTTTTCGGATATGTACGAGCATCTAAAATTAGGACAGTATTTTTCCTTCATTTATAATGGAACAAGATTGCTCCAGTATTAGGATGCTATCAGTTTGGAAAGCCTTCTTTGAAGTTTGACAAAAACAAAATAGCTCCCATTGAGTTGTCATCGAGTACATGAGTGCATCATTCATTGGATTGTTAGTTATTGTGATCATTTCACAAAACAATCATGTTTTGTACATTGATATATATCATTTCAGAGTTGTTGAAAAAGAAAAAAAAAACTTTAAAAAAACAACATAATTGTCTGGAGTATTCCAGCGACGTCAAAATGAGAATAAAAAAAATACTACTAAATACAATTTTGAGTCAGTTCACTGTCATTTAGTCACCATATAGTACTGTACAGAATCTTGAGCGACCCGCGTAACTGAGGGGAGCCGACACTTGGCTGTGAGACCTCTTGCGCAGAACGCGCGTACGATGACCTGTACGCGGTCCGCGCTAATCGTGTTCTATGTTGCTGTGTGTGGCTCTGTTGCCACTGTCCAGCACGCGCACGCCGCAGAAGCAGGCTGCATCCGTGTTCGACAGATCAGTGCCTCTCGTCGTAGCATAACGGAACCGAGCAGGCAGTCTGACAAGTGTAAGAAAGCCAATTGAATTTTCAAAAGAGAATTTCCTGTCAGATCTATATAACGTGAAATGGTCAATCAAATGCCGTTTGCTATTATTGCTGTTCTACGCTAGTTTTTCTTTCCACTCCACAGACCGAGCATCACTGCCTTACAGGGATTGCTGCGTCGCTAGCTTGTAGAGTTCAGATATTGCTTATCGATCTATACGAATATAAAACATGCAGTGATTGTAGATTATGTTTTCTAGTGGTTTTTGACTATGGATTTTCTCTCTGTCTCTCGAGTGAGTTTAATCAACTCGCTGCCAGTGGATGTCTTTTGGCCATGATTGGTTTGTTTCATTTTTACGCCATTTTTTCGTTCTTAGTTATTCTCACTCGTTCGTCTTCAGTCAATCGTTCAGAATTAAAACTACTTCTGTAACAATCCGATGCCCGGCCCCCTGAAGCAACACCTATCAGATCACCTTGAATAGACAGGCATTTTATGAATTACATGTCTTAGAAATCAACTTTTAAGGCGTCTAAGTTGTTTCATGACTCACTGGAGGGTCGTTAAAATAAAACCTGTCTCTCGTGTTTGTTCCCTGTCATAATAGTTTATATTCTAGACTCGAAAACATCCTTAACTAAGTTGTGCCCTACGAGGGTTTGAATAGAAGTTCATTTTTCTGATTCAGTAGCGAAACCTTTCAATTGATACTATTTGATAGAGTTGGGGCAGATACTTGCTGATAACGCTTGAAATGCAAGAATCATTTTTCACAATGATGTTACTCAATAGCAGTAAATAAATCATTATTAGCCGATTGGAACTCTATTATCTTATATCGTCATGGAATTTTTTGCAACCAAAGCCATTTTTGGAAAATTAAATATTCGTGCTCTTTTAAAAAAATGAGAAGCGAGATAATTAAATAATGATAAATCGCGTATGATAGGATTTGTTCCGTCCACGAACTTACATTGTCTGTTGAGATCACGGTGAGCACGATTTACTTGACACTCATTGATGCTACTACTTGATGATTGACTCGGTTGGTATCTTAGATCTTCCGCCGTTAGTCGTCGCATCGGAACTCGTAGAAATTGCATTCACATTTATTTTACAAACCTGACTAAATTTTGTTTGAGTGCGTGTTACTCGCACTTATACAAATCATTTTGCGCCAGAATGGGATGATTTCGCCATTCGAATCGACTGTTTCTACCTGTAGTTGGTAATGTAAAGTAATAAGTACATTTTCAAGACTTCCTTTTCTAAGCGCAACTTTTATTTTACATGATTTATTTCAGGTGCTTTAAAGTTTGTATGTTCAGTGATTAACCACGTAAACAATGGCGAACACTTTGCAATTTCCGAGTACTAGAAGGGCGTCGTCGGATTAAACCCTTTTTGATGACTTGAATTTAGGGACACACAATTCTATTTCTCAGTCCACTTGTGTTTGTCATGATTTCGCTATCAGTCTTGTGTCCTACAAGTTATATTAAAATGGTTGATATGTAGACCACTCAAGTCCAGGTGTGAAAAAATATAGATTCCTAACCTGTTAACCACACACGGACTGACCACTAGAAGGTTATCATATCAAGCTTGTGGCGATCCAGGCCACATTAGTGATGCTGGCGAAGAGTTAAGGGAATGATTGCTAAAGTTTTAACTGAAGCCAAAAGCTAAGATTTTTTCGATTAGCTTTCTGTCTTAAAAAGATAAACTCCGAATTGGACTCGAAAGACTCATTACTCTTTCAGAATATAAAATAAATAAGACTCGTACTATTTTCCGCACTTATGACAAAGCACTCCATTTAAGTGAAAATAACATAAAGATTCCATTGAATAGAAGTACGAAGGGCAAGTATTGTGTAGATGAGTTTATTTATTCATTGTCGTCGATTTTTCTGTTATAATTCTAATACTCATTGCAATGGAAAACACATAATGACCCACTACATGAGGAATAATATTGTCGATTAAACTACATTTAGGATTTTATATATAGCATATGTTTCCATATTTTTGTGCCGTATTGTAATCACTGATTAAGTGTACTTGACTATATTAGAATATACCTATACTTACAGAATGTTGTATGAATAAATAATAATTTCAGTACAGCGTTCTAGGAGGGATCGATTCCGGTACCCGAACATTTATTCTGGTTACTCGCCTCGACGTGGCCCCACTAGACTGAGCACAGGCTGGTCGGCTGAGATCAACACCCTGGCCTATCTTTGTGACTCAAGTGCGAAGGCATGAGCATAACACAGTTAATTTAGATCTAATCCTACTGCTCTGTGGCGCAAGCCAGCATAGACCTAGGTCTGCAATTGCAAGACCTACATAGTGACACATTGCGCAACGCCCCGGCAAACGCCCGGAGCACAACGGGCGCCACGCTATGTTGCCGCTGCGAGGGTGCGTAAGAAAACCCTTCGTTCCGTTAAGCTCGCCTTGTTACTAGCGTGTCAGGGCGTAGGGCACCGCCTTCCCACGGTTGCCGGTCACGAGGCAGCTCCACGTCTGTGATCAAGAGTATCCGGACCGAAGTGGGTGAAAAATGACTACCAGTTCGTGGCGCCTCCGCAATCTGTAATGCTGCGGGAGATTACATTTAATGTTGGCCTACCCTCCATAGCCTTGATAGACAAGCTATGATCCACTGCTCTCAAGTGTGCTATACTTTCAGTCAGGTCTGGAAGATTCTTAGAATGGCAGCCCAAACTTTTCTCTGGCACTGAGCTGAATTGTTAGGGTATCTAGATTTTTATGCGGTAAGGGCCTGGCCACGAAGTCGTTTCAAAAACATCCCTAAGCAGGAATTCAAGTTCAGATGAAGACTTCTTAGTGAATTCATAAAATGTCAATTTAACAGTGAAGTGTTTGTCGTGTAATCCAACACCGCACAGGCCGTTTTGCAGTACAACAGTGCTCGCATCGTGTTGAAAGATTGCAAATCTCTACATATCCCCGAATTGCTCTTCAAAAGCATGGAAGACAGGTGTTTTAGTAACGGATTCAATTATCGATAGGCCTGCGCTTTAACTGGATGATATTTCAGTGCCCAACCGCAGAAATCAGGCAAGGGCCGTCCAAGCTTGCCACCATGATAAACAGCGACGCGACACATTAAACACCATTTTGGACGTGTCAAGATACTTTTGATCACATAGTGATCCGTGTCAGGGCCGCTCCACGGTGGCTTCTCGCTCACGAGGCAGCGTTATCCAAGGCGTCACCCAGATAAGGATATAGGGAGTTCTATTAGTTGTGATAGTTCGTGCGTGTGAGGTTTTCCGGTAAGGGTATTCGGTCTTTATATGAATTGGTGGTTGCTAAGAGCTGGTGACGTGGGCAGCACGCGCGGAATAGATCGAATGGCTGCACATCCGCCGGCGCTCGTAGGCGCACGCGCCCAGGGCGCCCGGCAAACTGCTCGCAGTCGGAGGACATCGGGGGACAAAAGCTGAGGAGGGTGCTATTACTATCAGATGCCGCTACTGTCGCCGGCTATTAGCAGCTTGCTGGTAGGCTTCAGGCCACATTTCTGCTCAATAAAAAAGTTGGTCAAGAAAATACGAATAATACACTTCATGGTAGTTATAGAGCCGATTTTCTGAATAGCCTAATATTAAAAACAGAAGTTAATTACTTATAGCTGTTATCTCCTAAAATGCATTTTAGTTTATAAAGTTACCACGCCTGAAACATCTACAAGGGCCCGCGGGACGAACCGGGGCGCGAAGCAGATAGGGCGCGCCGAGGTCTCCTTGTACCAAAGTGCTGTGTGTTGCGCTCCCGAGAGCCACGGCATGTTTGTAAAAGAATCTTTATGTGGTAAGCAGTTTACTGTGATTTTTCAGTTATCGTTTGTTAAAACAAGCGTCGAGTGCAGCAAGATGGCTGTTCAGGTGATTCCTTCAAGCCGTCAGAATGGTCTCTCACACACGTTATATGCGAGTGTATGAGTGTCCAACTGCCACGCGTCCCCGTCTCGAGTGACATGTCCAATCAGGTTTTGCGGGCAGAGGCGGAGCTGATACCTGTCAGCCCAGCTGACCAATCGGGAGGACCTAGGCATGATTAGGCGGATAATGATGTGTACTCAGAGTATCCTCGACCAGCGTCTGTTTGCTTTCTGAGCTTTGTCCAGATTAGTGGCTTCTGTGATAACGTAATTCTAGCCGTGAGAAAAAAACGTTTCTGAAGGATAATAAAAGCTGCGCTCGGCTCTCTCTGATCAATAATCAGGCGAAGTCGGAGGCAAAGCGTAGCAAAGTATGATGACCACTATTGTTCTGCCGCATAGATATATTGCATCCGGTCTTAATTGCGTTCTTTCCTACAACTCTTAAGCTATGTCATGGCACTCTCATTACCAGCATACTGGCGGAGTTGAGCTTAAGAAGGCGGTGACCCCTGGGGGACAGGATTCTCTCTAGCGGATGGCGA
>BOPP01000223.1:1654586-1673078 GCA_017312745.1 Gryllus bimaculatus | reverse complement strand
GTCTCCGCATCTGCAGCTGCTCTTATAGTCCAACCATCTCACTTTGCCTCCATTTTCTGACTCCACTCTCATCTTTGGCCTTCGCTGGCCATTTCCCCCCCACTGCCTTCCCGTCTCTCTGCCCCCACTTCTCACCATTCGTGCCTTGGAGCTCTCCTCTTGCATGTGACGTACCCCCGCATCTGCTCTGCTTTCAACTCCCCCCCCCCCCCCCCAGTTGAGTCAGGAACTTCACACAGCCTCCATCGTGACTCCCATCTAGGCCTCGCCTTAGTCCCTGCATTCTTACACCAGTCCCCTCAGCCGGGCATCAGCCTCCTGGCCACTGCCAATGGCCTCTGATCGGGTGTCTGTGAGGCCACGAAGCCCGCGTGGCAGGAGAGTGGGTCGAATTCTAGTCGCTGTTCTGGAGGAAAATTCTAGAGGTCGGCTGCTCTGTCGGTAAGTTTCGTGGTTTCACCGTTCTCTATCAACGCGAGGCAAATTGCCGGGCAGTACTCTTCCACACGGGCTCCGGACCGGCGCGCGATCGTTTTTCTTCCCGTTCCTTACTTTCTTACCCCTTTTACATGCACCACACATGCCCGGGAGCCCGGCGTCGGGAACTTAGAGCTTGTCCCGGCTGCCTCGCTGTTGGTAGATACCTGTCTTGGGAAAACCCTGCTAGCTGTCGGTAGGTCGGCAGCCGGATTCTCAGCCATCCAGCGGGGCAACATGACCGCCATCTTGGAGCAAAAACTTGCACACACGTACGCGGAATAATGACCTTACCGTTGTTGCGCCCGGAATCACAAACTGATCAAGGAATCCCCCAGTCCTCCGGGCCCCTCCGCCGCTACCGCTCGCTCGCGCGTTGCCTTGGTGTAGGCGCTAGCGTGAGGTCGGAACAGCCCCGCCCGCCGTCATCCGCCCCGCGCCGCCCCCCGCAGCCGCCCCCCGCGCCGCGCCCGCGCCCGCCGCCCGCGCCGCCCCCCTCGCCAACGTACGTGATTAGGAGCAGGAGCAAAGCGCTGTGGCCGGTCACGGATGCGACGTGCCTCCCGCCCACCGAGGCACCGTCAAGGACAAGTGGGTGTAGACTAGTGATGGGACACAAGAAAACATCGACCAAAAACCATGGTTTAGGGACCTCCATCATTCAATTCTTGCCTAACAAAATTTAATTTGACAATGGCTGTGATATTTAATTTATAATTAAAATTTAACTGAAAACAAAGTTTCAGTTAAATTCTAACGCCTCCTCCCCCTGTGCGAAATACAGGAAAGACGAAGGAAATACCATGCCATCAGGATCGTCTCGAGCAAGGGATGGTAGTCTGCTTGATGAAGATATTGCAAATCACATTCGTTTCGATAGAATACAAACAGATATTGGTAACATCGTTATTGTTTCCTATTTTAACTCTTACAAAATGATGAAATCACAGTGCTTATAGACATCTTTCATGCATAAATAAAACATTGAAAACATAAAAACATCGAAACCCAAAACATTGATGTTAAAAAATAATCGGTTTCAATACAACGATGTTTAAAATTGATATTTTTATGAAAACATCGACGTTTTGAAAACATAGTCATCGATGTCGCATCCCTACCACAGATGGCTGAGATGGACGGTTATCTCGGCCGGCAAATATATGTTTAGGATAGGGGATGCACATAAAAAGATTTTTTTTAAAATGATAGTTATTGATGATGGTTAATATAGATCGCAGTTACGGCAATAATGCTACGAAGTTAGTGGGCACATTAAAGTGGAATTTAACCACAAAAAATAAAGGTGATACATCCTAAAAGTACTAGTGCTTATTTTTACTGATAGTAATTGCACTCACAGGAACAAGTTGCTACATTTAAAATGCATATTTATTGTTGCAATTTTTGTGTATGTGTTTCAATACCTGGGTTAGGAAATTATATATTTTTTACGTAACTTCCAGAATGAGTAAAATACATAGAATTATAATTTATATCTGATGTTTCTTAACTTCCAGAATAAGTGAAATACATAGAATTATGATTTACATCTGATGTTCATGCTAGGTGTAGGAAATAAAGAATACCTATTGAACCAGACAAGTAGGAAATATTCGTTAAGTGATGGGAAAATCCAATCCTCTACTCGTAAAACAAATGAAAATTCTTCAACTCCTGTAACACGTCTTAAAATTGGAACCAGATTTTGACAATTTTAGTAAAAGAAAATGAGATGGAATAATTAAGTCGGGCTGATTGTGATATTGTTGACCGCAATTAAGGTCACTCTTTCCTCAAATGTTCTAAATCTTAAATATATATGTAAATGGCTATTTACGTTGTGATAGTTGTAAATATTTTTTTGGTAAATATCATACAGTAGTGAATGTTGTGAATGTTCTTTTTTTCGTTTATGCCCAGACATAAAATGTTCGGTGGGGTGACGATAGCGAATATGCAAAATATAACTGTACGTGTAAACGAAGCTGGTTCGTTGTCAAAAGGAAGGAAGAAACTTTAGCATTTTGTGAACTTTTTCTCTTGTGCTCCAAGTTTTTAGAGCGTGCGCTATCGATGCTGAACGTTAGAGAATTTACATTTTGACATTATTTTTCACCATTGATCGTGTTTTCTTTGCGTTTAAAGCAAAGTAATTACCCTTGGTTATCAAAGTTTGCTGGACTTTTAATTAGCAGTAAAATATAACTGAACAAATTTAAATATGCATACCTGTCTCATTAATATTTCGCGTTTGCCTTTAAATTTGTTGTGAAATACTTTGTAATGCATAATAAGCATCAATTATTTACACAAAGGTGAAACGTGTGATGCTTTATTGTAATTAAATAAGTTATCCCATTTTGTGATTGATGTAAGGAGAACTTCTTACCTTAATTTGTTCATAACTAATGTAATTTGTGTGAATGATTCGCTAGCCACATAAGACAATCGGCTTTCATTCAATACTGCAAACAGAGTGAAAAGTACTGGCAACGGACAACTTGTCAATACGAGTTCGTTCCGACTATTGTACACAAAGATTAGAACAAAATTCGAGCAGAGATTGGAGCGCTCACCCAGCCCGTCCCTTTACAGGTTCACTTGAAAGGAACTGGGCGATTGACCTCTCTGAATCCGGAGCAGAAAAAACCACAAAGGCACGTTAGGTGGGGCTGCAGGTGCATCAAACGCCTCACTGCACGCGTGGAAATCGCGGGGCGTGACGGCGTCAGCTGGTGGAGGTGATCTATTAACCATAACGAGCGCTTTCCCTAGCGCCCCGTCCGTTGCCAACATCAAAGAAAGTGTCGAGCTCAAGAAAGGAGCAGGTTTATTGTTTGCGTACAACAGATGCAATGGAACAACCTTTTTTTCGACTACATTTTCGGTGCTTTAGAAAGTTTGCCACGTACAATACAAAAATTGTTTTTATTTCGCACATTTTCCCTTTCACCGCTTTTTCACGGCCTTTGCCTTAAATAGTATCGTAGAAGAATTCTGGAAAGTTGTATTAAGCGTGGAAGTTATGAGTTTGACATTGTCAATGCTTAAAAAGGTTTCTGCGAATTGCATCTGTTTTCGTCCTCCTGACCTGCAAAAGCTGAACAACCGTACGTGACTTTACGATTCCAGCTATTCATACTGTGCATGTATTTCATAGCTCTAAAATGGGTCACCACTTTCTCGAGTTAATTTGCTCCCTTCGATATACACAAAAATTGTGATGAAAGAAATTATACGTTGTGCTCATAAATTAAGTTTTTATTGTCATATTTACCTTTAGGGATTGTATTTACATGTTATAAATTATAAATATAAACGGATTCAATAATCGTTTTTTCAGGGAGGACGTTAAAGAGGTGGGGTTGAATATTATTATTCGCGAATGATAGAAGATATCTTCTTTGTGAATTCGGTGTTCTATCGTTGCTTTAAATATATAAAAATGCGAATGGGTCAGGAATTTAAAAATTCTATCATCTCATTATCTGCCGACCATTGGTATTTGAGTTGCATCCTAAGTCTTCTTAATTTTCGAGTCATACGAAGCTTCACAGTAACTAAATTTCATTATTGTAAATTGAGAGGATATTTTTGATTCGCAGCGAATGTTTTCCGTTTTAGAAATCATATCACTTGAACATCATTCGATGTATTCCGAAACGAAGTTTCGCAATTTTCCATTTTTACCAACATGAAACATCATCGAATATAAAATGCACTCCAATTATTTCTTACAAAGACAACTGGAGTATTGCCAATGCAGAAACGTCCATATTAATGCAATTGCTTAGTTAATCAGCCATTTATTAACAGACTAATGTACACTAAAGATACTTATTGAAATGTGAAACCATCACTGTATTACAATAATATGGAAACATATTTATTCAAAAAGATACACCAGATTCGGATGTGAACTCAATATTCAACTTTTCAAGTTCGGGAGAAAATGCATGTGCCCGATTTGAATATTTTAATTAATGTTCTTTTAGTTTATTTTAGTCGCCTCAACAACGTGGTTATTAACGACTATTTACGTTACAAATACAGTACATCAGTAGAAAAATACAACTGTAAAATTTGCAACCATCTTACAGTAGCAACAACAGTGACAATTTAGTTGTAGCCATTGGCCTTATTTGTCCAGAGTTAATGAATTTGTTGAAGTCGAGTGCTTTCAATAAGTGACAAGCACATTCGTTGCTGTGGGAAGCGCAGATCATCCGCGCCCTCTGCAGGAAGTGGTTGCGCAGTTCTCTCCACGAAGCCCTCGGCGCGCTGCCGTCACGTGACCTCTGGAAGGCGAGCGCTGCTCTACCTATACAACACTCGAGGTCTTCGCACGCCCAACGGCCGACGTTTTAAATTTGCTATTCCCAATAGTAATGACCATATCTGGAAGTTGTAATAATACACACAATCGGGAAGGCGGGAGGTACACATTTACGTAACTACAATTCCTTTCCAATGCCTTTGTGGAGAGTTGCCCGAGGTGCGGAGTTCGATCCCGCTCTGCCAGCTCAGCTCCCCTAACCTCCATCCTCCTCAAATGTCCCAATCCGCAATGCAGGTCGTTATACTCAAGTGTTATCGTTTCCCTCCGTGATTTGGGTTACATGCGCCTTTAGTTTTCTTATATTTTCGGCTCTGATAAGAATCCGCGCCTTTGTGCTCGCTACTATATGGAGAACGAAGATTAAGTTCTGTGAGCTGTTGAGAAGTTACAGCTAGTTTTATGGTGACTGTCTTTTCGGATGAGGGCATCTAACATTAGACAGTATTTTTCCTTCATTTATAATGGAACAATATTGTCCAGTGTTAGATGCTATCATTCGGAAAGCCTTCTTTGAGTTTGACAGAACAAAATAGCTCGCATTATTGTCATCGGGTACATGAGTGCATCATCCATTGGATTGTAAGTTATGTGTGATCATGTCACAAACAATCATGTGTGTATGATATATATTTATCGAAGGAAAAGGAAAACAAAACAAAATAAAAAAAACATAATTGACTGTAGCATCAACGTTTTAAAATGAATAAAAATATCTACGTAAATACATATTTTGAGTTCCTGGTCATATCAGATCACTATAGTATATTGTTACAGAATTTATATTACGTTTGAGAGGTTTTTAATTTTGGCTCTTGGCGACCGCGTGAACTGAGGGGAGCGGACACTTGTCTGTGAGCCTTGCGCAGAACGCGCGTGTGTTTATGTTGCTGTGTGTTGGCTCTGTTGCACTGGTCAGCACCGCAGCCGCAAAGCAGTGCATCCCGTGGTGCCTCAGAAGTTGCCTCCGTAGCGTTACGGAACCGGATACAGCAGTCTGACAAGTGTAAGAAAGCCATTGAATTTTCAAAAGAGATTTCCTGTCAGATATAACGTGAGAATGGTCAACACAAATGCCGTTTGTATTTTGCGTTCGCTAGTTGTAGATTCAGAGATTGGATATCAATCTTACGAATAAACATGCAGTTGTACTGACTGTTTCTAGTGATTTTGACATGGATGTGCTGCCAATATTTAATGAAACTCATGCCAGTGTTTTTTTTGGCATGATTGGATTGTTTCGTTTTTACGCCATTGTTTCGTTCTTAGTTATTCTCACTCTTTCGTCTTCAGTTCAATCGTTCAGAATAAAACTACTTCTGTAACAATCCGGTCCCTTGAAGAACACCGGATCACCTTGAAAGAACATGCATTTTATGAATTACATGTTTAAAATCACTTTTGAGGCGTCTAAGTTGTTTATGGTTCGTTTATGACTCACTTGAGGGTCGTTAAAATAAAACATGTCTCTCGTGTTTGTGTCCCCTGTCCTAATAGTCTTTCTAGACTCGAAACATCTTACTAAGTGTTCTACAGGATTTTAGTAGAAGTTCATTTTTTCTGATTCAGAGCAACCTTTCAATTGGTACTCATTTGTAGAGTTTGGGGCGTATTCTTGGTAGATACATCAAGAATCATTTTCACAATGATGTATTACACAATAGCAGTAAATAAAATCATTATTAGCGTATATTATCTTATATCTTATGAAATTGTTTGCAACCAAGCCATATTTTGAAGTTTAAATATTCCTGCAAACTTTAAAAATGGAAGCAATGATTAAAATAATGATCGCATGATTTGTTCGTCACGACTTTATTGTCTGTTGAGTCATGTGAGAGATTTCTTGACACTCATTGATGCTACTACTTGATGATTGATTCGGTTGGGTAGTGGTCGGTAACTCGTAGAAATGATTCACATTTATTTTACAAACCTTGACTAAATTTTGTTTGAGTCGTGTTACTCATTATACATGTCATTCCGCCAATGGATGATGTTCGCATGATATCGATGTTTTTATGTAGTTGGAATGTAAGAAAAGTACAATTTAAGACTTCCTTTTTAAGGAACATTATTTATACGCATTATCCGGTGCTTAAAGTTAAGTCTGTTGTGATACGTGATAAAAGTAAACAATGCGAACCTTTTGGAATTCAGTATAGATGGGTGGTCGGATTAAATCCTTTTTATGACTTAATTCAGACGCACACATATTCTCATCCACTTTTCGTCATGATTTGTATCAGTTTGTACAATAGTATTTTAATGGTGATATTGGAACATTCAGTCGTGAAAATTTTTCCCAACACTGGACTGACACTTGAGGTATCAACAGCTGGCGCTCCAGCCCATGTGGCTGGCGGAAGATTGCACTTTACAGAGCGAAGCTGTTTTCGATTGCTTTTTGGTCTTAAAAAGAAAACTCTAGTGGACCGAAAGGACCATACCTTTCAAATGAAATAACAATACTCGTATATTTTCCGCACTTATGACAAAGCACTCATTAAAGTGAAAATAATATAATAGAAGTACGAGAGGAAGGTATTGTGTAATGATTTTTTTCTGGTCGTCTTTGATTTTCTGTTCCAATTAATACTCTTGAATGAAAACACATAATGACCCATACATAGGAATAATATTGTAGAAAATATTAGGATTTTAATGCTTATTTTGCCGTTGTAATCTGATTAATATTTTCTTCTTATTAGAATATATCTGTACTTACAAAATGTATGAATAAATAATATTTCATTCAGGTTGAGGAGGGATCTTTTGGTATCCGAACATTGTTATAGTCCTCGCCTCGACGTGGCCTTAAACTAACAGCTGTCGGCTATTTCAACACCTTCCCCGAACATTAATTTAGACCAGGATGTGGCAACCTACTGAGCCGTAGGCGCAATTGCAACTACAGAGAAGCACTTTGCAAGCGGAAACGCCCGAGCACCGGCCACGCGTTGCCGCCGAGTGCGTAAGAAAACCCTTTCTTCCGAAGCCGCCTTGTTACGTACGTGTCAGGGCCGCTCCCACGGCTGCCGTCACGAGGCAGCTGCACTCTGTGATCAAGAGTATCCGGACAAGTGGCTGAAAATGACTTACCAGTTCGTGGCGTCCTCCATCTGTAATGCTGGAATTGAATTAAGTGTTGGCCCACCCTTAGCCTTGATAACAGCTTCCACTCTCGCAGGCATACTTTCAGTCAGGTGCTGGAAGGTTTCTTAGGGAATGGCAGCCCAAACTTCTGGACTGAGCAGAGGTATCAATTTATGTCGGTAAGGCCTGGCACGAAGTCGTTTCAAAACATCCCAAGGCAGGATTCAAGTCAGGACTCTGTGAATTCAAATCAATTACAGGAATGTTATTGTCGTGTAACCACACGCCACAGGCCGTGCAGTATGAACAAGTGCTCGATCGTGTTGAAAGATGCAATCTCCATCCCCGAATTGCTCTTCAACAGTAGGAAGCAAGGTGTTTAAAACGTCAACGTAGGCCTGTGCTGTGATAGTGCCACCCAAAACAGCAAGGGGTCCAAGCCGCCTCCATGAAAAACACGACCACACCATAACACCATTTTGGACGTGTCAAGATACTTTTGATCACATAGTGTCCGTGTCAGGGCCGCTCCCACGGTGGCCTGCGTCCAACGGAGGCCAGCTATCAGGCGCACCGCAGGGAGGGGGGGCTGGTGACGTGGGCAGACGCGGGAATAGCGATGGCTGCACATCCGCCGGCGCCGTAGACGCTCGCGCCCAGGCAACTCGCCATCGAAATTGGGGACAAAGCTAAGAGGTTGCTACTATAGGATGCGCTACTGTCGCCGGATACAGCTGCTGGTAGGGCTCGCCAACTTTCCGCTCATAAAAATTGGTCAAGAAATACGAATACACTTTGGTTATGAGCGATTTCTGAATAAATTAAAAAGAAGTTAAATACTATGTGTTTATCTTCCAAAATTACATTTATTCATAATAATAATCGCATGAAAGAAAAGGTAGCGCAAACAGCGGCGCGATCTTTTGAATCAAGCGCGTGTGTTTGCGTCCGAGGAGCCACGCATGTTTTAAAGAACGTTGGTAGCAGTCGTGTTTTAGTTCGTGTACAAAAGGTGAATGCAGCAGACGCGCGAACGTAATGGGTCCCACCACGTTAATATGGGAGTTATAGGGCCCTGCACGCGCCGCTAAGTGAAGCCCAGTCGGCCAGAGGCGGCTGACACTGCGCCACGCTGACGCGGGAGGGCCTTGGGTTCGAGTCCGGACGGCGGCGGGTTTTCGAACTTTAGCCAGTAGCTCGGTCGAATTCTGCCGCTCTCTGAAGGAAAATTGCTGCGCTATAGGGCGGCACCGGATTTCCATCATTCAGTGGGCTGGGGCACCGCCACCCCCGGGATAAAAATATGCACTACACTTATAGGATATGGACGTCCAATACGCATATGGTGGTGAGGTGACCGCAATTGAATTGAAAACGCAGCTGCCGTTCCTCGTCTAGGTGGCTGTTTGAGCTCAGGGAGAAGAATTGTGGAGAGCTTTGCTGCGCCATAAGAAGATGTACGTTAGAGGCCAAACTAACCACGCACACAGTGTTGTTGAAGTTCAGTATCAAAAGCGATTTCGTGTTCAGACTACGATAATAGGAGTAGTTCCTGAATGTGACGGCAGAGCGTGCTGCTAACGCTACATTTACATCACGCCTCACACACTTATATTCGTGTTTGATCGGCTACGCCTGCCCTCCAACGTGGTGTTGCATCAAGAGAATACTGAGTTCCTCCACCCTTTGCGCCAGTTGATTTTTTTCATGATCAAGTGACTTTGTATCGCCATATGATATCATATATTAGTCTGCTTTGTGCTAATGTATCCACAGCTGTTGCCTCCAACACCAGAATCAGTTTCAGTACTTCTCGGAAACTGTTCAGTTTTTTCTGTAGCAATTCACATATTGCGTATTCGAAGTGTCCATCCTTAATCTTAAAATCTGAAAAAAAAATAATACTGAATTTGAAGTGAAAAATAATGAATTTAATAATTTTCATTTTGTTAGTCGTTTTTATCACTACATTCGTCACTACTAAATTTCAAAAGCAGAAGCTTTTTATTTTTAATGCACGCGAGAATAGCAATAAGCTAAAAACTATTGATAGAAGTTTGTTTTTATGGTCCTTTTTTACGACTAAAAAGGTTAGTATAATTATTAAATAATCTATTTCAACAAATCTATTCCAGGATTATTTGTTGGTGACGCCATCTTTTGGTTTTGCCTGAAACGTTGTTTTTAGAATAATCTTGACCTTTTCAATTGCTTAGGCTTGTATTTACCTCACAGTGTGAGGTTAAATTATGAATTGCGACCTTAACCAAGCCCAGCCTTGAGAACTGCTTGTCCTTGCAGCCGCAACTGCATCCTCCTCCTCCTCCAGCGGCCGGAACATCCTGTGCTGGCAGCTTCCGGTTGCCATCCCTTGCGCAGGCAGCAAGAGTTCGCGCCTGAAGGAGCCGTGCCGCTTTGCTCGCAGGCAGCGCTCTACTTCGCCCCCCCCTCCACCAGCGCCCACACGCGGCCCCCGTCCACCCACTTTATCTCCCGCCGCTCCGTCCTCCACCCGCCCGCCCGCCACACACACTCACTAACTCACACTCAACACAACATACTCGCACCACACACTCACACACACTACACACATACGCACACTCAGCCACACGCAATCAGGACACACCGCCACTACACACTAAGCCAACACACCCCTCTCCGCCCGCCTGCCTACAGCCTCTCTCCCGCGTCCGCCGTCTGCCCCCAACCCTCACGACCACTCCCGCGTCCTCCGTGTTCGTCCATCCTGCCGTGAGCACGGCGCACGCCGCTGCCCTACGCGTGTCGGCACGTCATCACGTTCCGGGCCGCTTGCCTGGCCGCTGCGTCGAAGGCGGAAGCTTCGTGGCGGAGGCAGGGAAAGCGGCGGTGGCGGCCGCATCTGTAGCTTCACGGCGCTAACGTTTACACGAGTAAGGAATTTCACGAACTTATTATGCGCTGTTCTTGTACGCAAAACGTACATAAGATTGAAATGATGTCGTGACTAATGACAATGTGTGTTGAAATGAAGTAACAAATGACTATTGTTACATGCGTTAAGTCGGGGCAGAAAATTGACTGGAAGAAAGATGGCTAGCTCTGAGGCGGTAGAGAGCATGCACTAGATATTCTGGGTAGACGGCCCAGGTGTTTACCAAAGAGGTTGCGACTTCTGTACACAGTACTATATTGTTATAATTGCTCGAGGACCTAGCCATCCTCATGCAATGTTGATTGGAATGAGAGCTAAGTAAGTCGAGAGCTCCAATGCACCCACTGGGAATTCGTTTTGTTCTCCAGAAATTCCTCAATATTAAAAACCTGGTGAACCCCGATTCCGTAGAATGGAAAATTATAGCTTTATACCTTCGATTTAAAACATAGGGCCTGTAGACGTACATAAGCTGTTATGGTGTTCTTCTATTGGATGCCTGAACATCTACAGTGGTGACCTTTTACTCGTAGCTCCGATTGAATGCAACCGTAACAGCTGATTATCTGTCAAAGGACGCTGAAAAAAATGAAGCAAAACTGTAGGCGGCGATGGTGTGACGGTTAGCGTACGGGACTGTTGTGGCTGGTTCAAACCCGATCGTAGCGTGGATTTTAAGGGCGAAAAAATCCTTCGTACGCCTTCCTTCGGAGGGGAAGTAATGCCGGCTGTCCCATGTTAGTAGATTTTACTTGCATGTAAAAGATCCTAAGCCTAAATGACGCCTCTGAGCTAAATGCAAATCGCCAGTTTTCTCGCCCAAGAAATACCTCTTTTCTCTGCTAGTTGGTAAAAGGAGCGTAGGGAAATTTGCGTGATCAGACGGAAGAGCGGGCCACGCGAGTCTTGCCACGTAAAATAAGGCATTAATTCAATTCAATTCAATTTAAGCTATGTGTCGCTCCAACTGTGTCTGCGGGAGCGGTTTAAGTGCAGTGGCGAGGCTGCGGCGCCCGGCCAGGAACAAGGCCGCTTCGCGCGGGCGCGCCTGCCCGCGTGCGCGTCGTGCGTGCGTGCGTGAGTGAGCGCGTGCGCAGAGAGGGTCGCGGGATCGTGGCGCACTCGCAATGGAGCCACCAGGACAAGGAGAGGATGCGGGCAGGAAGTGGGGTAGCTTAGCCGCAGCACGTGTAAAAATAGGTACCGCTTGCGAGTAAAGTTGTTTTGGTTGAACGAAACGTCCTTCGGAAATTGTTCAATGTAAGTTTTCTGAATGAAAAGAAAATAAAAGGTTGGTTCTGCAATACAAAACCATCGGCTTATTTTGGTAAGTACCTGTATTTTTAGAAATAAATAATGTTATGTGTCCGAACAGATGAAATTTCGACGGCTGGGAACCAGATTGTTCTAAGGGTGATCTGGGCTGTGCGGGTAATGCGCGTCGAAGCTGTGTTGCCGCGTTTCGACCATCCTGTCGTGGTCTTCCTCAGGGTGGTATGCATACATCGGCAACACAGCCTTCGACGCGGCGTCACCCGGACAGCCCAGATCACCCACAATGACTCCATTGGCCGCGGAAGCCTACGACTTCAGATTGTTCTAAGTAAGTCCATTTCACTAATTTTCAAGAGAGAAATTTTAAGTTTTTATATGTAGTGGTTAGTATGCAATGGTTCATTGCACGCTTATGGAATGGAATATTTACAATTTGTTTGGTGCATCCATTTAAAAAGTCATAAATCATGAAACATTTCATTTTGTTTAACAAATGGACTTAAACAGTCTGGTTTCTCAGCCAGACAACTGCACTATTGTCATGTGTGAAATAATTTTTGCTTCTAAAAATTATGTTCCATTAACTTCCGATAGTATCTTCAAACTGAAGTCACGTAAATACCATTAAATTAGTTATTTGTTCACTCATCAGCTCGAATTTTCGTCACCAGGGAACGAGTGAAGTTACGAAAACGGTACATTCATTGACATCCCATTCATGAATGAAAGGATCCGGTCGATGCGTGCCAAAGGGCCTTGCGAACTCTCCGACGATCTTCCGCCTCTTCCGCGTTTTCCCTGAACAGAGTTCCTTGTTCTGCAACTCCAACGGACGCGCCGCCAATTACCGCGGGCGAGTGTTCTTGAGAGCTCACGTAACGGGGCGAGCTCATCGCCGTTCTTCCACGCGCTCTCCCTCCCCTCCTTCCCTCCCCTCCCTCCTCCCTCCCCTCCCTCCCACCCTCCCCTCCCCGTCCCTCCCACCCTCCCACCCCTCCCACGTTGGGGCACCGGCGCCGTCGCGTCTCGGCGGGTGGGTGAGCACGCGTAGGTGGCGCAGCCGGGCAGGCGACTAGGCGGACCTTCGGCCCGTGAAGAGGACGGCAGACTATCTGTGTTAGCTTCATATTTTACGCGCACATTTTCTTGAGCCCCGGAATACTTACTCCCACTCTTTTGCCAACATTAGAATTGTATAAAGATAGCAACGAGGGTTGTTGACAGAATCTGATGACAAGCAATGCTCTCACCCGTGTTATAGAAACTATTTTGCTTTGAAAAACTTAACACTAATTTGATACGGAATTTCTTTTGTCAAAATAACCAAACCCCTCTCGCGAGTAACGATGCAAAGGCTCAAAACGTGCGCGGGTAATGGATAGAATTCAGCCGCTAGCGGGTGGAGCATTGTCGCGGCCGGCTGCTAAAGCAGGTAGTTTTCCGTAGTTTCTCTGACCAATGCCAGGCGAATGCCGGAGTAGTACCCTCACAAGCAGGCTATTGTCCGTGTGAGATTTTCCCTTCCTCTTGCTTGTTGTATCCTCTTCCCTCATACACACACTTTCATGGACAACAGTACTACACATGTTAGATGTATGTGTGCACTACAGTATCGGAAACCAATTGAGAACATTGGGCTTGTCCCGGCTTGGGCGTGCCCCGCAGGTGAAATGCTCATATGGAGAATTCCCCCCTCAAACCAACTTCGGTCGTCCAACCAAGGTCGTCCCGGGTCTAGCCACCCAGCGGGAGAGGTACGCTGCCACCTCCAGGCGTAAAAACATTCGCTACAGTAACGTGTCAAATGACCTTGGCAGTTAACGTTCGCAGAAACAATCAATCAGCGAGGAAGTGGGCGAAATGCGGATGCGGGGGCTGGCGAGGGGAAAAAGAATCGGTCACCGAAACCTATCGGCTGCGCGCGATCCAATCGCGAACTTCATTTCTTCGTGTTGCAAAGAACCAACACGAGTGGAAGGCGCAGTGTCTAGATGCACTGGGCTGTAAATTTTCTGTGGCTCTGATTGCGGTGGCTCTTGCAGTTTAGGCGGTTAAGAGCTCTGTACTCTTGGATTGAAAAGAGGATATGAAAGCCAAGAAATTAGTCGAGTGCGTTCCAGCTTACGTGATTAACAGTTTACGTGTAATCCTTCCCTGTTTTTACATTCAGATCGTTCTGCGTTTTTAAACATGTTTGCACTGAATAATTTATAAGGGCATTAATATTTGTTCTCAATTTAAAGAACCCGAGGTGAAGGTGGGAATTAAAGTTTATTGGATAATGTTATTTAATTTTAATGATTTATAAATGTTGAAATACATGAACGTGAAATGTTTCATCTTTGGAAACATCTTTTCCCTTATATCAACACCACATGAATGATAAAAAGCTGTAGAATGCGTGTTAATTTCTGCAACTGAGAGAGAGAGTATAATGAGCTAACTTCGCCAAATACTGCTTTCGTGAATGAATGGATGGATCCTCTAAAATCCTCACATCCTCCCGCACCGACTCAAATAGTTCAGTGCAACACCTATAGCCAACGCAGCGTTTCTATCGGAGGGGTTCTAGGAGTTCAGTACTCGAGTCCCGACTGTGCGGATTTTCGGCAATAGCTACGTCGCTACTGGATCGAATTTAGCTCTTCCTGGAGGAAGATTTTACTCTCCGGCTGTTCTGATCGATAGTTTTCCGTGGCTTCTCCGATCAATGCTAGGCGAATGAAGGAGAAGTACCCTAACAGACGGACCACGAACCGTGCGAGGTTTTTCTTTTCATTCCTTGTTCTACCCTTACCCTTACCTACACTTACACTTACATGCACTACAGTACCACATATACTGGAAGAGCGGTCGGGAACTTAGAGCTGTCGGTTGGGGCTTGTGGCAGATTCCTGGTTAAACCCCGTTAGCCGACGGTAGGTCGGCGCCGGATCTCGCCATACAGCGGGGCAAAACCTCCGTTATCTCCCGAACAAAAACATGCACTTCACTTATAGGACAAACGAATTTCGTAGTTGACGTGCCCGGAATCACTAGTAAGCAGCCAATTAAGAAAACATACGCGAAGAAAAGTCAACTATAGCTACGCCACTTAGAAAAACAAACATCTTGGCGTCGTTAACCTGGGAAGGCGTGTCTAAGCCATCCCCCACTGTTCCCGAAGAGGAGCTCAGTCGAACCCAAGGCCCGCCTGCAAGTGATTCGCTCTTGCAACTTCGTTCTCACCCTTCAACCCACAAATTTCGGAACGTTCGTCAAGGCCAGGCTGTCTTCTACCGCCCACCCAGGCCGAGGCGGCGGTGGCTCCTCAAGGCGGGGAGAGGGACGTCCCCTCCGCCACTGTTCGTCCATGTGCAGTCCGGGTGTATTTGTAACTATTGTCACGCGTGCCCTGAGACCGCCGCCCCCGCAGTGTCCGTGGGCGGCGACACAAATTAAAACGCGGCGCGCAGCCACGTCGCCGAGTGCAACTTGGCGTGACTCCCGGCGATCGTTGTTATGCTAATGAGCTCGCGCGATTATTTTCATTTCCGAGAAGACGTAATGAAACTTTTGCGTGTGTGTGATGTCAAGCATTCCTCAAAAATTCAGTGATCGCTTTGCTACAAGATATTGTAGATGTGCTAAAATAACACTTAAGAATTTGAGGTGAGATGTGGCAAGGAGAAATTATAATACACACAGATTGTAGGTAGTACAATGTGACGAGTAATATGTTAAATGTCTAAGTGAAAAAACAAAAAATATAATATACACAACATCATAAAAATGGGTCAAACCGAAAATAGTGTAAAACGTTGCATTAGAATTCCGTGTTAGCAAAATACTTGCAAAACGTTTTTGCCTTTTTGAGTAGTAATTTTTTTCTTCGATCTATTACTTGTATTACTCTTAACGTTTATTTCCTTCAAAATAATATATTTAAATTTTGTTGTTTTTTCATAATGTTGGATATATGTTTTTTTTTTTCATTCGTAGATTGTTTCGCTTGTTGCGATATGAGGTAGATTATTTTTTAAGATCAAGGGTTGTGTTTTGATCGAAGTTGGATGAAAACTTAGATCCTCGGGAGATGGCCGCCACTTCGCTGTAAATTCGTTTCGTGGACTGGCAACCCCGCGCTGAGAGCCATTCCCATGACCTGAAACGTTCGCCCCGTTCACCGGCGCATTCCTACGACCGCGTGGGAGGT
Source organism: Gryllus bimaculatus (assembly GCA_017312745.1). NCBI lineage: Eukaryota > Metazoa > Arthropoda > Insecta > Orthoptera > Gryllidae > Gryllus > Gryllus bimaculatus. The sequence goes on along the minus strand of BOPP01000223.1, from coordinate 1,656,782 downwards.
GGCCATCCAGGGGCTCACGCAGGGACGTCGCGTCCCTCTTCAGCCGTTGGCACCAGCAGTGGGCGGTTTCCATAGAATTATAGCGCGTGTAATTACAAAACCTAGAAGTGTTGATACGTGTCACATGCTGCATGTGAAGCGTACATACACATGCAGGAAGCAATAAATAGGCTCTAATTTTAAATAAATATCTTCCACTTTATTCTCTGAATGTAGGTAAAGATATAAAGGTATTGTTTTGTAGTAATAAAACTTTTCAGAAGAAAACCTGTGCGCGGGTAATTGAGATATTTTGGTATCGTCAATAGTGTCCATTGCGATAACAAATCGATTCATCTGACACGGATGCTAGAAATCTCGGAAACAAAATCAATATCAATTCTTTACTTATCGAGAAAACGCCAACTTTTGCCTTTGAAAGAAAGACCAACAATTTTCCTCATAGATTGATTATTTATGGTTTTTGGCCACATAAACGGCTTTGGTCATTAGTCCCACTAGTGTAGTGCATGTTTTATAGCGGGAAGTGGTAGAGAACTTCCCTCATTGGATGACGTGATCCGGAGCCAACCTACATGTCGACTTCCTGTGTTTCCCCAATTAGGTAACTCCCACCAGCCGGGCACTGCCCCATCTGGGACAAGCTCGAATCTCCCGTCTGGCCTTCCGACGTGTGTGATAGTGTAGTGCTTGTAAGTATGCGTGTAAGGAAGTAAATAAGGTGAGAGTAAAGGGCAAGAAATCGGAAGAAAAGAGCTCATAGTCCATAGCCCTTTTAATACGACACTACTACAGCACGGAAAACTGACGGTCAGAGCATCCGGCTCCTAGAAATCTCCTCCAGACGTCGACTGAAGTCGCCCTAGCTACATAGCATTGTGTCGAAAATCCTACCGTAGCCGTGACTCGAACCCGCCCCGTCCGCCCTCGAGGCCGAGCCGACCCAGCGCGGGTTCGGCTCCCGGGGGAGGTCCGGTCACGCCTCGTTAAGGCGAGAGAACATTCCTCGCAAAAAGGCTTCCCCGCTGCTGCCTTAAATAGGCTTTATGTCACGGCGCAGGCGAACAATGGCGGGGGCGGGGCGGAGCGGCCTCCGCAGGAATGCATGGGAAGGCGCGTGGGAGCGTCCTCGGCCGGAAGAAAAAGGCCGCGCGCGCGAAGTGCCTCTCGCGGTACCTGCGCCGTCGCCTCGCTCTGCCTCGCGCTCTGCCTCGCGCTCTGCCTCGCGCTCTGCCTCGCGCTCTGCCTCGCGCTCTGCCTCGCTCTCTGCCTCGCGCACTACCTCGCGCTCTGCCTCGCGCTCTGCCTCCCTCGTGGGCGGAATTGGTGTACTGGAATGGTGATTAGACACGTGACGGTGCTAAGAGGACTCGTTGCGGGGTCGACAGTCGAAGCGCTGAATGTGAAATGCACGTGAGTCGATGGACGTTGTGCGTAAAATGAGATGTTCTTGCGAATGGTATAGGATTGTTAATTTTATTTAATATACCTTTTTGAAACTTTTCTGTCATAACAATTTTATGAGTTTACATTATCATCGATATTAAAAATGCGTTCACGATCCACTGGCAAAAGAAATAAATGAGTTTGTGGCTCAATGAAAACATATCTAAGGTTTCGTTATCGCCAATTCGAGAAATCGAAGAAAGAATTCGAAGATGCGAATTCGGGAAATCGAAGACTGCAGAATGCTGCTCTCTATACAGACCGTTGTTTCTCTATGCAGTTCCGCTGTATACAGTATCTGATGGGACGATGTTGAATTAAATTTGAAAGTAAACAGATCTGAAACTACAATAAACAATGACAGTACATTAAGAGTACATAATCTAAATTTCGCATGTTATTCGTCTGAACAAAATTTTAATTTCATATAATACATGTCGTAAATGTCTACATCTTGTGATTATTACATTGTTCATAAATTAGTCCAGTACCATATCTTACCACTGTTTTGTATGCTTTTAGTAGTATTGAATTGGACACGATTATACTTTTTGTATAGGCACATGGTACATCAATGATGTGAAATGTGGATAACCTAAGCAAACCAGAGAAGGATGATTTCATTAATACGGAGATTTTCCCCTCTGGGCGCATTTGCGTGCTGGTTCCAATCTTTCAGCGCAAGTTTTTCTCCGGGAGTATCACAACGGATTTCCCTTTTGGCGCGGAGCGGAAGCCAGCTGCTGCTGC
>BOPP01000223.1:1644056-1654564 GCA_017312745.1 Gryllus bimaculatus | reverse complement strand
CCCCCCCCCCCCCCCCCCCACGCGCCGTACTACTGCGTCCTACACACTGCGCCCGCTATCACTTCCTACTCGCCCCTACACTCGCTGCTGGCCACCAACCAACATCGGCGTAACTAAAACATCGTTTAGTTAAACGAACAACAATTTGAAAAAAACGATTATTTTTATTTGTAAATATATGTGATTAACACTTTGGCCATCAAACAAACTGTTCCGGTCGAATTTAAAACCGTTCCACACATTTCTTAGATACATCACTTCTCTTGCGCACCGACGATATGAGGTTTTACGGTACCTTTCAAATACTATGGTTTTTTTTCTGGACGACCACCCTAATTTTTTTAAAAAAATACTATCAAACATTTAGTATTGATAGACTAATGTGTTGCTAACTCCATTAAAGGATAATTCACACACCACACGACCAACACCAGAAGCTTGACCTTCGGTGTAAACTGTCTGTTCTGGACGAACAAATCTTGCTAGATTAATATTTAATCCAAAGAGCGATTTTGAGCTGTTGCATGTACGTATTCGTAGTACGATGAATATAAGAAATTCTGTAATCAGGACTCTGCCACTTCTTAGTTGTGGTATCTTTCTTAGCGAGAACAAGAAGGTATGCGAACGTTCGTTTGTCTCAACTTACGACAAACCAATGACACCGTTAGTGAGATGGAGAGGTGATTCATATTTCGAGGCTAATCACAGGCCAATTCGTCGCCAACATGTCAGGAACACGAACACGTGCCTCTAAAATAAATTGCTACTCGTGAGGAGAGGAATCGCCTTACATTTCGTGCATAAAAAGATGGAAGTTCGGAAAGGAATATTTCTTCATAGACTACACTTGTTTAGCGATCGTGACCGTAATTATTTAGAACTATGTAATATCAATGAGACCCATTTAATCCAATATCCGTAAGACCTATCTTCCACTTCTAGAAAAGTTGTATGTTGCCCCTGTTGGCATCAATGACGTTTTATTAACTTCTCACGTAAGTGCCTTATGAAACCGTTTAATATCCTATCATATGCCAAATACATGCTTTGTAATACAGTAATGTTATACTATATAGTGCGTGTTGGAATCCATACAGAAAGGCGCACCGGAAAAAGCTAGATAGAATACAGAGAAAAGCGAATAAGTTTACCTATAGAAGTAACGTAACAAAAACGTCATGGGAACCTCTAGAAACGAGAAGAACAAAGGAGAGGCTTTGCGCTCTTTATAAATCGTACGTAGGTCTAACCAGCCTTGGAAGGAAATTCATATTAGACTAGAAAAACAAAATTATTTCGGCCGAAGTGATCACACCCACAAAATTCGAAGCAAGGAAAAAAATTCCAGATCTTGGGAAGTTTTCTTTTGTAACAGAACAATTAGAGATTGGAACAGTTTACCTGCAGCAGTTTTCAAAGCTTTTCTCTCAGTGTCCGAAGTTTTAGAATAAGTTAGAACAAATAACAGTAACTGATTTATTAAATAGTAATGCTGTGTATCGTGAATCTGAAGTCTCAGTGTAATTCAAAGTAAAAAAGGTGTAGTTGTGTGTTTAAGGTGAAGTGCGCGTGAACGCGATCAATGCACTTTTCAATGCTGCTTTCGCTCTGTACTGTATTGTACGGTACTATTACTATTATATTATTATTATTATTATTTATTATTATTATTATTATTACTATTATCATCATACTATGCATGTAGTGTTGTAATTTTTGCAATTATTGTCACTTAACTGCCACCGGGTCATACCCATTTGCAGTTCTAATAAATGTATATATGTATATTGGACATAATACAATCGAAGTGGAAGGAAAAGACTCGGTTATAACGTGCGGCGTTCATTTAAGGGTTCTCACTCGGCCGTCCGTTAAGAACAATCGAAACAAATAAGTTTAACTAAAGATAACGTGTGAGTTCTCATATTCAAAAAAAATACATTTCGTATTTTTATGAATTTTTCACATTAGGTGATATTACGTATATTTGACGACCCTCTATCGAGATCAAAATTAACGGACTTGTTTGGTTATAAATGTGCGATTAACAGACTTCAGCCGGTCAAAATTTAATCTCAAAATTTTGTGCTATGATTTGAAAATTTTAAAAATGTTTCGGAGGCTTCATGTAAAGTAGTTCCAAAAAATTAAAATGTTTCAAATTCACGTGGCCTCGACATCAGTCAAGACAATTGGGGAACGTCAAGTTTGGGGAAAATGCTGTTTACGGTTCAGCCGCGTGCGTTGTTCACAGACAGACAGACGGACAGACAGAAACACGTTTTCGATTTTTCGTCGTTAATCGATTTTTCAAGGAACACTTACAGAACGTGGATTCTGACTACGCAACATGTTAGAGAAAGTAATTTACTATTGAATATAGGTGCAAGAGTTGTCCACTTTTTCGTTACCAGGACCCGGCAATAAGATTTTTTCTGTCAAAAATTGGCAATTTTTTTCCTGCAGAATTACAATACTTTCTCAATACTGTGTAAACAATAGCGATAAAATCTATATCAAAGCTGACCCTGTAACCCCCGGCCTGGTATTTTCATTCCCCTGTATTGTGCAATGACATCTTCGAATCGTTCTTAAGATAAAAAGTGCTATGACGTGATACATTGTGATCATCATATAAGGAAAGTAGGACTCTCGAAGTACTTTAGACGAACTTCTATATGTGTATTGTAAGTTAATGTACACTTCGTGTAATTTTGTATTCCGAGATTAGGTAGTTGAAGGTCGCTCAAGTGTATGAGCTAGTTTAAAATAGAATTGGCTCTGTGTGTGCACATTGTAGGTAGTTGTTACGGATGGTAAACCCGTGTTAGTGGTGGTTGCGATCATATTTGCCAACTGACGGAAAGCAGTGTGTGCGACACTATTGTGGGGAAAACCGCCGCACAAGGCGGGAAATAGCTTCTTACCACATATCCTAAACATATTTAGGATGTAACTTTGTTTGATATGGAATGTGAAAAATAGAAGCAATTTCTCTTATGTATAAAGTAGATGTGATACCTTAAATCTTCATTTTCCTAAAGTAGCATGAAATGAATTAATTTCATTCTTTTTAGCATTTTGGAAGTCCTAGATTAATAACGAAGACCACGAGTTTGTCAAAGATTTATTTCTTGAAATTTTTGAATCAAAATCATTACGTTACAAACATATAAGAAACCATTTCTCCGGAAGAGATATGCATAGTTAAGTAGAAATCAACGGTTTTCATGTGCTCGATTCAATATTTCTGTTGAACTATTTCCTAGAAAGACTGACAGTCTCCCTAGAGAACGGAATTGGATCAGAGTAGTGTGACGACTGCTGAGTGAACATTCCTTCTCTTTTGTATTTCGGAGAACGTTGATCAATGGTCATTGCCTCCTCAGCTTAATATCGTCACGTTTTTTCAATTCGACCATAAAATCGTTCCTCAAAACAGCTTTTAACATATGAATGGTTGTTTTCGTTATCTATTGGTCAAAAAATTAGAAGAGAAAGAAAATTGTCATTCATTTTGTCAACGACTTTATCGAATAACACACACGATGATGAAACACAAAAAATTGGTTCATTAACTCCGGTGAATCTGTTATAGTCGCGATACAAGTATGAACACGAGAAACCTATTTTTACTCACTGGTACCACGCGTGTTGTTTCTTGCACATGTATATAGCCGGAAAAATCGTACATCCTGTTTGTATTGAAACGGAAGTAGTTAGTAATGACCAAAAAATGCAGCGCCTGTGCAGAGTGGGTTATAATGGCGATAAACAAAGCAATATACGAAAGCGGATACACAAGAAAAACCCCACCCCCACGCACAAACAACTGAAATTGAATGAAACGGATTAGAGGGGGGCGATTTAGGGCTCAACTGAGTTGTATGAGTATCGAAAAAGGAATTTTGAAGTCATTTCGCAGCGTTCGCGAATGCCTCCTCGGGGGGCATTTACGCCGTTTTAATTACCGGCAACTCGCGACGCATTAGCGAAATTTTGCGTGGCAACGGAAGAGCGGGCCTGATGGCCCGAGTCTCCGCCACGCTAAAATAAGGCAAATTCAATTCAAATTATAAGGAACCAACAAAAGTTGTGGTTAGAATATTGGAAGCCCAGCAAATTTTTCGCTCGGCGAGTAAATAGGAACAAATCCATTTCCATTCAAACAAAGCCAAAACAAGTGTGGTGCGTGGTCGCCCGGAAAATGAAGCCCGCGATATCCCCCCGAAGCCTCTGCTCCTTCCCCCCTGGGAGCCCGGCGCGCGCGGCCTTGCCCGAGATGCGTCGCGAGTTGCCGCGTAATTAAAACGGCGTAAATGCCCCGAGGAGCATTCCCGCGAACGCTGCGAAAATGGACTTCAAAATTCCTTTTTCGATACTCATACAACTCAGTTGAGCCCCTAAATCGCCCCCTCTAATCCGTTTCATTCAATTTCAGTTGTTTGTGCGGGGGGTGGGGTTTTTCTTGTGTATCCGCTTTTCGCCCATTATTGCTTTGTTATCGCCCATTATAACCCACCCTCCTGCACAAGGCCGCCTGCCAATTTTGGTCCATTTACTAACCTACTTCCCCGTTTCAATACAAAACCCAGCGATGTACGATTTTTCCGCGCTATATACATGTGCAAGAAAACCAACACGCGTGGTACCAGTGAAGTAAAAAAATAGGTTTCTCGTGTTTTCATACTTGTATCGCGACATATACACAGATTCACGCGGGAGTAATGAACCAATTTTTTGTGTTTCATCACGTGTGTGTATTCGATAAAGTCGTTGACAAATGATGACCCAATTTTCCTTTCCTCCTTCTAATTTTTTGACAATAGAAAGAAACCAACCATTCCCATAATGTTAAAAGCCTGTTTGAGGAAAAACCGAATTTTATAGTCCCCCGAATTGAAAAAACGTGACCCGATATTAAGCTGAGGAGCAAATGCACCATATCAACGTTCCCGAAAATACAAAAGAGAAGAATGTTCACTCACAGTCTTTCACACACTACTTCTGAATTACGAATTCCTAATCTAGTCTGATTAAGTGAACATTCCTTCTCTTTTGTATTATCGGAGAACGTTGCATCAATTGTCATTGCCTTCCTTCAGTGTAAATCGTCACGGTGTGTTGCAATGGCGGGACCAAGAAAAGCCGTGTCCCTGCCCCAAAACCAGCCCCGTGAAACCGAAGGGAGGGGGTATCGTATGTGATTTGTTGTTTTTTATCTTTTTTTTTCTAAATTTTTATTTTTTTTTTCTATTTTATTTTTTAATTTTAATATCCAATTCGTTTCTCCCTAAGGGAAGACCTGTCCAGTCTTTCTTAGAAAATAGTCAACAGAAATATTGAATCGAGCACATGAAAACCTTTGATTTCTACTTAACTATGCATATCTCTTCCGGAGAAATGGTTTCTTATATGTTTGTAACGTACATGATTTTGATTCAAAAATTTAGAAATAAAATCTTTGACAATCTCGTGGTCTTCGTTATTAATCTTAGGAACTTCCAAAATGCTAAAAAGAATGAAATTAATTCATTTCATGATACTTTAGGAAAATGAGATTTAAGGTATCCCAATCTACCCTTTTGAACTAGAGAAAATTGCTTCTAATTTTTTCACATTCCATATTTCAAACCAAGTGACATCCTAAAATGATGTTTAGATATGTGCGTAAGAAGCTATTTCCCGCTGTGCGGCGGTTTTCCACAATAGTGTCGCCCACACCACTGCTTCGTCATTTGGCAAATATGAAATTTCGAACACATAAACCGGGTTACATGTAACAAAATACTAACCCCAATGTGCACCAACACAGAGCAATTCTATTTTAAACTAGCTCATTTTTACACTTGCAGCGACCTTCAACTACCAATCTCGGAATACAAAATTTACACGAAGTGTACATTAAACTTACCAAAATACACATATAGAGTTCGTTCTAAAGTACGGCGAGAGTCCTACTTTTCCTTAGATGATGATCACAAGTATCACGTCATAGCCACTTTTTATCTTAAGAACGATTCGAAAGATATGTCATTGCACCGAATACAGGCGGAAGAACAATACCAGGCCGGGGGTTACAGGGTCCAGCTTTGATAGAGAATTTATCGCTATTGTTTACAAGTATTGAGAAAGTATTGTAATTCTGCAGGAAAAAAATTTGCCCCAATTTTTTGACAGAAAAAAAATCTTATTGCCGGTCCTGGTAACGAAAAGTGGACAACTCTTGCACCTATATTCAATAGTTAAATACTGTCTCTAAACCATGTGCCTAAGTCAAGAATCCCAACGTTCTGTATGTTCCTTGATCGATTACGAAGAAATCCGAACGTGTTTCTGTCCCTGTCCCGTTGTCTGTCTAGTGAAACAACGCACGCGGCTAACCGTAAACAGCATTTTCCACCAAACTTGACGATTCCCCAATGTCTATGACTTGATGTCGAGGCCACGTGAATTTGAAACATATTTTAATTTTTGGAACTACTTTACATTGAAGCCTCCGAAAAACATGGTTTTAAAATTTTCAAATCATAGCACAAAAATTTTGAGATTAAATTTTGACCGGCTGAATGTCTGTTAATCGCCACATTTATAAACAAAACAAGTCCGTAATTTTTTGATCTCGAGGGGGGGGGGGGGGGCGGGGGGGCTTAGAGGGTCGGGCAAATATCGTAATATCACCTAATGTGAAAAATTCATAAAAATACCGAAATGTATTTTTTTTTAATATGAGAAAACCTCAAACCAGGTTATCTTTAGTTAAACCTTATTTGTTTCGAATTTGTTTAGACCCGCCGATGTAAGAACCCTTAAATGAACGCCGCCCACGTTATAACGAGGTCTTTTCCTTCCACTTCGATGTAATTATGTCCAAGGTATACATATATACATTCTATTAGAACTGCAAATGGTATGACCCGGTGGCAGTTAAGTTGACAATTAATTGCAAAATTACAACACTACATGCATAGTAATGATGATAATGTAATAATAATGAATAATAATAAAATAATAATAATAATAAATTATAATAGTAATAGTACCGACAATTACAGTACAGACCCCCCGAAGCCCAGCATTGAAAAGTGCATTTGATCCGCGTTCACCGCCACTTCCACCCCTTAAGACCACACACTACACCTTTTTTAACCTTTGAATTACACTGAGAACTTCAGATTCAAACGATAAAGCATTTACTATTTAAATAAAATCAGTTTACCTGTTTATCTTGTTCTAACTTATTTCCTAAAACTTCGGACACTGAGAGAAAAGCCTTTGGGGAAAAAAAAAACTGCTGCAGGTAAACTGTTCCAATCTCTAATTGTTCTGTTACAAAAAGAAAAAACTTCCCAAGATCTGGAATTTTTTTCCTTGCTCGAATTTTGTGGGTGTGATCACTTCGGCCGAAATAATTTTGGTTTTCTAGTCTAATATGAATTTCCTTCCAAGGCTGGTTAGACCTACCGTACGCGATTTATAAAAGAGCGCAAGCCTCTCCTTGTTTCTTTCGTTTCTAGAGGTTTCCCATGACGTTTTTGTTACGTTACTTCTATAGGTAAACTTATTCGCTTTTCTCTGTATTCTATCTAGCTTTTTTCCCGGTTGCGCCTTTCCTGGTATGGATTCCCAAAACACGCACCATATAGTATCCCATTACCTGTAGTACAAGCATGTAATTTGGCATATGATAGGATATTAAACCCCCGGTTTCAGAGGCATAACCGTGGAAAGTTAATAAAAAACCGGTCCATTGATGAAACCAAGGGGCAACATACAACTTTCTAGAAGTGGAAGATAGCGTCTTACGGATAATTGAATTAAATGGGGTTCTCATGATATACATAGTTACTAAATAATTTAACGCGTTCACGATCGCAAACAAGTGTAGTTATGAAGAAATATTCCTTTCCGAACTTCCATCTTTTTAATGCCGAAATGTAAGGCGATTCCTCTCCTCACCGAGTAGCAATTTATTTAAGAGGGCACGGTGTTCGTGTTCCCCTTGAACAAATGTTGTGCCCGCGATTGGCTGTGAATTAAGCCCTCCGATATGAAATACTCTCAATCCTTCCTCTAAACGGTGTCATTGGTTTGTCGTAAGTTGAGACAAACGAACGTTCGCATACCTATCTTGTTCTCGCTAAGAAAATACCAAACTAAGAAGTGCAGCAGTTCCTGATTACAGAATTTCTTATATTCATCGTACTACGAATACGTACATTGCAACAGCTCAAATATCGCTCTTTGCGATAAATATTAATCTAGCAAGATTTGTTCTCCCCAGAGCAGACCAGTTTACACCGAAGGTCAAGCCTCTGGTGTTGCCGTCGTGTGTGTTGTGAATTATCCTGTTAATGGAGTTAGCCAACACATATAGTCTATCAATACTAAAAATGTTTGATAGTATTTTTTTAAAAAAATTTAGGGTGGTCGTCCAGAAAAAAAAACCATAAGTATTTTGAAGGGTACCCGTAAAACCTCCAATATTCCGTCGGTGCGCCAAGAGAAGTGAATTGTATCTAAGAAATGTGGTTGGAAAGGTTTTTTAAAATTCCCGACCCGGAAACCAGTTTGTTTTGATGCCCAAAAGTGTAATCACAATATATTTAACAAAATAAAATAATCGTTTTTTTTCAAAATTGTTGTTCGTTTAAACTAAAAACGATGTTTTAGTTACGCCGATGTTTAGGTTGGTGGCCAGCAGGCGAGTGTAGGGGCGAAGTAGGAAGTGATAAGCGGGCGCAGTGTAGGGGATGCCCCAGTAAAAGTAACCGGGCGCGTGGGGGGGGGGTGGCCGATAGCGAAAGGGAAACCAGACCGCGACGGGCGCGCCGCGCGCAGCCTTTTTCGCAAGCAAGCAGCAGCTGGCTTCCGCTCCCGCCAAAAGGGAAATCCGTTGTGATACTCCGGGAGAAAAACTTTGCGCTGAAAGATTGGAACAGCACGCAAATTGCGCCCAGAGCGGGAAAATCTCCGTATTATTGGAATTCATCCTTTCTGGTTGCTTAGGTTATCCAGCATTTCCACCCATTCCATTGATGTACCATTGTGCCCTATCCAAAAAAGTATATCCCCGTGTCCAATTCCCAATACCTACCCTAAAAGCATACCAAAACAGTGAATAAAGAATATGGTTATTGGACTAATTAGGAACAATGCTAATAATCACAATATGTTAGGACGTTACGACATGTATTATATGAAATTAAAATTTTTCAGACACGAATAACATTGCGAAAATTTAAATTATTACCTCTTAAATGTACTGTCATTGTTTATGTGTAGTTTCAGAATCTGTTTTACTTTCAAATTTAATTCAACATCTCCCATCAGATACTGTATACAGCGGGACTGTATATAGAGAAACAAACGCGCTCTGCTATTAGAGAAGGGCAGCATTGAACAGTCTTCGATTTTCCCGAATTCGCATCTTCGAATTCTTTCTTCATTTCTCGAATTGGCGATAACGAAACCTTAGATATGTTTCATTGAGCCCAAACTCATTTATTTTTGTACCAGTGGATCCCGGGACGCATTTTTAATATCCCGATTGATAATGTAAACATATTTGTGTATTGACCCAGAAAAGTTTTCCCCAAAAAACAGGTATATTTAATAATTAACAATCCGTATACCATTCGCACGCAACATCTCATTTTTACGCCACCAAAAGTCCATCACTCACGTGCATTTCACATTCAGCGCTTCGACTGTCGACCCGCAACGAGTCCTCTCGCACCGTTCAAAACGTGTCGATCAACCCCATTCCAGTACCACCAACTTCCGCCCAACCCCGAGCCGAGGCAGAGAGCGAGCAGAGCGCGCAGGGCAAGATGCGCGAGGCAGCAAGAGCGGCGAGCAGAAGAGCAATGCAGAGAGCGAGGCAGAGCGCCGAGCAGAGCGCGAGCGCAGAGAGCGAGGCAGAGCGCGCAGCAGAGCGCGAGGGCAGGAGCGCGCCAGGCAGAGCGCGGAGGCAGAGCGCGAGGCAGAGCGCCGAGGCCAGAGCCGCGAGCCCAGAGCGCAGGCCAAGCGCGAGGCCAGAGAGCGAGGCAGAGAGCGCAAGCAGAGCGCGCAGGCAGAAGAGCGAGCAGAGAGCGAGGTCAGAGCAGCGCGCAGGCAGAGCGCGAGGGCAGAGAGCGAGGCCAGAGAGCGAGGCAGAGCGCGAGGCAGACGCGAGGCAGAGAGCGAGCAGAGGAGCCCGAAGGCATGAGCGCCCCGAGGCCCCAGACGCGAGGGCCAGAGCGCGAGCAGAAAGCGCGCAGGCAGAGCGCGAGGCAGAGGGGCCGCGAGGCAGAAGCGCGAGGAGAGCGCGAGGCCAGGAGCGCGAGGGCCAGAAGCGCGAGGGGCAAGAGCCGCGAGGCAGAAAGCGAGCGAGGCGCACGGTACGCGAGGAGGGGCACTTTCGCGCCCCGCCCGCGGCCCTTTTTTTTTTTTTTTTCTTTTCCGGGCCGGAGGGGGGGGAAAAATTCCCCCCCTTCTTCTTTTTTTTCCTTTTTTGTGGGGTG
>BOPP01000223.1:1628818-1644031 GCA_017312745.1 Gryllus bimaculatus | reverse complement strand
TTCGCTACGCTCCTTTCATCAACTAGCAGAGAAAGGAGGTATTTCTTGGGCGAGAAATAGGCGATTTGAATTTAGTTCAGAGACGTCATTTAGGTGTGAGGATCTTTTACACGCAAGTAAATCTACTAACATGGGACAGCCGGCTTTACTTCCCATCCGAAGGAAGGCGTACGAAGGACTTTTTCGCCCTTTAACGGCTTCGATCGGGTTTGAACCCGCCAACTTGGATACAACAGTCCGGTACGCTAACCGTTACACCATCGCCGATCACTGAACTATATGTATTAAAAAAAGCTAGGGAAAGCAGAGATTAAATTACTCTTTCCCCGACACACGCAGTTTTTACCGTCCTTGACAATGAATCAAATTGAATGAAATTTAAACTTATTTTTTATTAGATTGTTGGCTTCCGCACTGATGTTTTAACAGTAGAATCGCAATCGTAGAATGTTTGATACCTTTTAAATCTTCGATGAACGTACGAAATCCTTACTACAAGAGTGCGTTGTCGATTGTCAATAAAGTAAAGAAATTTAAAGCGATTCAAATTTGCGTTTTTCGGATAATACCAAATCCTCTATATGTACAAATGATTGTGAATTGGTTAGTGATGCTGATTTTGCAGATCATTAAGAGACAATATTAATGTTTTATAGTCTGGTGTCTTCGTCTGAACCTATCTCCGAAAACATTTCAGGTTTTGCAAGTTTAAAATCTACCCTTGTTTCCCTTGCTACAGTGTAGGTGCTCTGTATTGTTCCGCGCTCAAACCGCTACTAGCAACAGATAATCATGTGCATCTGTTCATTGTATGTGCTTCTAAGCCAACGCGCAAGCGCGGGACGTCGCAGGCCTAAGTATACGCAAAGCGTAGAAATACCTAACATGGGGCAAAAATGTTGCAAGTTTTGTTCCCGACAATGCAAACGGGGCCTCTGCGTTGGTGCCTCCTTCCTCGCGTTTGGTCATTTGAGTGAATGCACAACGCTGGTCGTGCAAGCTGCGTCTTCTCGCTAGCAAGAGCGTGAATACGCTTTTCCAGCCTAAGAATCGAGTATTTTAGTACACATGAAGTTCTACATTCATCACAGCGACATTTCGACGGCGGTATATTTTGCCACTAGACGATAGAATATAGAGGAATGCTAATTAATGCGTTTTAATGAGTGATTGATTATTTCGTGCTTCCGGGCTCTTCAGCTACTATGGTCATTAATCCCGGAAGTGAAGAGTATATTTGTACTACGGGGTTGTGCAAATGTTGTGTTCTTCCCTTCTTCTCATCCAGACACCGGCGGGTGACTTACCCATCCGGAACAAGCTCTGAGCTCCCGACATGGATGGTGCTGTTGTGCAAGTTTGTGTAAGATGGGACAATGAAGAGGAAGGAAGGCTCCCGCGCGTCTCCGGTTCTCAAATGGTGTTGATCAGAGAAACCTCGGAAAACCGATCAGAGCAGTACTCGTATTTCCCTCCATACAGCGACTGAATTGGACGTAGCTATCCAGCTAGTGTCGGCAATCCTACCACACGGAAATTCAATCCTAGGACCGCCAGATGAGGCGAGGGCGTGGAGCGTGGAGACTCAAACGCGCGGCCGGGGTGACGCCGCCAGGATGCGCTGCCTTCACTTCATGGCGCGCCGCTCGGGCGCACCCGCGCTGGCTTGTTGTTGCTGTGGAGGTACGCGCCTTTCAGTCTCAACCTCTACTGACAGCACAATCCTAACGTTTCTGCGACGGATAAGGCAAATAAAATATAGTATAATGAGATGTAAAAAAGCTATTGTAGTGTCGTGCCACGCTCAAATCAGACAACCACGTGGAAATCAGCGAGCAACGCCGGATGTTAAACAAAGGGCGGAGTGATGACGCACTGGAACTTTCCGTGGACGTAGCGGGCCCACAGCGGCTTTGGGGGGGAGGCAATGGGGGCGGCGGGTAGCGCCAAAAGGGCCTATATAAAGCCAGGAGAACAATGTCCCAGTCTTCTTGTTCTAGCGGCTTCGGCGACAGGTGAAGCGCATGTCTGTGCGTGTAGGTGCACTAGGGTGAGGGGCCGGAAATTCATTGTTGTGACTTGCGAGACGCGTAGATAGTCTCAAAGTAGAGTGGCTTCATGCAGGGAACATGGGTGGTATGTTGTGGTATGGTAGCCGTTCTTAAATTCTCTCTCCTTGTAGTGGGTCTATTTATTTAGTTTATTGTGAACGGGGTTGGTAAATTGAGACTACAGTCTAGATTGTGAATAAATCTACTGTTTTACAAACCACTCTCGTCTGTGTTCGATTACACCCGTATGACGCCACACTATTAATAGACATAGAAATTAACATATAAAAATGTGATAGACTTGTCACAATATATGCAGTAGCACCATTCCAGAAAACCCTACGCTACATAATAAACAGAAAAATAGTTAGATAAAAAGAATAATTATGAAAAAAACACTTTTCATGAAACTAATTTAACATTTATTAGACATTAGGGAACACCCGCACCTAAATACTTAAAATAATAAAAAAACACTTGTTACAAAGGAAACAAGATATTTAAAAAGCAATGTTTGGAATTATACATTATCAAACTTCAACTCATACCTTGTTGAAAAGAAAAATAAATTCTAATTACTTTTAGACATATCTTATAAATGCATACACACAAGAAAATGGCATGTAGCTTCCATTTCCCATACAATGGCGTAGATTGCATGGATAAGTTTAAGCCATTAACGCCCAAATTAATTTTGAGCACCTAGCATTCGCCCATTGTCGGGGCGTACGTGCGTGCACATTGTTGGAGCTCTTTGGCAGCATGTTTTAGCAACGTGTAGTGCTAAGCAATTGTTGTGTTGCTAAATAATTGCTTCAGAGCGCTGTAAACCGCTAACCGTTGGTTATATGAGCTTTTTTTTATAAGAAGCAGCAAACCCGTTAGAACGTAGCTGCGTATGCCCCGTCAACTTCGGAACAGACCTACCACCGTTTGCGTCATGTTTTTATGCGAGCGATAATAAACACATGGATCTCGTATAACTAGTTATTACCAATATGTTTCAGTTCGGTTTTGTCATTTGCGATTGCGAATGTCAAATAGGAAATTAAGATAGCAACAATAATTTATAAACGATTCCTAAAAACCTGCTTCAAGCTTTCAATAGATGCTGTATAATGGTAATTGTAAACATTCTAGCAAATGTTTTGCTTGACCTTCCTGTCTATTGACGGTGGCTCAGGCCTTCGTAACTCTCTGGATTGCCCGTCGTTCCGTGGCCCTAATACCGTCCGCGGGCCCGTCTCCTCCGACGGATGCACTTTCACGCGAGCGCCGAGGCGTTGCGTTGGAGGCGGAGGTAGTTGGGCAGCTGATCGAAGCCCCTTCAACCCGTCCCTTCCTCTCATTCTGTCTTGTCTCTGCCCCTTCCCTTCCCTCACCCCGCTCCGCTCCGCTCCGCTCCGCCCCGCTCCGCCCCGTCCCGCTCCGCCCCGACTCCGCCCACTCCGCCCGCTCAGTCTCCCGCTCCACTCCGCCCCGCCCCGCCCAGCTCCACGCAGCCTTGACCGCTAGGGGCAGCCGGCTTCCAGTGCATGGGAGGCAAGCGCCGTGCATTTGGCCCCCGTGCCGAACCTTTTTTTTTTTCCCCACGCCAGGTTTTGCGCCCGGGGCGCCGCCTCTACGACCCGCCGCCCGGCCGGGCTCCGCCCGCCACCGCCACGCACCACCTCCACCTCGCTGCGCGCCTCTGTCCGGCCCCACCCCACTGTCGGCGGAAACGGAAGCAGTTTATTAGTAGATGTGATCGTTTCGTGCAGGCGATTAGCCGCTTTGACGCCGAGCCGGCCGCCGACGTGTTGGAAGTCGCTGCCGTCGCCTAAAGCGACGCGGAAAACTGTCACAGCTGCGTCAGCCGCTGCCTCCGCTGCCGTCCTCGGCGAGCCTCGCCACTGCATCTATAACCATTGAGGCCCACCAAGGGAAGTCGCAAGATGATTTCCACTTTTACCCCGTGGTCACGGAAAAGCGAAAACCCACTAGTATACAGCTGCAAGCCGACACGATGTGCCCAGCCAAAGTCACACTACGCTACCATCACACCAACTGATTTATTACTTATTCACCAGCAGATTACTCATTGCTCATCCACACAGTCACTCACCACTGTCCTATTAGCGCCAAGCTCACAAGGTTGTACTACTGCTGAAGTAATCGTCGTCATCACAACTACTACCGCTCCAAAGGCGAGCAGCTGTATACCTTCCTAGAAGCATACTCCGCAGGTAGGACCATATTCACCACTGTAATATATACTACTATGGACTATCACGCTCCCTCACTAACTTTACCATTTTTCGGCACCCGGCCACTTTCTACCATACTGCAGGCACCTCGGCTGCCATCCTCACTACCAACATTAGCACATACAACGACCACACATTCACACGACGCAGAGTACCCCATTTTACACTCCTGTTCCCTACACCAAAGCACAACACAGAGGGCCCAAAATATGACACTCACCACAACAGCACTATCTCTAACTAACCGGCCAACCACCGCCGACAATACGTGTACCCACCAGGATGTATGAAACTCTAAATAGAACAAGGCTATCCAAAGTGTGGCAAGCGAAGCTGCAATAAACAGTAGACAATCCTAGGGGCCTACTCATATTGACGACGCATCGCCGTAGATGCCGCGCCACATCGAAAACAAACAAAACGACAACGCGATGCGAAACGGTTGGCGAAAGAAGGCCTCTTCCTGCAGGCCGATCATCCCCCCCCACGAGCCAAAAATCAGCAAAGAAGAACCGGCGCCTCCGCATATAGTGTAGGAGAGTCGATTCACGAGACCCGCCGGTCTGCCGCGGAAAGCCCAAAGGCCAAAGCAAAAAAGGCGAACACGACGGAAGCAAAGAAACCAGACAGGGGACAGGAAGAAACTATGGCCAGCACCAACGTAACAGGGAAAAGAGGCCGAAAAGCACGACCTACAGCGCCATGAAGTGGGCCCACAAAAACGATACCAATAAGGACAACCTAGTCTAATTAACGTTGGCAAAAGACTGTATCGGCACAACTCAAGGCAGCGACAGCAACATCCCTGTGCGCAATGCGAACCACAACCACTCTAAATGTAGAAAACAGCTGCCACCCAAGTGCAAAAAACGAAAAAACAGGCATCCCACCTCTCTTCGTCAAATAAGATTATGGACGACCACCAATTGACGCCAGTAACACTGAAACCATAATGAAACGCTACTGCAATATACAGGCAAAAAAAGCAATAAACAACCAACAGAAAAATATAGCAAGACATTTCAAGAATTTATCTCCATCCTCCGAACCCCGAATTTTAATTTAATAAAACCCTTGCACTGAATTAAAAATTTCCTTACATGAAAGTCCGCGAGACTCGGCGACACAAATCAAAAAGAAAAAGGCACACCAGCAAAATCATTCCACAAAACAGTAACCTATAAGAACAAAACAGACAAAACGCAAACAAATTTCGCATAACGTTCATGTCCTATCCCAAAAGCTAGACAAGAGAGAAAAGGGAAAGAGGTATTCTACACCTCCTGGAGGCCCGAAAAGGGAGAGAAACAGCCCCGACCAATCCTTTGCGCAAACCCAGTGTAAAGCCCCTCAGAAGGCGCATATTGCAAATATGAAACCAAGACCCATAATGAAAGACCATCATAAACCACCAGCATGCTACCCAGACTGCCAAAAAAAATAAAAAAAAAAAATACTAACAAAATAGCCACAACGGAAAACAGCGCGGTCTTATATAAACCATTTCCCCCTGCCGAAAAAGGCACCAAAGATGGAACGATAACACCAGAAGAAGCAGCTTTATGTCAGACCCGACCACTCCCAACAACTCCACACCGAAAAGCCGCTGTAAACAATAACGATAACCAATAAGGTTTGAACCCGCGCAAAGAGCTTGGGGAAATAAAAACAAAACAGAGCTCCCAGGATACCACGCCCTCCTAACCTTCAAACAAACCCCTCCTGCCACAAGCTCCATTTTTACTATTATAAACTATTCTTAACTATTAATTTTAAACCGCAAAAACCAAAGTCCCAACAACGCAAAAGCACAACAAAAAAAAAAAATAAGGTGATCGAAAAACATTACGAATACCAAGGGAAATATATTAATACCCCTATAACTAAAAACGCTAAATCAACAAAATTATCTCTCACCACGATAGAACAGAAAACCAAAACCGATTGACTAGAATCATAAAACTATCAAGAATCTATTAATATCAATTTGAATACTAAATTAAAATATATTCCCTGTATTCTATTGTTAAATAAATTCCTATCAGCAATGACAACATAAAAAAACACCCCAAAATAGAACAAATAAAGTATATAACGGGCCCATAAAGCCTATTAAAAAAAAGAACGTGTCATGCCCACGACCAAAAAACCAACCGAAATAAACACCATGTTATACAACAAAACTAAGCCCCTCTCACTTAAACAACGAACAACACTAATTTGCACTAGGCCACTTAAAAAAACCCAAAACTTAAGAACAACAAACAATACACCTCCAACCAATAACACCCGCTCCACCTAAAACTTTAAAAAAACCGATCACGGTTTCAACCATGCACATCCCTACTCATATACCGGATACAAAATAAAAAACGAAAGAAGCAGACAAACAAAAATCCATATAAGAAAAATGAGAAAAAAAAAAGAATTAATAAACACAACAAAGACCCAAAACCAAAACCCAGAAAAACAGGCGCCTATTTCAGAATCTGTCCTCGAAAAACCGATTATAGCCATCTATTATGCCAAATAAAAAAAAAAAAACCAATATTAAAAACTAAAACACTTGAAAATTCCTAAACATAACCTATAGGGGAATCCCCATCCCAAGATTCACACCACAAATAATAACAAACTTCCCAGCCAGAAAACTGAATCCTAAACCAATGCTAAAGTTAAACACCTCAAACCACCCAAAATTAACCACCCTAGAAAAACCCAAACCATAGCACAACAAAAAATGTCTATTGAAAACCAATGACACAAATTAGCACCTGATGGCCCAAAAAGGCAAATTAATATCGAACATCTACGGGAAAATTCAAATTATTAAACTCATATCCAATGAAACAGAAGAATAAACTAAAAAAAGCACCGAACAACCATGTGAAAGATATTCGTAGAAAAACCTTGGCCCATAGTAAGAAAAACAGAAACGTGGAATCAAGCTCATAAAATCCCACGCCTCTCAAAAATTGCATATCCCTTCCAGCGATCCCTATATGAATAATAGATGTACAAAACCAAAAAAAGATTGAAGAAAGAACCGAATATAAATTAAAAAATTCGCCCTAGGAAAACCAATCTGATAAGAATAAATGCAAGAAACAAGGAAGAAAAGTGAAAAAACAAAAAAAAGAATAAACAAATCCCATGAAGAAAAACAACAACCAACGTAAATGACCACCAACCCTAATATCCTCTTCAAAGATTACACGAAACCCGGAACAAAAAGCAACGTCAAACCCAACACCAAAAACGTAGAAAAAAGACCAAAAAAAGTTAATAGCAACAAAAAAACAAGGAAAATATCACTCACCAAGGACTCTCCGAGAAAACCAAAGCCAGGATGTCCGCACGAAACCCTCCCCCAAGTCATTTTTCTACACTCCCTGCATCTAAATTCCACTAACTACCCGCTTCAGTCACCTACCGAGTCGATACGACGGCAGGCTCTCTCGCACCTCTCGTCATCTGTTCACTCCAGACCGCAGACCCCATGAACCCCCGGTAGATCTCTAGCTAATAGCCTGGACCCCCCCCGCCAACCAAAAAGCCCGCTCCACCCACACCTCCGCGTGAAAAGCTAGCCGTCCACAGAGTTTTTTCGCCCGCAAGCTATCTGAGTCAGATATGATAACGAGATACGCGACGAGCCGGGAAGATAGCAATGAGAACGGGCAAATAAAATCCACCTTAAGAAAGGGAAAAAAGAAGGCCACGGTATAGATCAGTGCATCACGGCGCAAGCGGAAAAGCCCCAGGAGCAAATGGATGCCGGCCACCCCAAAAAAACCCGCCAGCCATGAAGCTCCGTCCAGTCATACGCTCTTTCATTTCTTCTGTATCATACTTACCCAATAGGCAACACACCGTCGAACGCCCGCCGGAACCACAACCACGAGCCCACACACTCTCCTGGCGCCCACCCCAAAACATCAGACCAAAACCACCCGGCCCGGGCCGCTACTTCGCCTGCGCCGACACCCACCAGTTCCACCCACAACAAGCTCCAACGCGGAGAAGAAATGCAAAAAAGACTATAGGCAGCAACACGTTGCGGCAACCTCTTCGCCACTGCGCAACACCGCGGTGCCCTGCACCCCACCGCCACCCTGCCTAAACTCGCGCCCCCGCCACGTACTTCCGAGTCACCCGTTCCCCTGTCAGGATATTTAATTGACCCTCGTACATGACAAGCAAGAGACCGCCCAGCCCCCCACAGTGCATTATATCGACCTAGCCGAAGATAGCCAGATCTCCGCGGCCGCCAATAAACTGCCCTCCACTCCAAACGCTCGAGCCCCGTAACTTTGGCCGCGAAAGCCGAGACGACTTTCGAAGATTATCCGGAACCCCCACAGAAAACAGCAGTTACCCCCCAAAAGACCGCAAAAAACCAACCCAACAGAACCCGCGAAAAGCGACCGTAGCGCCGCACAGCGCCTCTCGCCGGGACCACCGCCCCACGCGCCTTAACACGCCCCTGCATCCAACGAGGCGGACCTGCGCTCGGCAACAGCACAGGCGAGGAGTCCGCGATTGAAACCTGTCACCCCCCGTCCCTGAACACCTCACCGTCGGCCGCGCGCACAACGAGAAAAAGGTTCTGACTTTCGAACGCTCCCTCCCGGCACGACCGGCAGATGTGGAGGCCACACCAAGATCACCAGCAATCCAAGACACCCCAACCCCGGAACGCGGCGGAACTTGACCCCCCCAGCCACATACGACCCCCCCAGACCCACAGCACTACTGCCAAGTATTGGTACCACAGGCTCAAAAAATACCTCATAAGTGATAAGCAAAAGAACGAATAACAGACCGAAGAACATTCGTACAACGCAGAAGAAGAGAAGCAAAGGCAGGAACTAGAAGACAATTGAAGATGCAACGTCATATGATAAGTCCAAGGGGACTATGAGTTTTCACATCAAGCAAACACTGGGAATCTGACCACCTAAAATTCCGAAACATAGTAGAAAAAAACAAATACATAACACAAAAGACCCCCCCGAAACCGAAACGCCGCCCAAACTCCAAACCCCCCAACCAGCTCGGGCACCAGCCCGGTAACTCTTCTCCCCCTTAACCACCCCTCCTCGGCTTTACACCACCTTACATCGCCACCAAACAGCACAGAAGAACCTTAGAGCGAACGCACAGCACATGCACACAGAGCGCCCGAGACAAGACACGGTCCAAACAATTCACTCGCTCTAGGCATGATGAAGAACGATAAGCAATTGCGACAGCAAAACGAGAAAGGTAAAGCAGAAATGGGCAGAGAGCCAACCATAATAAGAAGGCCAAAGGAACAAGAAGGAGAAATCAAAGAATGGCAAACAAAAACTAAAGCCTTCCACACAGACCAGCACTATCTGCCACTAACCCTGCCGCACCCACGCGACTTAACCCTCTATCTTAGTGTCACCACACACACCTCACTAAGCCGTAGATAACAGACAACCTAGGGTCGGCAAAGAAACCGAGAAAAAAGAATGCACAACAATCAGAAGATAGAAAAGTCAAAACTATTTAGGAGAAGGACGCAAAGAGACAAAAGCATATCAAGGGAAACCTGTCACGGCGCGCACCACCGCCTCAGACCCCGCGCGTCACGCTGGAAACCCGATCTCCATAGCCCCGATGCCCACCCACACTCCTCAACACTGAAATCTGCCGAACTCCTACGCCGCCGCTCCAGGCGGCCAGTGCCACCCTATGCCAGGACCCAAAGCACAGACGCCTTAACATCGAGCCACCACCCTCCAGAGTCCTAAACCCGAGGCCCAAAGTAAGACCGCGAAGGAAAAGCGAGAAGGATTACTAACCGGGGATACAGGAAACAAGTGACGTAAGGGGACAAAGCCGACCAATACCCCAGATTAAACGGCCATGAAAGCAAAAACTTGACCGCGCAGCGTATCAGAACCCCGAAATCACTATTAAATAAACGACCAGAAAAGAGCGCAAAGGAAGTCAACGAAAAGACGGACGACGAAGGCCGCAGCGGCCCACCGCCCGAACCCGCGCACCCAGCCAGGAAGATATACCGATTCTCAACCTTCCCCGACGCGCGGCCCCTTGAAACCGTACGAGGCCCCCTTCCCAAAACCGCCTAAGCGCCAGCGCGACCACAGCGCCGCCCCATGCAACTGGCGGAGCGGGCTGCGGCCGCAAGCACGACCCAACCCCAAACAAAAGCAAAACAAAAAAAAGCAAACAAAGAATGCCAAAGCAAAGCAAAGAACCCAAGAACCAGGAGATACAAAGAGCAAAAAAGCAAAAGCCAACAAAACAACCCCGCCCACGCCCCAACCCCCCCCACGCCGGTAGCGGCGGCGCCGAGGCCGTGGGATCAGGGCCCCGGCCGACCAACGCCGTCGGCCCACAGCCCCCGCCCCACAACCAGCCCAACGCCCCGACCAGCACGTGCGACCACCTTCATTCCTCGCCCCAATCCACCCGCACATGGTTCACAAGCAAGAAACAGCCAAGCGCAAGGCGCAAGCTGAACAACCTCGCACAAACCAGCAAGACAGCTGAGGCACCCTACCCCGGGACCTAGCAAAGCAAGCCACTATATTTTATGATTCCCTAAAGATTACTCTAAGTTTAGTAAATTGCGAGAATGAAAAACTAAATAATGTAAGAATACCCTGCCACTCGCCACGCCGACCACGCCAACCCGCTACTCCGGGGCAAACCGCGGATCAAGAGCAACGACTACGCGCTTTACCCAACCGCACAGCCCTGCCAAGCCCTCCACTTCCCCTGCTTCGTTCATCTCCAGGCACCACCAACCCCACAATTACATCTCTTCACCTCTTAAATCCAAGATTACAATACCGCCACACACCAAACCAAATACCTAAATGCAACAAATATCTCGGCATTCTAATGATATAGTTACAAAAAATATTTTCACTATATCCTTCAGCAAGAATACAAACGAGAAACTCAAGACTGCGAACAAAAACCCCAAAACCACCCACCTACTGTGTAAAGTACCTTCACTATCTTACCGATCAGCGATGTATAAATTTGTTGCTCCAATGTCTAATTCCCCACCCACGCGACCTACACCCCCATATACTCAATTCTCTTTCCACCGCAAACCAAAAACTACACCGCAGTCACGTTAACCAAAATTTTTCAACCACAGCCATATGTAAGATTAATAGATAAGAACAACGAAGAATCTGAATATAATAATCACACAAAAAAAAAACAAAAATCCCGATAATCTGCAAAGTTCCATCCACTTCAAGTTAATGTGAAACAACTTTGAAAAAGATATAAAATTTGCTCTCCACAAAGATCTATTTAAAAACCCTGAACACTAACTTTACATGTTTTACCTTTCTACTCTGCCCCCAGCCTCCACCCCCACCCTTCCCCATCAAACTCCCCGTACATCTATCCAACCTCACCAATAAATTCTTCCCACCCAAAGCCCCGATACACTGCCAGACTAGATCTTTAATAATTACACCACCATTCTTCTTTATTAATAAAAAATCCACATCACTCGACCCCCCACGACCCCCAAAAAATATTCACGACAGGTAAAACATATTAGAAACACATTTACTTCAAAGTTCTGTCAAAATGCTCAACTAGTAAATTTGTTTCCAAATTGATTCTATATCTCCTGTAGACTCCTCTCTTAACGGTGCATATCTACTGAAAATACCTCCAGCCAAACATAAACCTTGCCATCAGCCTTTCCATCAAAACAGTCGTCGACCTGAAGGGTGCCGTCCTAAATCGCCTAACGGTACTTGCAACAAACTCAGCAACCCCCACCCCAACTAAACGCCAATTGCATTACAGGCTTCCAACCCATCCGCCCTCGGGAGCCCGTACAGCGCACGCCGCCGCCACCCGCGCCTCCGTTTCCTCATTGCTAGACTTCATCTCACGGGCAGACGCGCCGCATCATCGCCCACTCCCATTCCAACTCTGTCTCCCCAGCGCCGACCGGTCTTTCCCTACAAACGCGCTGCCCCCCCCCCCCTCACTCCAACCCTCCCGCGTCCGACTCTCTAACCCGCGCGTCCTGCCTTCTACCACGCTGGCCCCCGCTAGCCGGCCGAGTATCACAAGCTACTGGATCTATAACAACACCAGCCCTCCCCCCCCCCAACCCCCGACCTCCGGAGAAAGCGTGCTCAGGCACGCGAACAAGTGAACGATAAACAGCGGACGGGGCCCGAGAAAACCGCTACGCGCGCGCACTAAGCAGAGAGGCCGGAGTGTGAGACGTAAGCGGCCAAAGGAAGGCCGGCCTCCCCATTCAACCTAGCAGCGGGCCGCTCGCAGTCCACGCCTATGCCGCCAAATCGCCGAAACATCCCTAACTTTTTAATTTCCGACAGAACGGGCTTACAGTAGCAAGACGTAAAGAAAACCGGAAAATACCGGGTGAGAGGACTAACGCAAGCAGTACGTAAGGGCTGTTAATAGTTTGACCTTAAGCAACGTACCATTTTTGCATACCTTATCCATACAAAGCAAGGTAACCCCGGCAACGGGTACGAGGCACTTCCAATTTATGGAATTCCTCACCCCTTATTATCCCTCTCAGCGCCCATACACCGTTTTTACCACAATTCGTAACTATCACTGCTACGCTGTTAGGTTCTAACAAGGAATATCTGTGCAGCTATTGGTCTAGGCCGCAGTCAGTTCTCCAACTGTCTAACATCACTTCGCAAGAAACTTTAAATCCATACTACAATGCCCAGTTCAAAACAGAGATATCCCCTATCTAAAATCTACATAGTCCTGCCTTCCTCTACCACGCTCAATTGTCTGCCCACGGCACCGAACACGGAACAGAACGTCTGTTAAATAAATGAAATTCTAGAAATCTGAAATCCCTATAAGCAAACAACGCAATTTTGTTACGGAACCATATATTATTAATTACAAGATTGTATAATATTCAATTAAATTGTTGCCTTCGTGATAGCGAAATGAATGAAATTAAGAGCGAAGTCATTTCAAAGGACGCCCACAAAGAAGAGAGTAAAAGATAATTATGTCTTGATGGTAAACATGGAATTTGAAATATAAACCGAAGCACAGTAGGGCACATCCTTTTTATTAGCTTCCTTTTCAAGTGCAACTTTAGAGCCGCACACGTAAACCACTGTATCAACCTAAGTACTCAATGCCGATCAACCTCTTATTATGGAAACTCGAGTTTCTCTGTGGACTATATAAGATATTCCGCTCCTATCCTGAACCTGCACTACCTTGTTTCTGTGTCCCATCCTGTTCCTTACTAGAGAAATCAAGCTTTCCAATTTCCATAGCTGAGTGAAAAAAACTTGTCTCGCTAAAAATCTGGTTCTACTTGCGCGTGGACCTCCGTCCAGGAACCAGAGCCTGACACGAAGTGTGAAAAGGTGATAGTAATCGAGCTGTAAACAATGCACATTGAAGTTCATGTACTACTTTTGACCATTAATAAACACAATAATAGAACTGTTGAGTAGTGTGGGAAATAGCTATATACCGTCAAAGTAAGGAGTAAATAAGAATACCAAAAGAAACGTAACAGAATATCTAACCAATACATAACATGCGATGACCGCAAAAATCAAATGTAAAGATAGAACTCATTAAACAACAAGTAAAACTAAAAAAGTAACTGCCAAAGTAAACACAAAGAAAATCTTTCAAATTTATATTCTCCTCTTTTTCCCCACCCCACCCCAACCCCCCGCCTAATTAACCGTTTGTCCCAACGATAATTCAACTGATATTAATCCGGCCGAGCATCACAAAAAATCCTATTGTTTCAATATATTTCCGACTTAAATTACAGATCGCACAAGCCCACTCGACCATTCTGCTTGTATCTTTAACTGTCTTGGAAAAAACCGTGTTCGAGACATTAGAACCGTTGTCCGAATCACCAGTAAAAACACTGCTGGCGGCCAATGGAAACTCGCAACCACAGGCGCACGCCTAAATTATTCTGAGACATAAAAACATATATGTAGGCGAATAAGGATTAATGTAAGGAAAACCTCACCTGCGAACATCACACACGATTAGGTATATTAAAACAAGCTAAAGAGAACAGTCATGTGAATAAGATCCACAGTTTCTAGACATTAAAATGCGCCTTAGTTTGACCACAGCCTCAAGGAGACTTTTTCAAAAAGCACATAACAATATGACCTCTCGTCCCAGCAGAACGTTCCTGGCGCCAACAACTTATAAACAACACTAAAGAATCCCTTGTAAATCGCCTACAACAACCAAATCAGCCAATGACACAAACACGACGATAAGTATTCAGTTCTATTCCAATTTCCTTAACGATTTTATCCTAAATTAGTGTTGTATACTGTGAGACCGTCAAGCTATAACACTTTTCTACATCAATCGATTAATGGATTTACTTAAATACAAATCGCTTTGCATACATATCACCCTTTCGGCCGCCTGATATTAAACCGATAAACGAAAATTTCTCAGGGATTTGATAACAGCGTCTGAGCCATGCCTACTCCTACTCTGACGTTTGAACGAACTACTGTTCCGCTGGTCCCAATTACCTGCTATCACATATGCGCGCCCCCCGCGCCACGCCCCGCCCCGCGCCTCCAACGCCCCCCTGCAGCCATACCATTAAAAACACCGACCGACAGGTTGCTGCAAAACATCTTGCGAGGAAAATTGTGGGAATTTCGTTAGATTTAAGCATGGCGCATAGCGTACGCTGAATCACTTTTATGGTGGCGCGGCCTTTCGTTCAGTTCCTGCCCTTGCAAACCTCCGGAAGGAATTTAAAAAAAAATGAGCAAATTAGAAAGTTTATATTCTGGAAATGGTTCCAGATCGCGAAGTACCGGATACAGCTGCGAGTTCTTCTAGCATTCTCTGCTCTCTTT
>BOPP01000223.1:1561573-1576583 GCA_017312745.1 Gryllus bimaculatus | reverse complement strand
GCCGAGCCACCCTGCCCCGCACCGCACCGAGCTGCTCCGCCTACCACGCGCAGCCCCGCCCCGCCCTGCGCCGCGCCACGCCGCGCCGCGCATCGGAGCAGTGCCCGCTGACCTATGGTGCATCCGAGTTGATGCTCCGTTCCGCGAAGCCACGCGAATCGCAGCGAAGAGACAAACTGCGGCGGAGGGACGAATGTAAAACGATGCGGCCGGGCCTCGCCCCTATGAGCGGGCCAGATCGAAAATAATCGCTTCCATGAAGGGGGGAATGGGGATCCGCCAGTGAGAATACTCACCAATACTGAGAAATGTATATTCGTCCGACTGGTTGAAAAATATTAGTTACACGATTCCAGATAGACTGCCGAGTTGATATTCTCAATCTGATCCGTATAAATTCATGATGATAAGAGATAAGATGAAGTGAAACTGGTAGTGAGAATATTACGTGTGTTCATACAATATCGCATAACGATAATAAGAAAATTGTCTTATCTTTATCATGTTTACATATATTAAGAATTTGATCCCGTTAGTTCCCTCTGAACCGAAGATAACTCTGATAACTGAACATTTCTATCTAATTTGGGTGCCTGACGGTAAACGATACGGTCTATTATCTTTGCTGACTGTGATTTGTAATGGTTACAATCCTGGCCGTTATCCAGAAAACTATTACTAATCTGTAAGGCGTTTTTAATGGTTGGTGAATAGAACATCAATATTTACAAATATAATTATTCACAAATGAGAGAGTGAAAAGTGAATTTCCTGATTTTTTTTTTCCTATCATTTTTGCTGTTATAATGTATACACTCTTTTCAGAAAGTTTCACAAAGCCATTAATCTTCGTCGGAAATAATTCATAATTCGCAAAGAATTTCTCTGGCCTGTGATAAAAATGTGACGTTTCTACCTCTCTTGGTTGGCAGCCCTAAGTATCAAAAGAAAGCCGTGTGATCTTGATCGGCGGCATTTTAAACTTCTTCGTTTGTTGCCAAGGCCGCCGAGTGCCGCGCTGGGATGCCTTGGGAGCGTGCGTGAGGGCTTGTGGCGAGGGAGTGCGGCGCCGTGTCTTCCGGCTGCTGCCACGCACCGTCCCAAACGAGCGGAAATACGCGCCTAGCTAACGAGTCCCTGTAATAGCAAATGCACAACTTTTGGAGATAGGATAACGGTTATTGCACTGAAGCTCGTAATTAAAAGTGTTTAAATACTATCATTTTTAACTGCCATTATTTCTGGTTACGAAATATTGTTGAAATGACATTCATAAATTCATAAAACAGCAATTACAGTATTCTTAATTGAACAACTCTTACTTGAAATCGGAAGCTAAAGGAAAAAATGATAGTACCTTTTGAAAACACTAAATTCGCTTGTAGAGAGAAAATATAGCCGGAAGGTACATTGAGACATCACAAATCATGAAACCATAAAAAGCCGAAGCCAGCCGCGAGAAGAGTTAGTTTAACATGGGGCGAACTCATTTTATTTCCATATTGCCCAAAGATTCTTTTTTTAATGGCCTGTTGAAAAGCTCGGTTGTAAGTCATGGGAGTGCGTTTCTGCGGGCGCTTGCGGTGTCATTTGGGCCCATGGTGCGACGGCCTCGAGCAGCAGCTGCGTGGCGGCTCGGGGGGGGGGGGAAGGGGGGGGGCAAACCCTTGTCGTGCGCGAACCGCGAGTCAGGTGTTCAAGTAATGCTTCCTCGCCTGGAATAATTACCCGCAAGAGAATTCTTCCTGGAGCTGGTAACTCAAGAGAGAGGACGTTTGTCTCCGCAAATTACGTATTGTAATTATTCTTTGAGATGCGATATAAGGAGATGGAATTATTCAAGCTGTTCCATTCTCTTAATTGTGTTTCGAGGCAAGTTAATGTTTTCCTTTTGCATTATACAGATTGTTTTCTAATTTACATTGTACGAGTATTAGCATCAATATTTCTTTTTATTTTCGTTCATCCGTAGACATTAATTAAATAATAGAAAGGAAAACGCGGGCAGTACTTCGAATAACAAAAGGATAAAATATTTAAGAATCTTCGATGCAAATAACGTGAGAACCCGCTCGTAAGCTTCGGATGGCGCAGCGCGGAGCAGCCCGACATCTTGGGCCACGCCCTCTTCGATCAGGGAGGTGCGCCACCTACGCACTTGCCGCACGTTCTGCGAAATGGTCGACTGTCTGTATGTGGACATTAATGTCTTGTTCTCGTTGTTTGAACATACAATTATCTAAAATCATGAACTTCAAACGATTTTAAATTGAAGGGTTTAGAGCAGTAACAAGATTTTGGCCACTGTTGTTACTGTTAATTCTTTGGAGAGACCAAAATTGAGATATTAATATTTACGAATAGTGGAGGGATTGTTGAGGCCTGGTTTCCGACCTTCCGGACACCGCGGGCCTGTCCTGCGCCGCGGGTTTCTGGCACAGTTGACAGCCAAATACATGCATCCAGCATTCGAAGCAATTGCAACAAAACTTGCGAGTGTACGTGATGCAACTGTTTGTAGCGTGCGGAACACATCGTTTTGTGTTTCTTTCTGCCGGATTCCCGCTTGCACCATGCGATTGGCAGAAAACACCCCGTTCTAATGAACCCGGACGTTGCGAAGCCGGCAATCGACATCTTGTCTCACAAAGAGGACGAGGAAGCTATGAGCAATGAGTGGCCTTTGTAAAACCGCAAAACACACGTGAACGACACAGAGCCGTGACAATACGGGAGACAGGAAATCATTATAAGCAGAGCTTCTGTTTTTGTGGAAAAAGAACTGAAAATCAACTCCCGAACATATTCAAAATTTAACGGCACATTTCTGTGATTGCATGCTTCCTTTCCATTCGCTTCACGGAATTGGAATCTCCCATTTTGGCGCTCTCTCGCAATTTCTATCGTAGTTCTCCATTAATGGAGTGGATCCTTTCTCATCTCTGCAACTCTGTTGTCTCATTGACGTATGTTACTGTTGTTGTGTTGTCATGTCTAAAGTCATGGTAATTGTTTTAGTAATCGTTGAATATTTCCGGCTTTCCAGGAACTTGGTCCTTTTTATCGATTGTGCAATTTTTGCTAGCCACTTTTCCCCTTCTAGTCGCCATTACTCTAACTTATTTATGATGCAAAGATTGTGAGAAACACTTCTTTCATGTAATGTGAGAATGTCAAATATATTCCAGAAATTTGTTAACTCGTTGACTTACGACAAAACGGAAATACCGTTTCGTCAGAAATAACTTCCTGAATCTTCCTTGAAAACAAACGGGCAAGAAATGTTCATATAATTCCCTCCAAAGAACGTCAACTTCTGTCGAGTTGCTTGTACTATCCGCGCAAGTTTTCTTGATATTCCACGGCGGGGAGAGGACTCCGGCTACGTCGGAGCTTACAAGGGCGTGCCAGCTGTTGGGAGGAACTTCACGCGCGAAAGCGTGCCATGAGAAATGCTACCAATGTTTTGAGGATACGAGGTGGTTGTTATTATAATAATAATAATATTTCTTTGGCTACATTGGCTGATTGGCCAGTGGTAGCCAACAACCCTAAACAGTTTTAAGCATATAATGACATTTATAATTCAAAAACCATTTACATAAAAAAACAATTACAATCACTTCTTTCGGGAGGCATGTACATCAATATATTACAACATACACAGACATGTATACATCATGGCAAATATATACACCATAACACACACCACACACCAGATATAACTTAACATACACGTACATAGCGAGAGCTACAGCTCATGCATCAATTAACACATTCTGCATGAATGCTCACTCTCAAGTTCACACATAACAACGAAACACAGACACTTCCATAACATGTAGTTATACATGCCTACATTAGCAAGTGAACCAGATATTTAGTTACACCTAGTAACATGGCACATATATACATATACATAAAATTAACCAGTTACACAATTTGTTTTTTAAATATAAACACGTTGTTGGCAGCATTGTAAATTGATACGTACCTAAGTACCTGGACCTGAGTCGTGCTTGTTGAGCGTTGGGCGAGGACTCGAGAGCAAGAAAAGGTGCGCGAGCGAAGGAGGGACCGCGTAAGATTTTCGCTCCGTTGTCGCGCGCCCAATCCGCGCGCTTCGTGAGCCGCTTCCGCTCGGCGAGCGGCATCCGCGTGGGCGGGGCTGCGGGCGGAGGGCACGCGCGATGTCACGCCTCCGTGTCGCCGGCAAGCGGACGCGGACGCGCGCGGGGCGGCTCGGGCGAGACGGAGTGCCGCCTGGGCGGAGGAGAGCGAGGGCGGACAGCGCTTCCGCGAGCGAGAAATAGCCTTCGCTTGCGATGACGCGCGCGCTCTCGTTTCGGAGGGTGACGGATGGGTGGGGTGGTGGTTGGCAGGAGAGCTGGGCGCTGGGAGTGAGTGATGGCTCTAGTTATGTTGACTATCCGTGAACAAAGAGGTGCTCTCTGGCACTTGTTAGCCAAACTTTTGCTTACACGAATGAAATACGGCGATCGGAGGAAATATCTACTTTTAATTTCTTCTCCGAAAATAAGCGTTCAAAGTGATCATGAAATTTCTTAAAATAAAGTTTAATTTCTTAAATATTATTGCCCAAGACAAAACACTATATTGATAAATCATGTTTATGCCATAAGAACTTTTTTAGTTGCGTATTTTAATCCCCGTTTCCAAAATCAACGTGTGATCTTGGCAATTCTGCGTTGCTTGTAAGGTGTAAATTCGCTATACCTTTGAAAATATCAGATAGCATGCATTTTCTGTACGACTTTTTCCCATAGGTAAATACTCATTAGTCTTTTTAATTTCAGTGTACTTATGAACGAATTTTATGACAACGAGTGGTGAAATCCACTGGATATGTTGGTCGCCCCTGTCTTCACTTAACATTTATATTCAATTTGTATCCGTTACCTTTCACGTCGGAAATACTTTGATTCATCACTCGTCTTTTGAACACGTTCAAGAAAAACTTGTGAGGTTTTCTAAACACTCGACCGAGCGGTGAGAGTCGCACCGGATGTGGTGGGTGGAAAGGCTTTTAATGCGAGTTGCACAGCGGCAATTTGGCATGGAAATGAACTTCGTGACGCGCGGTCGTGAGATGTCCGTGCGGGACCAGAGTGCATCGTGCGGCGCCAAGCGGCCGGCCGGCCAGCGCGTGGGGCGTCCAGAAGTGGGTGGGCCAGACGGCGGGGGCCGGAAGCCGAGGTCGGAGGTCGCTGCGCGCAGCCGCTTCCGCCGCCCCCGCGCGCCCCTCCCACGCCTCGTCCTCGGTGACACACGAGAGCAATTAGCTCCCGAGAGCGGGGGGGGGGCGGAGGATCTCGTGTCGCCGCCCGCCGCCCCAGGCACTTGCGCGGGGCTCCTCGCGCTAAATCATTGCCGCACGCCTGGCGGACCTCGCGGACTGCGCTGCGGCCATTTCATGTTAGCAGCAGGTGCCGTTATTTTCCCGTTTGAAGCCCATTTAATGTAATTATTTAGGTCAATTTGTATGTTGTCGAAGGCGCAGCTAATGTCTGAATGAGAGGTAAAAAGTGCTGTGTCATCTGCGTAAAGGGCAATTTCTGTGTAGTCTGACTGTGGTAAATCCGACATGTAAACAGTAAAGAGAAGTGGAGAAAGGCAATAAAGATTAACGCATCTAAAACTCAAGCAAAAATATTCACACTCCGCAAACCTCCTCAACCACTCCTCCTCAGCTTACAAAACACAAATATAGAATGGATGAGTGCAAATACACCAGAAAAATACTTAGGAGTACTACGTGACAGCAAACTAAACTGGAAACAACATATCAAATCTACAGCAGATAAAACGTATGCAAAAATATCCAAATTATATCCAATAATAAATAGAAATTTCGGACTTAGCACTGACTGCGGCTTGATCATCTATAAAAAAATAATAAGACCAACCCTCACATATGCCTGCCCGATCTGGAATAAGGCCGCAAGAA
Source organism: Gryllus bimaculatus (assembly GCA_017312745.1). Lineage (NCBI taxonomy): Eukaryota > Metazoa > Arthropoda > Insecta > Orthoptera > Gryllidae > Gryllus > Gryllus bimaculatus. The sequence continues at coordinate 1,570,615 of BOPP01000223.1, read as the reverse complement.
CGAACCTAAATAAAATAGAAATAATTCAAAATAAATTTCTCAGAAAGATCATTAAAGCACCTTGGTTCATAAGCAACATACAAATCCAAAATGAACTAAATATAACATCCATTAACGACTATATAAATCTTATGACTCATAAATTCTTCTCATCCCTTCCTCAATCGCGCAGTACAACAATATTCAAGCTAGGTAAAACGTACAGTTCATCAAAAAGAATAAGATCACGATTCCCTAAAGACTCCCATCGTCCACCTTAAATCACCTACCCATCTTCCACTTTCCAAAAATTCCACCCACTGACACCCTCTCCTCAAAATTATCACATATAACTCCAAAAACTGATATCCACAGTTTCTTCTCAAAGTACAACTTATCATCAGACCTCTGAGAGAGAAGGTAACGCATGCGGATGTCCATCCCTAGGTGCCGTTGTGAGTGGCTGCCGTTTGCTGTTCGATATTTCAAACACTAGGTTGGAATCGTATCTATGTGTCAAATTATTTACTTAATTATATATTTTGAATGTTTTCTGTAAGTTGATATATTCACATAAAAGAAGGTTTTTTTATGTTTTCAGTTATTTCTGTGAACAATCCTGAAGGTATTATTATGCGATGCTAATGTGCTTCTATGAAACTGAATTTGTATCAAAGGTTTTAAACCATTTTCTCTGTTTGGATAGATCAATAATGAGCCATAATAATTGTTTAATATCGTATATATGTTATAATATGACGTTCTTTTTACTTTCTCGCTTACTAGTTGCGCAAAAAAACGAAAGTATTGCAATGCTGCTGAACAAAAGGGCGATTTTTTTCTTACACTATCGTACAAGTTTTTTCCCTTGTGGAAGTTAGTTTTCTTTGTCTTGCAAATGTATTTTATTCCAGTCCAGTTGTTCTGGTCCCTTATCTGTTGGATGTATCCCAGACAGGAACTAGTTTTTCTCCAGCGAGGTCTATTTCCGCGAATGCCCCAGCGATTGCCCGTGGCCGTCGCAGGCGAGTGGACGCCTCCGCTCTCTTCCCCTGTCTGTGTCTCTGAACGCGTTATCGTGACGTGAGCGTTGAGCGCGTTGGTGCGATGAATCGAGATGAATCGCTTTTTCTGCGCTTTTGTTTCCTCGCCTTCTGGCTGCGGCTGCCCTTGATCCTGCTTGCGAGCGTCATGGCCGGCCTAGACCTCCCCATCGCTCTCGCCACCGCCGCCAGTCACTCGCGTGGCGCCCTTCCTTCCTTCCCTCCGAGACGACGCGTCGCAGCGGCCCATCTGCTCCGCGCGCAGGTCGCTGCGGTTCGCTGCCGCGCACACTGGGCCCAAACCCCAACACTATAGGAGGGCAATTCAATACGGATCTGCACTTTCCAACTAATTGTCTGTGCGTTAACCGTACAGCTTTGCGTAGTTATCTGCCTTGTTGACTGGTCACTTCGCTTATGGTAAATTTGAGCGTTATCACCTAACGCTCGCTTTAGTTGTGGCGGAAACGGGACACCACTCTCCATTTGCACTGAAAACCAAACGTGTTTGTAGTCTGTTATTTGTGTGTGTGTGTGTGTGGGGGGGGGGGTCTGAATGTGTATCAAAAGCTGAAATCCGTTGAAGACTGAAAGTTTCAGCCCAATGTGGGTGCATTATTTTTCTTTGGCGAAGAGTTTTCCGGCGAATTGAAACATTCAATGTCAATCATACTTTACTAAAGCGTGTTCTTTTTGGTGCACACAGAGAGAGGCGCAACTTTGTTTACGTCGCAACAAATAAACGGATATTAGGTGATAACGCTGAAACTTACAAGCAAAGTTAACGTTGTCATTTTAAAGTGGTAAGTGCAAACTGCTGTACAATCACCCGACAGACAATTAGAACGAAAGCGCTTTGAGTTAAAAAGTTTCTTATTGACTTACCTTCGTAGCATATTCTTTTTTTTCTATCGTGAAGCATTTCAACGAATGTAATGTTTTTTGAAAGGGATTACATGCGCAAATAAAAAAAACGTAAAATTATTATATTACTGTTGTTCCTTTTTAATTTTAACTTATATTTATGGTGATTAAATTGTCCTATTATGATTTTATTCTCTGTGTGATTCAAAGATTTTCAAACGACCGCACTTGAAAATAAGTTGATTGTATCTCTTCTTACCTACATGAATCGTCAGAACCCTTCATTATATTATTCATCTCCAGGTACAGCCGTAGTGATGGAAATGTATTTATGTAAATTTATTTATATTTATTTATTTATGTTTGTTTGGCAACCGATGTTTTGTTGTCGATACTACGTGTTACATCACTCTTGCGTGCGACGTGGTCGCACTGGGAGCTGGCTGGCCGAGGCGGGCAGCGAAGGCGTCGCCAGACGGGTTTCTATTTATTTAATGGTAACGAGCCGATGACCTTTTCTCGAGGATGTAACGCGATTAAAGCGGTGCGCTGCTGTCAACAGGCGTTGTCCCGGGCGAGAAGACGCGGGGCGGCGGGAAGCCTCGCCGAACGCCGAGGCGGTTGAGGCCGCCCGCTCGTTATCGCGTGCGCTCTGTCGCTCTGTGGAGTGTCGCCTCTGCCATCGGCCGAGAAGTGGATTAAACGCTGCTCTTGCGCGAGTATCAGTTCATAGAAAAGCGAGAAAAAGAAGTAAAAGCAAATGAATAACTCGAAATGATGTTCACTGAATTGTTACTTCTCTGCATGTTTGCATTAATAGATATTACTTTATTGAAGTTCTTTCTTGCAGAAGATGGTTGGGAAGAAATGGATAATAAAATGCGACTACAGAAATCCAAATTCACCTGTACCGTTTACCCTATACGGGTGAATCAAACCTTACGTTGATTATCTATCAAGAAAAAATGTAAATGATACGTATTATATAAAAAAACAGAACAATGTTGTTGTGAATCAAATAAAACAAATAGTAAATTCTCGTTACTACAGATATTATTCTTCTATTTGTCGGAGACCTTAAGAAGTACTAGGTCTGCATGTATATTAATCCAGCACTGTGTCCCTGGATCACGCCCCTTTTCCACTCCCCACAGTTCGACCGTGGTGCTATTGAAGCTGTGTGCCAATGGCCGCGACGCGTTGCCGCCCGTGCGGCCATGCGTGTACCTCCACGCAGCACGCGTGCGCGTCCACGTCTCGTGCGAAGGCCTCGGCCGCGCGGCGCGACCCGCGTTTGGCTCTCCGCTTGCGTCACACGCAGCCTTCCCACCCACGTGACGATATTCACTTTCTGCGCCGCGCAGCCCCGCCTGCTGCGCAGGGTCACTCTCTCGAAGGGCTCCATCGTTCTTGGGAGGATCGGCTCTGAAATGGAAATGCGGTGCACTTTTTCAGTATCTAAGAAACGCACTAAACGCAACCACTTGTGCCATCGTTAATGATCAAATAGTGCGCTAAATAAATTATGTTAGTAAGCAATAGAGTAATATTTTCACTAGTCTTTTGTCATCGTTATAGCTATATCGCGAACGGAAGTTTTGTTCCGCTCAGGAATTGATTAGTTCTATCCTTATTAGCTGTAAGGAGTATTAAATGAGTAAATGTTCAAAGCATAGTCACCCAATAGGAAATCCTGCTTTAAATCGGGTTTACGCCCAGTTCCTTGTACCATCAGTACCTGAGACCAGGGTTCGATTCTCAACCATGTTGTCTTTCCTTTGAAGAATTTACTTTTTCCAATAGTGTTTTCCTTTGCCTTAGAGTGTTTTGTCATATTTGTGGCTTTGTTACGCTACATTTTTAAATAGGGTCAATCTTCATTTAAATACAAAGCCTGGAGGAAGCATTAGGGCGCTGTTTCCTCCCGGGTCGAAGCGACTCCGGAAACGCGAGGCGACTGGTCATCCTTTGAATGAACTCTAGACATCCGGGGGCCTCGACGTCGCTCCATGAGGATTCGGAGGGGCCCCAAGTCAAATACTGCATTCACTGTTCTAGACTAGATGTGCACTTTGTGCTAGAAATGATGTTCTTGGTAGAGAGAGAGACAGAGGTATGCCGGGGCTGGTCTGAAGTCGTCGGCACCTGCAGGCGAGACGCCGGTCTGCTCTCCCAGCCTATCAGTTGCGCCATCCCTGCATTCCGCAGCGCACCTTTTCTCATCAGAGATTGGCCTCTCTCTTCCTCCTTCTACTCGCCCACCTGCGAGTCGGCTTGCTCTTCCTGAGATACGCCTCCGCAAATGCCAGAGACTCGGCGAAGCATAGATTTAAAAAAGAAGCATTATTAGTATACGTTTTCGTTATTCTCACGTAGCTTGAACTGAATACGATTGGAGACTTAACATTTCAAGTTCCAAATGATTGTCGCTACCTACGTCCAAGGCTTCTCAGTTTAGGTCTCCTAAATATTTCAACCATCCCAAGCTCTTCCATTAAATTCTCACCTTATCTTGTCACTGATAAATGTTGATAAGTGCATGTCACCTACTGTTATGCGGTAGCTAATTGAAGATAGCTAAACAATCTGGTAAATTGTTTTATCTCTATTTGGTATTTTTAGTCCGCAGCACATATGGTTCATGGGGAGTGTCACAGAATGTTGTCGTTGCGGAATAGTGGATAATCAATTTGAAGTGATGCAATTTATTGTGTGAACCAAAAGATAATGCGGGGAAGCAATAATCGTAGTTCAAAAGAATATAAGTTGTATTTTCGTTGTGTGTTGTTTACTGTTCTCTTATAAGAGCGTATGCTGTGTATATTCGCAATACTTATCAATATTTAATTAATCAAATTTTGCATTTCTGCAATGGAATTGCCGAGAAGTTAATTATGTTAGAAATGATACTATAAAGAAAGTAAGGGATTTTGTTGTCTTCATAAACATCCTTATATTAATAGGCGAAAGGTCTCTAAAATTGTGTTGTATTTACACTTCATAATACATTAATGTTGAAGATATCCATGATACGTTAATGTTGAATATATACAATTCGTGATACATTAATGTCGAATATGCAAAACATGATTATAGCATTATTTGTCAATGTCAAAATTTCAGTGTTTGTATCACCTTCCTCAAAACTGTATAAATAATATTACATCATTATAGAATTATATTTAGAGCATATCATAATATGCACTAAATATGATATTATTTAGAAATGACATAGATTGTGCTCCAATAACTGTAACATAAACTCAAAAACGTTGGCAGAAGCAAACAATTTTATAAGGAAATTCCAAATGATGTATTAACAAGGTCTATTGTGAACATAATACATAATTCATTAATGTATGACCATTAAGAAGAATCCTTTGAGTGCGTCTCCAACCAGCATTCGTGGGGGGGGGGATGTCATATTTGTCGATTACGATTGTTTCAGTTACTTGAAATCGGGAATCATTAACGACAGACTGACCTTGCACACACCTTTATGTCATAGGCATCACAGCAATTAGAATCACGTAATAATATTCTACTTGCGCATATTGGGATGTAGATGAGTTCCATTTGAAGATACCTCATTTTAAGACAAACGACCGCCCCGTTTATCTAGTTCGCTGGAAATACGAACGGCGTCCCTCCGGAGGCCTCCCTTTCACGCCGCGCGTGTTCCAGGCCGTAACTCATCGTTGGTCGTGCGCCTCCCGTGTCGCGTTGCTGAGAGCGATGGCGGCTCCGCGATAGCGAGGCGGCGGGCGTTTGCCTGCGCTGGAACGTTCGAATATCTTCGCGTTCAGTCACCGGCGCTGCGGTCGTCGCTTCGGGGAGCGGCGCCGTCAGGCGGTGGAGGAGGCGGGGGCCGTCAGGATTTTCTCGCAGTGCGATGCGCCTTCACACGGGGGGGGGGTGCGAGGCAGGCGCGTTGGGAGAAGGAATGAGGACACGCTTTGCTTCACGAATCACGAGAAGCTAGATTTTTTTTTCCTTCTGGGACTTTTTCCAGCTTCTAGTGATGCTGATTTCGACTACCCGCGCCGTGAACTCACCACGTCTCTCATGTTCCACATACTAACCTTTATACGGGACACTGTCACACATGCGGGTTTCTCCGTCGGCGATACGTACACTCACAAGGCCTTCCACAACAACACATACGTGAAAGGCACACACACAACCATAGCCTCGGCGGGGCTTGAACCCACGACCGTTCAAACCCAGGCACTGCGGCGGCACCCGCCCTAGCCACCTCGGCATTGCAGGTCGGCTGGAATATAGCTAGGTAGGAAAGGTTATAGTTCCTAAACCTGGCTATTTAAATGGTCGGATATGTGTTCATGATTTACTGTTTTCTTGAAATTCCTGGACGGAGGTTCCAGCAGAAGATTGCTCTATGCGTACGTCCGTTTCAAGTGGGCGTACTTAACTTCACGCTCCACGTGTGGGATCAACATACACAAGTTGGCATGTTAATCATCGTAATAAAATCTCACTATCCCTGGCCTTGTTCCTTGCAGCGCTCACGATGTCGGCTGCTATTTCTAGTAACTACACTATCTTGCTCACTGGTGGATCCAGGATAGAGTGGGTCATAGGGCCCACGTAAGGCCTAGAGTTTTCGTTTACCTTCCTTTATTTGGCAAAATTGATGTAAATATTTTTGTTCGAATTATGTAATTATTTAAACAATAATATTGTATAGTATATCTTCAGTACATAAATAATATGTAATATAATAACATATGGTTATTACTTCACAAAATTATACGATGTTCCCCCTCTTCACACACACACACACACACACACGTAATGTTCGGCTGGATCCGCCCCCTGTTCCTGCCATCAATATTCATTTTCACATTTCAGCATGTACGCGATTCGAGACGAATAACTACCTCACCTGTTTCAGAAGCCCTCTTGACGACAACAAACCTTTTCATTTGGGCTTATTAATTTGTATTTGTGTAGTAAATGTTCAAATCACTTTTTCATTTATTTGGATCAATGTCGATTACCCTCTTCCTGAAATATATTTAACCCAACCACGAATTCTGATAGATGAATTAGCAGAAGTCGTTTAGAAAATAATAAATACATAAATCTTACTATTTGTCATAATCGTTGCACCATATTAAAAGCTAATAATGTAAAAATATACTAGCAATATGCGATCGCAAATCGCTAAGAGGTGCACCGACACAAGGAAATAAGTCTGAAGCGATTTGGAGATAGTATGGAGTAAATGAAGGTAGCATTAGAAATCGATTCCGAATGAGACCAAAGTTTCTCAAAGGGTCATGTTAATAAGCTACGAGTAGGCCGACTGCGGCTAGGACTATGGGCCTCGTGTATAAAAAACGTTGCGTCTGTAGTACTTCTTGCGTGTCAACAGTGCGGTGTTAATCGATTCTGCAGCACTGACAACCATCCAGATGGCAGCTATATTCGAAGTTTCATCAATCTTTCCAGTATTTTATTTTATCTTATTTCATGTTGATTTCCTTTCATTAATAATTTAACCGAATACTACAAGAACTCTCTTGCAGGAGCACATTTTCATTAATCAGCGAATATATTATATTCAACAATAATTACCATTGTGACAGAACTAAAACTTATTACAAGTAGAATTTTTTTAATGTTAAAAAATAATTTTGATTTGATCATTTTAATTTTCAGTTGTAAGTACCTTATTGTTAATTAGAACCTCTAACCTTTTCCAAATAGATTTTGTGTGGTTATTTAGAGGAATAAAAACGGATAAATTAAGCAAAAGACACAAAACTACTTAAACTGTATAATTACGAGGAGCAAATTGACGAGAAGAGATGTTTTAAGAGAAAGGGAAGAATTAAATGAGAAGGCGCCACATGAAGCAATGAGGGAGGAAGGACATCTGAAGTAATGAGGGAACGCAAACAACCGCGGAGATAGCCCGAAGAGGCGATATGGCAGTGGCTGAGGGGCGGGGGCGAAGCGGGGAAGCACGGCTCGTTGGCGCACCCTGTATCAGCGGCGGCTTCCGGCTTTCGGAGAAGCTGTTAATTAGCCGGTCCATCTGGAGCGCTCGCCTCGCCTCGTCACGTGGTGCCCCGGCCGCCGCCCCCGCTGCGTTTGGCGTTGGCGCCGCGCCGCGCGCTTCCGGCGTGCGGGGAAGCGCGATTGTGCGTCGCCGCGCCGGCCCCGCGTCCACGACGGCAAACACTGATACGGTCGCTTCGGTCACGTAAGCGGGTTTTCTTGCCTCTCGCTGATGCCACACCGATTCCAGGGGAGTGGCCGGTGAGTAACGCGTGGAAATTATTCCCAATCGTTTTACATACGTCACCGAACTTGTGGGGCCGTTGTTCTTGTACCCCCTAATAGGGAGTCTCATTTCGTCAATTGGAGAATGCTCGCGTAAAATCAACGAATTTATATATCTAAAATGCAAGAAAAGAAATCTTTAAAAACTTATGTTGAATATTAATATTTTTGTATGAAATATTCTTTAAATACATAATTCTTTGATTAAAGTATTAATATTTGATTAGCCTATTGCGAGTTGAATTAGAAGCGTGATGAAAGTAAACAATGCTGGCTCTTTGAAATTCGATATGTATAACTAGTCCATTTACATCATTTTGATGGGAATTCACACGTATACATATCATATGCTTTTAGACACGCTTCTTCAAACTATCGGTTTCTCGGGTATGATATCGTTTTCAGAGATTGCTGTAATTTAGACAACCGAGCTTCTATAGTGTATATCAATTCTTACAATATTATTTTTTGATGATATCGGAACCATTACATTATAATGTATCATTGAATAAAAGTATTACTAATCTTCAACCGCACGCACTGAACTTCCACTTTGCGACATGAGTATTTGGAGCTCGCTTCGTCTGGCTGGCCGAAGAATGCATTTCGCAAAGCATTGCGGTATTCGATGACGCTTAATTGTTTTAGGAAACGTTTAAAAAAATAGTTTACTGGCCTGAACAAACCATAGGACGTGCCGCGTACTCCCCCCCACACACACACACACACTCACACACACACACCGCTGCGCACCGGCAGCGGTCAGCGTGACCCGGACGGATGGGCGGGCGAAGAGCGCGCTGTAAACAGCCAGGAGACAAAGGAGTTCCTGTTGATGGCGCTT
>BOPP01000223.1:1532670-1547512 GCA_017312745.1 Gryllus bimaculatus | reverse complement strand
TGATGAAAGGAGCGTAGCGAAATTTGCGTGGTCAGACGGAAGAGCGGGCCTAATGGCCCGAGTTTCTCCACGTAAAATAAGGCAAATTCAATTCAATTCAAAAAAGTGAATGAAGGCGGACGAGCGGACGACAGCGCACACGTGCGAATCCGCCCGCATCTTGATGCGTGCCCGATGTGGGCCGCAAGGCATTCACGAGGAACAGAAATTGAATAACGCTCTGATCTTGCAGATTTCGTGTTCGTGTCTTCGCGGGCGCCGAAACAATAAATGTTTGCAGCTTTGTGAAATGAGAACGCTATTATTTCCGTATCACGTGGGTCAATTGAAACTGTAACAAGTTTGCTGCAATCTGAAATTGTAAGAGAAAAGTTCATGCTGAACAAGAACATGTCTATTTACAACTAGAATTGGGCCTTTTTACATGTTTTAAATTTACTTAAAAATAAATTATTGAGTGCCTCTAAAACAAAAAAAAAATACGGGATTTCTTTAGTGACAATTTCTACATTCTTTTACAGTTTACTTAGAAGTATTGTGGAGCTCTTTCTGTTGCGCGGAAGTGTCGAGAGCCGAATATCGGTTTCAAAGCGCTCGTTATCGTGTAACACTTGAATTACGCTTGTAAAGGCAATCGCAAGTTCATACAGCGCGCCGCCAGCGAGCACTCTGCACGAGCTTCTACCAATTGACGTTGTGAGCGCTGCGAACACACGGATAGCATATTCAGGGGCCGCGCGGCAATTGCACGACACGAGTGTATTACGGGTTGCCTACACATCTTGTTTGCAGGCGCTCTGAACAGCGCGCCCATGGGAAGGGGCGACGCGACGCATCTGGCCACTGGCGCGCGCGGAGGGTTTTCGCTGGAGACGAGAGATAAGCGTCGCAGCGGCAGCTGGGCGGCCACAGCGCGCGAGAAAGCCAACGGGTGCTTGTCGCGTCAGGCGCCGGGCACGGAGCCAATTTTAGCGCGCGCTTTTAAGCCCCTTCGAAGCAGCACGGCGTGCGAGCGCATCAAAGGGCTGCCAGCTGCTGTGAAATTTATTTGGGTGGAAACATCGGCATACCTGCATACTTTGTTGTGTTACGGCAGCTTCGATACGCTTGTCAATGAAATGACAGATTCATCGCTTTCGTAAATAGCTACTCTTTGTGTGATGAAAAAAAGAACTTACCCTGCAACGGTAACGCTTCCGCTTAATTATCTGAGTTCATATCTGCAGTCTTTTTGAAGAGCCTATTCTGTGAATATATAAAACAGTTTTTATAATATTGTTTCAAAATATTCAGAGATTTTCAAAGACAATTTTCATTTGATAGTGCTATGCTACAGAAATGCATGTTTTCAAGAATCTAAAAACACTACACATATTTTGTGTCTTGTGTCAATCATTGCAAACAATCATTTCTATCATCTTGAAAAATATTAGCTAAAAAGTAAATTTTTCTTGGTCTTCAACAAAATGAAAACACAATTTCATTAAAAAAAACAACTTCGAAGCAGATGCAGCATATTTTGCATTTCCCCCTTAATCACCACCAGAATTGAAACATTTGTCATGCCGTGGGATACACGTGCGTATCCAGTGTTGCAGTCGCCTGACAAGTGGGATAGGTACCGGTGTTCGATAGCCGCCTGCAACCTCACGTCTCTTGATACTCTTAATGCCGACCGGCCGGGAATGTCGTGAGGAGTAAGAAAAGATGGGAATGACTCGAGAGCGAGATTTGGACTACGGAGTGGATGGTCAAACACCTCCCAGCGGAACTGTAACAGAAGATTGTAAGCCGAGTCGTGAGTGGCCGAACCTTATCGTGCAGGAAGAGAACGCGTACACGGAGCATCCCGTAGGGCTTATTCTGAATGGCCTTTCGCAAATTCTGCTGTGTTGCACAATTACTTGCAGCGTTCATCATCTCACCTCTGGCCACAAACTAAAGGAGCAGGAGGTCCTTTCTGTCCTACAAGACCGCACAAAACACTTTCCGCGACGATAAAGTCTGTTTGATCTTGGACGAAGATGCAATGCATTGACTGCTGTTTGGTTTCTTGGGTAAAGTGGGCAACCCACATTTCGTCGCCTGACATAATCCCATCCAGAAATGTTGACATCGTCATGATACCGCTCCAGAATTGTCATTGTCTCATCCCATAGTCTTTGTTATGTGTTCTGTCAGTTGTTTTGCCAATCACTTCGAACCCAATTTGCAAATAACAAACAGGCTACCGCGTTCCGTGATCGTGAAATGACTTCCACAAGATTCTCCGTGACGGGTAATGGCCACCGTCTGCGCTCCACGTGAACATTTTGCCGAACGTTTTAAAATTCCCTGCACCAGCTACGCAACATCTGTTTGCTCATGATCCCCGGCCAAACGCGTGACAATTGACGACGAATTTCGATCGGTGTCGTGTTCTGTACGATGAAAAACTTCAACGTGGACCGAACCTCGCAAGCGGCGGGGGTTGGAATTAGAGCAATCGTTTTCATCCACTGCATTGATGAAGAATGAGGCAGACTGCCTAGCGCATAAGATGGCAGTGGTCTTCTCACGCTCGTGCATTTCCCTGTGCAAATGTGTGGTGTGCTGTCTGTTAGTTGCAAGTAAAACTTACTTTCTGAATACGCTACGTACATTCTTTTTGAGAATTACGAAACCAAACAAAAAGATCTGGGACTTTTTATAACAAAAGTTGTGTATCTTAGTGCATATCCCTGACGACTTAAATTTTTTTTGATTTCAGAATTCGTCACTTTTAGCTACTGCGAAAGATCTGCAAATTCATGTAAATTTTAATACGCTTTTCAAAAAAGTAAAGTAGTAGTTAGTAGTTATCTAGTAGGGCCGTATGAAGTAAAGTACTACTCGTTGTAATCATGTAAAGAGTACTGTGATTGTGCGGACCTACCACAACGTGCTATCGCTCTTGGTCGCCGATCGCTTCTGTCAACGCGAACTCGTCACCCAACTCGGGCGCCATCGCTTTCAAGATTGCGCCCATTAATAGCCGCTAATGACCTCCGCTGCCCGAATCGCCGCCCGGCCCCCTCAACGCTTCGCGCCCCCTGCACTTGCTAGCGCACAGCGCGCATCGCGCCGGCTTCATCCATCCGTCAGCTTCAGCCGAGCGCGGCGCCGCGTGCGGCCAGGCAGATGATATTTCGTTCAATCCATTACGCCCAGATTAATTGGACGTTCCCGGCGGCGACATAAATTGCGTGGTCCCATTAGCGGCATTAGCTCTCGCAAAGCAGCGTGGCCCCCCCCCCCCGCCCGCCTCTTCGGTAGCCCCCGCGCGGCGAGCAAACGGAATGTATTGATTCCGACTTGTTTACGTATCAGGACGGCGCGTTTGTCAATTTACGCGATTACCTCGCAGCGTTATAATCGTGCGTTAGGTATGTGCGGCGTGCGCGAGCGGAGCGAGCGACGTTCCGGGCTGGTAGAGCGCGGATGTAGGCATTTTGGCACCTGGTCATCGCCCTTGGCAGTCAGTGTAAAAATCAGAAAACAATGGAAGAAAGGATCGTGTTCTCCAAATTATAAAAGTGTGAAGGGAATAACGTCTGTTACAAGCAGCTTTTTTAGCTATAAAGATATTAAGCTAAGGCTGAAATTAAATCGCAACAACTTCTAATCAGATATGAATTGCAATTTTGTTCCTTTTTTTAATAACAGCATTTCGCCCCCGAAAAAATGCCTTCAGATGTGGCATTTTTACCTCTTTGAAAATGTTAAAATATTTTATTATTTTGCCTTTAAGATCGTTTTTGAGCATTCTTTAAAAGTATTTGTGGAATTGTAAATATCAACACACCGTCCTCGAAACATACCGTTGCGTATGATCATGATTTATGTAGTCAACTTCCTGGCATTTGATTCTGTTAATATCACTAGCTCAATGCCCTGAAACTATGGCTGTTATGCGGGAGTAAATATTGTCAATATTGTCAAAGAACGTTCATAACGAATTAGAACTCTGTGATATCCTGTGTGTTTATTCCATTCTAGAGTGAATGTTTCAAAATTACCTTTCCTTTCGACATGTAACTTACACATGTCAAAGAAAAACATTTTAGGCTACTATAAAGCTGTAAAACTGATTTCTTCTGCTATCCCCTGAGTCTAAATAACTGAAACATATTAATATTGTTAAAATTATCTCCAAATCCCGTAAAAATAATGGATTGCAAGTAATGAATGTATTTGGCAAAACATTATGTGTCAGTCCATATACATTTTAATTATCAGCATGATAATTTAACAGGCTATGAATTTTTTTATTTTATAATAATTTTTTGTATTAATTCCATGATACTTTGCAATAAGTAATTCTGATTTTCAATACTACTGATTACTGAGCTCTTTTTATGGAACCCAATCATTATATTTAATATTTTGCCGTTTCCCAAAAATGATTGTAACTTCATAATCTTGTAGTTTATTACATGATTGCATTCGTGGTAATAGTAACTAAATTATAAGGACAATTATGCTCGATGACTATTTGCCGGTTAATTCTTTGTAAAGTTATAACAAATTTATTTTTAACTAATTTAAAAAGTAGTTTCCGTAATTAATTTGTACGTTGATATATTTTCAAATTCAACAAACCATATTTGTGAATGAGGAGTGGAACGATATTCACGTATATTAACTGATGTGCTCAGTGTGAATTCGGCCAAATTAGTAACATTCCAATGCTGTTGACTGCCTATGTAATGCCTGTAGTCTGCGGAAATTTGCTCTCTGCCTTTTAGCCTTTGTGCCAGGCGCGTTTGAAGAGCCCCTCTTCATTCGACTGTAGACCGCCTGGCGCGCTAGCATGTGGGGCTGTGCAACGGCGTTTCGTAAAACACGACACTTCAGTTCGCATACAAGTCATTAAAAACTAGCGGTTATGGTAAAACGCACTTACCGCCATAATCAAAGGCATGTGTGTTATTGTGGCCGAGGGAGTAATGTACGGACTATTCACATATAGCGTTATAATGAAATAATCGGAGTTTTGTCGAATCAGACGCATCGGTAAAACGATTTCCCCCTCAGTAACATTCTGTAATACGAGTGGCGAGTGACTCTTGTTAATTCATATGATAATTAAACAGTCACATCGTATACGATTTCATGAAACCATTAAAACCATTTTGATTAAATGATCTGGAACATTTATTGTGTTTGGAATAACACGGAATGAAGCAAAAAGCACGGGAGGTAATGGAAGGCGGACGCTTGCAGGTGAAGCTGGTGGATGTGGAGCGCGTGGAGTGGGTGAACCGGCGCACCTACAGCGCCGTGGTGCTGACGCTGGGCCGCGACGGCCGGGTGCTGCTGCGGGCGGCGGAGGGGCTCGAGGACTGGTTCGAGCTGCTCGAGGTACGTTGCCCTTCTTCTCTGTTCCCACCGTTTCTTCTTCTTCTTCTTCTTCTTCTTCTTCTTCTTCTTCTTCTAACAACACACACACACACACCAATATTACGAGGGTTCACGGAGAAGTGGACTTCTTTGTGACTCAGTTGCTGACGGGGCATGGACGCTTTAGAGCGTCACCTGCACTGATTTAAGCTCGATGACGACCCGACGTGTCCAGCTTGCCCAGGACAGGAGGAGGGTGTGGAGCACGTGATGTATAACTACCCGCGAATCTCAGGAGAACGAGACCAGCTGCAGGAAATCCTACCACAGCGCCTGACCCCGTAGAATACCATACCACTGATGGTGACCACGGAAGAGAGATGGGACGCAATTGCTACGTACGCTGCCCGGGTCATGCGACGCCTCAGAATTGAAGAGCGCGCGAGAAGTAGAAGCCAATAAAGGCGTAAAGGAGGAGGGCTAGAATAGCCCCGCCACCCCACCTAACGAAGTAATGCCTGACGGCGGTTCCGTAGGTGGGGCAAGGGACGTAGGGTGTTAGTGGGTATTATCTTCGGATAAGTCCCACACGAATCGGCCCGGACATGAGAGTCTGGGTCGAGGGTGCGTAAATGCATTTCCTCCGTCGTTAAAAAATACACACCCTATATTACGTTTCTTTGGCAGGACCCACATTTTGTTTGTTTGCCGACGAATTTCGTGATAAGTTCGTTTGTGCTAATGAGGCTTTACCATATTATTCTTTTCTTTTCTTCCACTCACCGACTCCCACTCTCTTTCATTTAACACTGTGTCTGGTTTCCTCTTTATCAGGTTTCTTTTTATTCACACCTCCTCTTATTGTTTCAATTCTTTCTTAACCGGGTCAAACATCCTAGACCATTGTTGTAGTATATGAAGCTATTTAATGTGGCATTCTCCCTGACAGTATTTTCTAGTTCCAATTCTTGAACTTTCCTTATATGTTGATTTTTTGGCTATTCTGTCGTTTTTCACTTCTCAGGAATATTTGTTTGTTTTGTTTTTTTGTTATTGAATGCAATCACTATGCACATTTCATTAAACTGTGTGGTACGATGAATGAGGTTCAAGTAGAAATCAAATTTCTACTTGAACTAGAAAAAACTAAAAAAAATACAATATTGTGAAAATGTGCAATTTTTAATATGTATTGGAACAATTGTTCACTTTGTCATATTAGGTATCTTTTCACTCAGATTGATAGTGTTCCTTAATCTTATTCCCTGCACCAATTGGAATTTTGAATTGATACAAAGGGAAATCATGTAAGAATAATTTGGAGACAAAACAATGAGCATCCAAATTTGAATGTGTTTTTAATTCTGAGCTAGAGATATTCTTATGATATAGAGAGCTCAAGAGCATATCCAGGATGTATTTGAAGGGAAAGGGAGGGGGGACAATTTTGGTTTGGAGCTCCTTCCCCATTCCTCCCATAATATTTTTCAAGGAAGAAGAAATGTGTTAGTGTCTTCTCTGAGAAAGTGATGTGTGAAGAATGAAATGAGATGTGAATAATTTATAGCAATGGTTTTGATTTGTGAAAAAAAGGGTGCATATGTGATGGGTGCAAGATTTCCAAGGAACCTTCTGTATCTTCTTAATCTTTGCTCCAAGAAAATATTAATCTCACTTTTCGAACTTTATGTGACTCCATTCCATTTACTTTATAGCTCCATCCTATTTCAAAGTTTAATTATGACAAGACACCCCTATTGTTAATCTGTGTCTGAATTAATCATCAAAATAAATTCTGTGTTAATTTCCTTTTTCTGTAATACCCTGTCCTTACAAATATAACCCATTTCCAAAATAATCAAATACAAGTTTCAAATTTTCTGTCTCTGTTTTGATGTTCTAAAAAGTGAAATTATAACGGTTTCTTCTACAGACTTAAATAACTGATATTGTATCACATGAAAACTTTGTAAATTTTAGTTATTATTCGAATTCCTTTCCTGTGTATTAAAAAAAAAATATTGAATGAATGTGATTAAAAAAATATTACATACACATATGGTAAAAGTCTTTGTTACAAAGAGTTCCCATTTCATATTAACAGCAAAGAAAGTGAAGTAGAATGTAGATTTTTTATAAGCCTATAATGCAGCAGGGGCACTTATTTAGAAATAATTTGTATATTGTATTTATAGATAAGGTTTTGGCATTAACTGCAATTAGTTAAATTAAATTTCTCAGATAAGGTTTTGGCTTAAAAGTAATTTTTTCACCAAATTTTTGCAGAATTAAAACTTGTTGTCTAATTTAAAGGTCACAAGCACTCCTTTTTTAATTGCTGTGTTTATATGTTTATTAGTGTAGTTAATTTACCTTAGAGCATAATTATTCTTATAAAAGTATGATATGTCAAAAACTTACTACTTTCTAATTGTTTTAGGAATGTACCCTTGCAAGCAAGGAGCGACGTCAAATGTTGCGCAAGTCACATGACCCCAGCTGGCCACGAACTGATAATTTCAATAACAACTCCATAGCAAGTAATCTGGAAGACTGGCTCTTAGCTAGGCAAAAGATAGGTATGTTATAAAATATAAATCCAATTTTTGGAAGAAAACTTCTTGAAATATAGTATTCTATATTTTAAAATTTGCTTAAGAAGCATTAAAATAAATATACTTGTATAATTGTTTCAGCTGGACTGCAACATCTTTCTGATTCAGTACCAGATTTACAACACCTTCCACCTCGAGATCGCAATTCACAAGCTCGACGCATAAATGTGGATGACGACGATGATGAACAATGGTTACGACACAGACCTCCGCATCATGAGCAACGCCTATCTTGTAAGTATGGCATATCATTTACAAAAAATTAAGCAGTAATTTAATGCATGTTAAAATTAATGGAGCACTTTTCAAATATATGAGAAATTTTGATCTATTCAGTATTTTTTATATTCTAGTGCTGACAGACATCGACATCAACAGCTGTGACATGCAACTGGAAACACCTCCTCCCTCTGTACCAGCTACATTCAGAGGCAGGCCAACCAGTTACAGGCTAAACAATGATGTTTTCTTCATGTCATCAACTGGTAGGTTCTTCACTAAACTTTTTTTTGAAAGAATCTAATTTACAATCTTTGATTTTCCTGGCTAAGGGTGATACTAATATTGAGAGGGGTTCTCTAAGCAATGTTTTGTTGTTTTTTCTTTCAAGCAACAAGTCGTGACCAAGAAAGGTTGCGAGGAACAGTAACTCCATCATTCTGCAGTTCTCGATCAGTGCTGACACCTGTTGGATCTTTCCGCAGCACACACCTTTTCAATCCCTCAAAGACAGCGGCTGAAAGATTTTCTGCCATGGGTGATGGCCTGTTTTACAGAGGTACATATGTTGAGAATTTAATGTTTATTTATTTTGCTAGTATATAAATGATTTGTTAATCAATTGCTGCTGGAAATTGAATCCAAATTAAAATTGTTTCTGAATGATGTGATAAATCAGCATTCATTTGTATGTATTACCAAATATTTTTGAATAGAATTCTTAAATTGTTAAAAATAAAATTCATAGTTAAAACTGCCTATTTATAAATTCTCAAATTTATGAAAAATCAAATTATATTGTTGAGAATTATTAATTATTGGAATACAAATTATATACATCTTGCCTACTTGTGCCAGTTACTGCAGAAATACCACTGTGATTGCCAAGGAAGAAATTCTTGTTCTTCAGTTGTCTCAATTTCTTATTTCAATATTATTTAATTATTTTGATGTGTTGAATTATGTTATAGAAATGTGTTTACAATTGAAGTGTTTTAAAAATTGCCCACAGATCGATCCCAGAGTGACGCTCATCGACTGGAGAGGCCCAACTGGAAGGCAAAGTCTGAAAATGCTCGTCGCACGAGTTGCCTGGTGCAAGCCACACAAGTGTGAGCTTCTCACAGCACTACAGCCAACTCGTGCAAACATCCTTTTGTGCTCCATAAATACACCAACCTTCATTTAAAAAGCGGATGAACGTCAAGGGCATTTACTATCTGAACTTGACTGATTGGTGGTAAACATTTTAACATTCCTATTGAAAGTGCAAAGGATCAAACTAGAATAGTAACATTGTAGACCAAAGGTCAGACTATCAGTCAATTTATTTTGTAAAGAAGTGGATTGAATCAAACCACTGACATATCATTGGCACCAAATCCACATTTATTTTCCCTGTTATTATTACTTTCTATTTTGAGAATAGATGTATGATTCATCAACTCAACTGTTCATTGTAGATCGTCTATTGAAACTAATAAAATCCGAAAATAAATTGTGTGTTTTGTGACCATTCACTTTTAGACATTTTCTGTATTGTTTTCCTTTTGTATTTCCTACTATATTGAAAGTATAATTGTAAAACTTAATATTTAAAAAAAAATTGAAATGAATTTTGAAGATATTAGTTAGAAAACAACGATCAATAATGGTAAATTTAAATGCCAATAATTTATAATACTGTGTCTTGTTTGTATTTTTAGTGCTTTACTTATTGTAGATAAAACTGAAATATTTAAATTATACAAGTAGTTATAAACATTGTAAAGCAAACTCATTGTCAATTGTATTACACTTCATTTCTATTGAAAAACTTAAAATTCTTTTATTTATTGTAAATACTTAAGATCAGAATACATAGAGTAATTGTACAGTGAAATATGTATTGTGTAATGACAGTCTGCTATCGATGTTTCATTCCATTGTATAACTTGTATTAATGATCACCTATGAAAATGGTGTATGACTCACATGTAATATTTCTGAACTCAAAATGCTAGAGAGTCAAAGAAAATTCAATTTCTAATTGAAGCACTACTTCCATTATTTTGTGTAGCATCTAGTGTAAGTTTCATCAATTTGCCTTCAAAATAAAAAAATGTGGAAATATTACAATATTTTTCCTTTATTTATTCCTATAATTTCATAATTGAGATGTTATTTGTATATATAGAACAATATATAGCATGTTTCAAAGCAATTTACAATATTAAGCAATTGTAAATAGAAATTAATGGAAATCTATGAATAAATATACATTTGTTGGGAAGGAAAAGATAACTAGAGCTTATATTGATAGAACAGTAAATAATAAAACCGTATTTCAAAATAGTTAATTTATTTGGTTTCAGTGACACAGACTGATAACTATTTGGAGATGAGATGAGTGAAACCATTTGATATTGTCTTCTGACACTCCCAGCAGAAAAGAAATCAAATATCTAAAAGAAATTGACAATTTTGATCTTAGAAGATGAAACCTTCTCAAATAACCCAGACCCTGTCTGTATTTTAATTTTCTCTTCAAAGAAATAGAGGTTTTTGAATACAAAGAGATCCTATTTAATTGAACTTGCTCTTGAGTATTATCCATGGGTTTTCAGAATTAATCCAGTTCATTACATGTTGCCTCATAGTTTTCTGTCAAACTTTTTATCAATCAGTCATAAATATGATAATGTTTTGTTTTGTTACTTGATAATACACACTTTTCTGTTGCAATGTTGCAGGCCCTGTTTTTATAGTTCTTAAAAATTAATTTAAACAAATATAATCTACATGTGGATTATTAGTTTCCTTTTCCTGATGTAAATATCCGTTCAAAACGCATTTTCGTATGTTGTTTCAGGACAAAATTAACACTAAAAATAATGGAAAAAGCAAACAAGTTTTAAATTTTTATAGTGAGCAACAAGAATTAAACATTTACTATTATTTCCTCTAGAAATTGAATTAGAAATTGGAATCATTGAACCAATATTGCAACAAAATCTGTGAATGAGTTTTATTACAACTTATTTAAAATATTCTTAACTTTTTACAACGTAAATTTATTATTACATCTCAGTTTTCAGATTTTACAAAAAAAAGGTGTATGGTAATGCCGCTGATTTGAACCATAGTCAATCTTCTATACATTAAATAGCAACATTTAAGATATACACATTTAATGAAATAAAAATTACATCTTATTTTTTTCCACAACAACTGAAAATCAAGAACTTTATATTGAGGATAATAGTCTACTGTATTTTTCTACTAAAAACGATTCTTAATTTTCTTTACTATAAAAAGAGAAAAGAGAAAATTTCTGGGTAAGAAAGGAAAGTAATAATTACTATACAAAATAGAGGTTTAGTGTTTAAACAAAGCCACATCTAAGGATTAGAGCCATGAACAAGCTATGCATTGTCTATTGATCCTTGAGGAGAGAGTTAGCAGGTGTGTAGGGATGCCATAGTGTGTTTCCTCTTGGGGTTACTACAGGTACAGAAGCCCTCCAGAACTTATAATGAGTTCCTCTCAGCAGCCTTGTGCAACCAGTACTTCCAAGGGAGTAAATTGCATAAATATTAACAGCATGCTGCAACTGTTCTGAACTTCTCGTTTCTCACAGGTTTCTACATGCATTGACTTTCTAGTAATCATATTTTCAATCCAATACAATCAATTTGTGATTCAGTTCTGCAGGATTTCAATTCAATATAAAAATGAATTAATATTTACACATGCTGTGAAAATTAATAACATGTGTTTTCACTCTGTTAATACATTGGTATTTCATTCTCTGAACTTCATAAATGAGACATAAAGCATTCATTGATTAATAAGGGATATTAGAGTGTGATGAAAGAGTGAGGGAATAAATTAAATAACTCTTAATGGGCTCCCAGGGATATTTTAAAGAGGTTAATGTGATTAAAAAAGCGTGGCATTAATTCAATAGTGTTTATACTACGAATTTAAAGTGGCGGCGTATGACACCGCTCTCTATTAAGAGTTTGCTCGTTCTCGTTAAAAATCGAATCCAACAGGCGGCGCTGCGTGAAAAAGGAGAGGAAGACAAAAGAAGAGGAGAAGAAGAGCCCGTAGCGATGTTGTGATCAGGGGCGAGTCGGATCGCAGCGGGGTAGGTCGGGCCGGCGACGGCGGGCGGCGGCGGCGGTGGCGGCGGCGGCTGCTGCGAGCGCGGGCTGACGTTGGATTGCGTTGCTTGGCAACACATTTGCTTATGTCGAGCGCCGCTCGGGCCGGCCCGGCCGCCCTGCTAGTCGCGGCCCGGCCCGCCGCATGCTCGCGTGTTCCGTCGCCGTCCTCGCCGCCGCCCGCGCTGCCGTCGCCGACAGGGACCTCCGTGGCACGAGAGATGGATACCTGTCCTGCGGCCAGCCGTCTCTACGACGAGATCGACGCCATGGACTTCAGCAGGTAGGATGAGACCCGCTCGCGCATAGGTGCGCAGCTGTCAGATGTCCATCGCCCTCCGTCACTCTCGTTCGAGTGTTCTGAAACAACTGAAAAACATCGTCTCGAATAGCGCCACTCAGCGTAAGAGAGGTCTACTGTAAGAGTGTTCTAATTGTTGTTCGCGCACCCATACAGGTGTCCGAAGTACCGCGGAGCAACTAGTGAGGGTAATCGCACCCAGCCCCCGCCAAACGCAGTAATGACGCGCTCCAATTCAATGTTTACGAATCGCGGTGTCGCATTCCCGAGTAAATTAACGTCATAATGGACATTTCATTTAAAATGGAATTGGAAGTCGATGTTGATGAGTGTTTAGCGGGCGAACAGTCGCTCAAACGCCCGACCTGTTCGGCAAACAATTGATCAACCGGCTGAGCGCCGAGGCGCGCCCGGGGGGTTGGCTGCAGGGAGGTGGGGAGTGGGTGGAAGGGAGGAAACTCTCGGTGAGAATGGCGTAACAATGGGTAGATTGGACAAGTGAAACCTGTGGGCTCCGTGACCTCTTTGCGAAATAAGCGCACTGTTGACTAAAACACGATTTCGGCCCTTTGTTCACTCAAGGGTTAATGTTAACAACTGATATTACGTAAAGTCATTTAATATATAAGAATGTCGTGCAATAATTTTGTAACTGAAAAAGTTGTCAGTAAAAATAGATATTAGAAAACGTTTTTTGTTTGTTTTTTTCATATAAACAATTGTACTTACTTGCAGCAACAAATGTGAGTTTTAACATGTTATGACTATTATTTGTGATATGTTAATTTATGCTTTCTGAAATGTATTATTTGTTTAAACATTTTCAATTGACACTCTTGGAATGCGAATTGCGATCACAACAGAGCCATCAGTTAATCTGTGATTTGGGGGCCCGGTAATCCCGCGCTGGGGACCAGCCAACCAGATATCAGCCCGCCGAAAAACTGTCAGGGAATCTACACTTTCGCCGATCTCGAGTTCACGCGGTTAGAAAGCTGACGAGAAAGTAATTTAAATTGAATCAGATTTCGTGTTTCTTGAAACTCGTAAGGAAAATAATAAATCATTAAAATAAGAACATACGAAAAGCATATTTACTTTTAAAAACGCTTTTAATCCTCTCTAAAAAGTGAAACAGTGTTAAGTGAATGCCTTTACTTTGATATGAAAGCAATTAAGGAGATGAATGGCGGTAGTTTTTATCACGAACCTATTGCGATCAATAGTTATGAGACATGCACTAGCTACTAGCGCGCTCAGTTGGGGATTGCAGCCACGAGTAGTTTCCTCGGTATCTATCTGTAAGTCGCCACCAAATTACCTTTCTGTGATTTCAATTTATGCTTGTATATACAGTACCTCTGGTGACGACACGATTAGAAGCGTAAAACTACTTGTCAGAAACAATAAATAGGTACTAGTATCAGGAGTTAAACATTATTTCACCTTCCTACTTGAACCCTGCGCTAGGGAATGCCTTGAATTAGCGTCGTTTATTATCGAACAGCCATTGGTTGCCGATCGACGATGTGTCTGGTCATGCAAAATATCCCCATTCAACAGCGTCATGACCTTCCATCTTCGTTAAAATGATGTGCGAGAGGGTGCAGCGAAACCTATGCCTATTAATCAGCCGCTCGGAATCAAAAGTTCTCTCTGCACTAAATTGGCGCGTTTGTTTTCCTGCACACATTAATTTTCATCACTTTCCGTAATTTACTAACACGTGCGAGAGGTATTTTTCCGCAGCATTCCATTTTCATTTCTATCAGACGCATAATACAAACAATCCAAATAACCGATTTTCCCAATTGAACGATTTAAAGATAATGAATAAGCGAGTGAATACAGTTCACGTGACTTCCGAATAAATCGTGTCTCTTGACTGTTCTCACTGACTCTTCCACAGGGCAATAATCAAGCCAACAGTACCCTATCCATGGCTTTAACTATCTGTGTGAAGTGAAATAGCGGAGAAGTCAGTGAGATGTATTGTCATCCTATTTTGAAATTTTTTATTCGTTATGAAAAAGTGTATCTTTTATACATTTTTAACAACACGCTAACATTATTGAAAACCCCAACCGAAAAAGCGAGATGATTTGTTAATAATACAAAGAATATTTCTTATAAGATGTGGCGTGGATATCTGCCATGGTTTTACACTGTTAAAAATAAACAGTTACATTGTAAATTAA
>BOPP01000223.1:1510598-1531840 GCA_017312745.1 Gryllus bimaculatus | reverse complement strand
CTTCTTTTTTTATGAACAACAGGATGACGACAATGAATCAAAACAACCAAGGGGACAATTCAAGTATTATTAATAGTGCGTAGTGAAGACTTATACGTCCGTGCTTCAGTTTATAAATTAATAAAACAGTTACAAATGCAATATAAATCAATGTGTCTGCACGAAATTCAAGGTAATCCGGTTATTACTACACTTTTTCATAAAGCAATGTTGTCAGTTAACAATAGCTCTAAAATGTTTTTTACTGTGCTGATTTCGTTTAAATTGCTATTGATTAATTAAACATTGCGTTGTAAATACGAGGAAGATCATTATATCACACATTTTGAGCCTATTTGTTAGCTACTACAAATTTTTTTTTAGATTCATTGTGCGAGAACCGTTGTTAAACAGAGAAATATTTTTCTACCACTGCGTCTGCCAGTTGCGCCTCTGCTTTAATATAAAGGGTTGTTTTTAATAACACACAGATCTTTGTAAGGCGATCGTTATGGTGAATGTCCTTCCCTTCGCGCGTCGAGACATGTGTCACGCCTCCAGTCGTTTCCTCTTCCACAGGAGTATCGGCTAGACCACAGCACACACACACACGCACAGCGCTGGCGGGGCAGGCGCGGTGGCGGCCGCGTGTTTTCCGCGTATTGACGCCGGTGCGCGAGCGGCACCTCGTGCGCGTGGCGATTGGCGCGGGGGCCGCTGAGCGGGACCGCTTGAGCGGGGCTAGGACGAGGCAGTGCTGTCGCGCCGGGGCAAGCCGTATGGAGCAGGCGGGCGCCCGCCTCCAACCACACATTATCGTCCCTTCCTCCAATAAAGGGTCTTCCCCCCCGAAATTTCCGGCCGAACGACCTGGGGCGGGGCGGGGCGGGGCGGAGCGGGACGAGGCTGGGTGGGCAGGGAGAGGGGTACGAGCGGGCGGGCTGGGGACGGAAGCGAGGCGGGGCGGACCGGGCCAAGGGCGCGGGCGAAGCTGCGGACGGGGTGAGTAGGGGCGGCGGGGCGGCAGCCGGCGCGGGGCAGGCGGATGAGCGTGGTGCGGGGCCGAGGGGAGACGGGTAACGGCGCGGGGGTGGGGTTGGGGACGGAGAGAGGCGGACGGACGCGGCAAAAACGGCGCGTGGCGTGGCGTGGCGGGCAGGGCCGGCGCGAATCTGAGGACGGGGTGAGAGCCGTGGGGCGGGCCGGGCGGGCGAGCGGCACCGAGCGCTGGGTGGCGGGTGCGAGGCGGACGGGGGGTTATCGGCGCGGGCCGGGCGGGGACGGAGGAGAGGCGGGGCGGGACGGGGCAGGCGGTGCGAGGAGGGTGGGGCGGGAGGGCGGGGCGCCGGGGATGGGGAACGGAGCACGGGGGAGGGGCGCGTCGAACCCGACGCGTTCTGCGATGCCAGCGCGTGCGGTCAGTCGAGGCGTGTTTCCGCCAGCACGTGTCTGGTTACCCGTATCGGTAACGGATCCTTTTTGGCACTCGAACCGACGAGGCCATAGGACAGCGATTTTGGTGTACATTCGACATACCACATAACTCCGATTACTAACTATTAAGAAACTCTGCGCATCGAAACGATCGATACATCTTTAAATGCATAAAACTTCGCCCATAAATTAACCTCGAAACAAAAAAGAAAATTACTACTTTACCCACAATTAAGTATTATCTTTATTAAAGCTCTTGAATAGATGCATTCGTAACTCGCTCACTCATCTGGCCCGTCTTTCTGCAGTTAATAGGATTCTTTCATATCTCCAAATATGATTTCCATGTACTCTGAATGGTGCACGATGTAGGAAACACCAAAAACTAATGGAAGTAGTTATGTCACACGTGGATGATCATTGACTGAATCGCAATATACATCTACAGTATAATGATAACAGACAGTACTGGCTGGGTACACTGTTGAGAAACTGTTAATATTCAAAACTTTAATGGAATGTTCTTGAGTTTCAGTCATTACAAACAAAGGATTTTTTTATATTTTAAGCAAAGGATATTTAAAGACATGATGGTAGTGTCACTATTTTGTTAATAATAAAATATTTATGTTGTAAAGAAATGAGTGATTGATTGTCTTTAAATATGCTGAGTATAATGTCCTACAATAAGCTGAAAATCGGACTTCGTCAAGTCTCTAGAACTGAACGCAGTATTACCTAAATCCCACGATGGGCATTTGAAGAGGGCACATTTGAATCTCGTCATTGTCAGGTAGCTGAGTTTTTTCCCTCACACCGCTGACTCAATGTTGTATAATATTTGATGTTTGAACAATGCATGGTACTAAGATCCGTGTGAAACAAGAGATTGTCTCTAATTATTTGACATAAACCATATACGCAAACTACTTCATGTGGTGTAAATTAAAATACAGAAACTATTTGAATTGTTTCATTATATATAAATGACATGAGAAATGTAGTACATAAGAGAGTGAATTCAGTCGAATTGTATAAACTGCGCGACCTTTGGTTATGTATAGACATGAAGCACAAAATGGTAACTCATATAAGTTTTACTCTGGTCGTAATGTCCTCTCTCTCTGACTCTCTCTCTCTCTCTCTCTTTCTCTCTCTCTTTCTCTCTCTCTTTCTCTCTCTCTCCTCTCCCCTCTCTCTCCCCACTCTCCCCTCTCTCTCTCCCCTCTCTCCCCTCTCTCTAAAAGCATACTGTTGTATAAAAAGCTTAGAGCGTTGTCGCGTCCTCTCCCTTTATCATTCATTTAGGTTATGACATGAATGCTCTGCCTTTAATGGCCTCTTCTCAAACTCCCAACCAACTAGGAAGTCGGTTGTTCTGAATATAACGAGGTTGTTCTGCGTATCCGTAAACAAGAACTTTTTATAAATAGTCCTATCTAAAATAAAATTTCAGAGAATGGTCAGTATGTATATAACGAACCAAAAGATACATTTAGTGTCTCCTCTCTTGATTTCTTATTTGATTGCCACCCTATAAAAGCAGATATGCTGTATTTCTGCGTTGCGGTGAAAAGTGAATTTGTATCGCAAATATTGATGGATATCTCGTCTGGGATTTGTGAAACATTTGATATGATAGTAAAAAAGGGGCGAGAAAGTAAGACGCGGGAATTACATGTCATTGACATAGGGGTAGCGACACACTAATTCTCCCTCGCTCTCTCTCTCTCCCTCTTCCTCTCTCTCCCTCTTCCTCTCTCTCCTCTCTCTCTCCTCTCTCTCTGTAAACTTTCATTGTGAATAAACAATATACGAAAACGCCTTTGCAAAACTGTTCGAGCGTTGAAGCCTAATATGAAGCTGAGCCGTACTACATAAAATTATCTGCTTCTGCCGCAGGGACTCGTCGAGATTGTCATCTATTGTAGATCAATTCCAATTGAACAGGGCATGGCTTACTCTTCGTTTCAGGTGACTACGAATCTTGTCAACGTTTGAATCGTAAGAGCTTCAGATCTACAGTCGAATGCTCTTTTGTCGAAATTGATAGTTTCGAATTGCCAAACAACCACTTTCAAACTTTTCGGATGCAGTTTTCTGCGCTTATTTCATCGTTGACTGGCAGGCATTTATAATATGATTTTTGTAGTCATACTTAGGGAGAGCACCATTTATTTTCTTAATGATGCATTCATCTGGTGCCTCGAGAACTCCGCCATTCTGTACCCCAAACGAGAGATAGAATTGTAAAGCGATATGTGTGCTCCAGTTTGGCCTAAGCTCTATTCCTCTACTTGAATATTTGAATATAAAACATGAGAAAAATTCGAAGGAGAATGTACTTGTACGTTTTACGCTTTGTGCAGCCAGTGTTGTTTTGACAGTCAAATTCCTCTCAATTGGTTTACGTAATGGAGATCAAGGAGAACGTCAAAAATCAATTTGGATGTCAACATTCATAAAGAAATTCTTTAATTAGAAAACTGAATATAGTTTAATGACTCATAACGTTTTTAAAACGTTCTTCCCTAGTTTCGTTTCGAGATTTTGTTGTAAGAAGTGAACTCTTTGCAGGAGGTCGATGCGGCACGTATATCGAAGGTGTCTAATGCAATGATCCATGCTGTGAAATGATTTGTCCATTTATTTAAATGGGCAATCTACCCTATTTCTATCAATGGCCATATTTCACTGTTTATGTACTGTAGACTGCTGTGTATCGACATATATTAATTTTTTAAATTTACTTTTTACTTTATGCTGGTTGTCAAAAAACTCAAATAATATTTTAAAGCAGTGGACTCTTTTAAAAATGTATTATGTAATTTTCACTTAATGTGAATGTATGTAATGTTTGCAATCGTTTGAAAGAAGTGTCCCCTTGTGAAAGACAGCGATTATAGTTATACGTAATGAATCACTCTTCTTAAATTAAGGATTTTATACCATAGTACGTCGTACTATAACATACACGACCAGGTCTTAGTAAATTTAAAATATTTCCATGACATTTTCAGAAACACGTGTAATTCATTTCATTAGTCTTAAAATTAAGTACTGGTACAACATAAAACGATGTGTTGTAGGAATTCCGATTTTTCGAACATGTACTTTTGTAACCTTTCTACAATCCTTCCTTTTGTGACACGTAATCGCAAGGATTCAGATGGTATAATATTTCATTATGAAAGTAGTTATTTTGCAATCGCAGACACGTGCATTTTATTTTTGTAGTTTAGTAGAATTCATTCACAATATTAATGTGAATTAAAATATAATATTTCTGATGATTTTTTTTACTCAAGTACTAAGTACGAATATTACATTCTTCGGCCCTTGAGTTGAAATATTTCTATTGATGGAATACAAGTGCGAAAATGCTGGGTAACTTTTTCATCTCCACAATTTTATCCATACTAAAATTCCATTTGTTTGTGTAATTTAGACTTTTTATTATTTAAACATGAAAGTATGAATAAAAAGTTTTTAACTCAGCAGCAACACAGCATTTGTTCAAACAAACTCCTTCCATCTGTGAAATAAATTCTGTTAAATATATTCACTCGATAATTATTTTGTGTACCAACCCATTCACTGTCACAGTATTTGTCTGCACCAAAACACACAAATAAAATGAATTTTTCATACTTCGCTTTTTTATTTCGTATCACACTCAGGAAATCCAAATAAAATATTACAAACTTGTTATATAGTTATATGAATTTTGCAAAAGGGGCTGTTTAATGAAGAATATTGCTTTTTTCACTGAATCAGATACTCATGTCACACTCAGACCTGATCACTAATATTACTTGAAACAAAAGGAAGAACTGTAGAAGAGTTTCAACTAAAAAGACTGAATACGCATTACTCAAAAAATAAAAAAAAAACACCAATATTGTGTCATGACGTTCTTATTCTCCAAAACTGATGAAATGAGAGAGGTTTCCACGTTCTGGAACAATACAATCACTATTCTTTGTGATCACAGACTTAAACATGTTTCTGAAAATGTAGTACATATGTATTTATTTATATGTAGTATTTGGAAAAGAATGGGTCGGTAAGGAGTGGATATATCAAGTACAGCACGGTTTCAGGAATGGTTTCTCAAGCGAAAATCAGGTTGTCTCGCTTCTACAGGACCTAACCAACGAAATTGATAAAGGTGGAAGGATTGACCCGATAGTAATTGATTTTGCAAGCTTTGATTTTGTCCCACACGATCGTCTTGTAAAGAAAATAATAAATACACGTACAGTCACCAGGATTGTGGCGTGGATAAACGAACTACTTCATGATTGGAAACAGAATGTTTCAATAGGAAGTTATCAACCTCCGCAAGCGTTAGGTCAGAGATTTCATAAGAAAATGTCATTGAACCTTTCAGGTTTGTCACCTTTATGATTGACTTGCCAAATATTTGGCTTCAAATGTAAGACTCTTTGCTCATGACTATCACTGTTCAAAGAGAAAAGCCATCGTTTAGTAGGGGTCGAAGTTATAGTGTAACTGCCTACAAATTGAACTACGTTATACCTAGAGTGACATCTTGCAAATACTTAGGAAATAGTTAAATGTGGCACCGTCGAAACTGTAAACTGTTTTGAAAATAGTTGCATGTGTTGAAAATTTCTTTTATGCCCATCTTTGTTCAAATATATTCTTTCAGGCATTGGACTTACAATGAAGCGCAGAAGCTGATAATATTACACTCCCATTCACAAGTTCCCAACACCCAATGGCATTGTGTGTTACCTCCATACGGGATATGAACTGGTCTTATTGCAATTTCAAAATTATAATCGCTGTAACAAATACTTGCATGTTGTAATGCTAATAGTTGAATTTTAGTACAGCAACAGTGACGTTTAGTAAATATTTTTTGCTGATATGCACAAAAATACACATAGCACATTTGCATTGGCACAAATGCTAAATGCACAAATGCAGATCATTCCCAGTTAGTTCTGAAGACGCTGTTGCAAAACGTTTACAACTACATTTGATTCTCACCCGGATTTCCGTAACACTTCGATATTTTTCTCTCTTCATTTTTGAAGAGATTGAAAATTCACAACCTTATTTCTCTTCACGTCGACTTCTGCAATTGCTCTATTAATTGTTTTGCATGCGAATCTAGCGTTGCATGCAAATCTGATCTTAAAAGGCGACTGTTATGTATGTTTATGTGAATAAGGTGTTAATTAAGTTTAATAAATATAAGTTGTGGGTCACATTCATTTGAATATCGGTATTTGCACACTTATGTAAGAACGTAAAAGTGAGAGGTTCATTCATTCTCTAGTCTTACAGTTTTGTTTTCTTCGTATTCACTTGAAATTCTTCAAGTTTAATGAGTTCCGAGGCAATACTGTTCGTAGGTTTTTGCAAATTTATTTTTAAAAATATGTTAATTCGAATCTAAATTCAAATTAATCTGCAGCGCGATTTACTTGGTAATTCAATTGTTCAATAAAAGCCGTCAAAATCAGTGTTGCCAACGTCGTGAAATAAAATTATGGTGTATTTTATTAAAAAATTGTTTGGGTACTTGTGTTTAATCATTACCATCTACATATATCGTTATAGAAAATTTAATTCCTGGCATTATCACTAAAATCGCAGCCCCAAAACACGAAACAAATATTTTTTTGAAATTTATTTGAATCTTCTGGACGGATCCGAATACAAATAATTAGTTCCCCATCAGATGATCGCGACGAGTCGAATGACACCTCATACGTTTCTATTGGTGCACGGGAAGTAGTCTGGCCGCCAGAGACGGAATTTCACACATCCGCACATTAGCACATCTGCACACTCAAGAGTTTTACTCGAATACTCTATACTGATACAACTAGACAGAAAATTGAGCTAGGAGAAATAAAATTAGTTGTAGGAAAAGCTTTTGAGATCTTTACATTTTGTTCTGCCTCAAGATCTCTATATCCTCAAGAAGAGTACCGTGAGAGGTAGAGAATTAGATTATACGTCACTAGTGCGACCCGAGTTAGAATACGGCGCGATATGTTGGGGCTCGTACACAATTTCACAGCTAGGTGATCTAGAAAAGGTCCAGCGCAGAGCATCAAAATTTACTTTCAGGGGGTTCTAAAAGCAGAGCAGTATGGGAGTCACACGAAAAATGACAGATTGTGAAGTTGCGACTCTATGTCATATACAAAGCGCATAAGGCTCTCTCCTTTGGAATGAAATGCGTCGTCGTTTAGGAAAATCCACCTCGTACTTCGGCAGAGCGGATAACATGTACAAAAGTAGTTGTGCGACTAAATGGCACAGATTTTCTCGTACTACTTTGTTTTCGAAGTTCTTTGATCTGTTCTAGCTTTACGGTCTTCCTGCAACCTTTTTCCAGCTGCCATCTGTCGCCGCCCAAAATACATTTTTGAAGTTTTCTCAGTTTTTCGGTTTACAAATGGTATATTCATAATATTACTTTTAGAATAATAAAAAAGAATGAAACCTCGTCATTTATGGAAATTTTCGTTAAAATATCGAGGTCGGTTTTTAAGAAAAAATCATTTAAGCTCTCGTGTAAATACGAAATTTGAAGGATTGTTTTCACAGGAATCTTTTGAGTTTTCTAAAAACTTAATTTGAAGTCATTTTAAGCACTTTCATTCACAAATACAATAATGTATACTAATCGCTGGAAAGGTGCATATTTAACGGCGGGTTATATTTGTTTATTTATTATCAAAGAAATATATTTGTTTATTTTTTGAAAAAACAAAGGAATATAGCAAAATGTATTTTATGTTATCTTTAACGGTGCTATCCGTACGAAAAGTTTGAAGAAAGATTTGGGGCCTATTTTCGAGAAAATAGGGATTGAATGTTTCTGAAAATGTGGAATTTTGAGCTCATTTTTACAGAAAACTGTCGAGTTTTCGAGACATTTTATATGACATTATGTAAAGAACATGTACTCTTAAATGCAATAATGTAAGGAAATGCCTCTAATGTCAATATTAACGACGCGAGAGGGTAGTAAAAAATTACACTTTTGTAATTAAAAAAAAGAGAATAGAGCAAAATGGCGTTTATGTCATCTAACAGAGAACATATAGCCCTATTCCTATCAAAAGTTTAAACAAATGGAACTGTTTTTCAGTACACCTTGTTTTTGTTATTTTTTTAAATTGCACTTCGTGTAAGAGCGTGAGATCGCTCTTCTTAAAGAAAAACTTGCATGGTAAAAAATTGTGCATGTACCCTTAAATAGAAAGACACACCGTCGAAGAAGCAAATATTTACTTCAGAAAAAATTCGAAAACTTATGCAATTTTCGAAAATTTAGTGGTAACAGTAAAAATCGAACTTAAGCGTGTATTTTACACCATTCGTACAAGAAATTTAAAGAAACAATTTGCGGCCGTTTTTGAGAAAGTTTTGAAAATATGCCAGGGGCTTCATGTAAACTACCCCAAAATTTTAAAGAATTCAGGGCGGACTGCAGGACGAGTTTTACTCTTCTGTAATACTCCCTACGAATTCTCTTTCATTGTATCGTTTGAGATGGCCTCACATTCTTCAATGCCCAGGTATTTGTAAGTTTTACATGGCTGAAGATCTTGAATCACAGTGCTTCAATGCTCTTTAACGTCGTCACTTTGCCTCTCTTTAAATTGATTTTTGCATACTTGTCAAGACCAAACTTCATGCAGATGTCATTGCTAAAGTCATTCACGACATAAAGCATTTGGAAGAGAATCCCTTGATTCTTAGCAATCAAAGTCAACTTGCGTCAACTGTATAGATTGTGGTATCAAGCTAAAGCAAAACAGCAGAGGGGATACCGAATCTCCTTGAAAGATAATGCTGTTGATCTGAATACTTCTTGTTTCTACTGCATCCTTTCCGCTGAAATAGTAACCTGGTACTCCACGACTTCATACCTTGCAAAACTCAATAAGTCTAGGATGAAATCGATAGATCTCCAGGGTCTACAAAATCCAATTGTGTGGTACACTGTCAAAGGCCTTCTGGTAGTCAATCCAAGACATGCTTAAATTACACTTTCGTTTCTTTACGTCATTCAAGATTACTTTATTTAGTACCAAGACTTCCTTGCAGCCACAAGAACTTTTACGACATCCTTTTTGTTCAACTGAAAACAAATGGTTCTCCTCTGGACATTTTGTCAGCTATGGCTGCAGTTATAATTTTGCACGTACTGGCAGACAAGTGATTGGCCTTCACTTGTTCTCCACCAAAGAGTTGTCTCCCGCTTTGGGTAGCAAATACGTAGCGCCGCGTGTGAACTCCTTCGGGAGTTCCTTTGGGTTTTCTAAAATGTTATTAACAGTCTTTGCTAGATAACAATGTATTGCCCGGGGAATTTCCAGTTTCCCATGTTCTTAATTGCCTGGAAGAGGTCTCTTCCGAGAATTCGTGAACATGTTCTACCGCTTCCACAAGTTCATCGGTAGCATCAACATCAGATTGAAGCCACGGTGCATCTTTGTTGTAGGATCTGTTTTTCTCCCAGAATGCCCTGAGGCCACGACCTATTTTCGACGGTCATCGTCATCTTTTGAAACTGGTATGACCATTCTGCAGTCAGCTTGCACTTTCATCCAATCAGGAGCTTGAACGTCCTCATATTGACGTCACTGTAGCGGCATATAAGCTTCCGATTGGATAAAACCACAACGGCTGATTTACGTCAAGAACACGACTAAATAAATCGTACTATATGTGCAATGTTGTGATGTGAAACGAATGTGAAAGAAAGACATCACAGTTCAATTTGTGCGGTGAAGTGACGTGAAGTGAGGTGAAGTGAAGTGAAGGAAAGTGGAGTGAAGGTCTGCGCGGTCAAGTTAGGTATTATTTATTATCACATTTTTAGTTAACTATTATTTTGTAGAATATTATATCGCTGGTCAACGTGAGCGTAATGAATGTAATGTTATGATATTCTTCTGCCAAGTTCCTACACTTAATTACAGAATTATTAAGAAAATTAATACGTATATTTACATCGTACATGTTGTAGAGGTCTCTTGTATTCCTAATAACCTTAATTATTATAATCACTCAAATGTTTAGTCAAGGGACACATGTGATAGATGATCGCTGGGCATTAAATATGCTCACTAACCTTTGCATAATAAATAGTCGATCTTGGAACTTAAAACACTCCCTAACTTCGTTTCTCATGCGATAATCTTATCGTGCAGTGAAATTCTTGTATTGTATTGTAGTGAGTTTTGAAAATGACATAATGAACAAACGTCGGCCGATAAGCCTTCATTCTATTAATTTTACGATTTTTAAATACAATGTTTGTATTTCAAAAGTGTTGAATAAAACCTAGCTAGCGATAACACATCTGGGGTACATTACTTTTCATTCAAGCAAACATCACGAAATTTGGTTTAGTAGAAAGTTCAAATTGCTTTCTAAACGAAAACTCTTAGAGTTTTGAATATAAACATGCCACATTAAAGAGCTCTGGAAACTTTTAGACGTGGAAAAGATTTAGCTCGGCAAAGGATTTTGTAAAATAAACTTTTGAAACGTTTCTCCATGAATTTCATGCTATCGTTTACTTTTGTTTTTATTGTTTGGAGAGTCGGTTGCCATTAAACTGCTGATGTCATTGCGTCGCGTGAGTAATGTATGTTTTAATTTGTTTTGGCGATAATGATGACGTATTAGTGGAGTGAGAATGGGTTAGGGGAGAACTTCGAAGCAACATCTGAGTTCTGCAATTGTTCGCTGTAAGTGCCAAGTGGTTTGTCTGAGGAGCGACGGAAGATGTATGGGCTATTACCCCATTAGCTTCCTTTTCTTTTGGTCATTTTTCTATTCTATGTTGATTAGAATGTTTCTTGTGTTGTTTTCTGAAGACATCTTTTTCGTTATACAACAATACACATTTTCTATTTCACTGGGGTTGAAATAGGGAAGTAATGCAATTCATGGATCACTAGTCCCAGTGGCAACTTGTTCTCAAAAAATGGGGTTGTAACTCTACCGAATGATGGAAATGTGATTACTTCAATGCAAAGCACTATATAAAGAAACGTAAACAACTTATAAAAATAATAAAAATAAGCTTAATAATCTACTCTTTAATCACGCGATCTAATAACCGAATTATCACTTGGTTTGGTAGATGATTTCATTAAGAATTTTTCATCTCAGTTCACGAGCGGTGCCATGACGACGACGGCACCATCAACATCATCAACATCAATAAAAAAAACCGATCACAAAAGATAATCGCGGCTCGAGGTCTATCCTTCTCGTTCTCTCTTTCTCGTTCTCTCTTCTTTCCCGCTCCCTCGCATACGTAAATACTTGTACCCATAGCGACAAAAGACAACTATAAAGGTGTTCTGTAAACGCATTTACTTTTCACACAAAA
The DNA here is from genome assembly GCA_017312745.1 of Gryllus bimaculatus. Classification (NCBI taxonomy): domain Eukaryota; kingdom Metazoa; phylum Arthropoda; class Insecta; order Orthoptera; family Gryllidae; genus Gryllus; species Gryllus bimaculatus. The sequence goes on along the minus strand of BOPP01000223.1, from coordinate 1,520,022 downwards.
GACGCTCAGCAGAAACACAAGACGGTCTTAGATGGAAGTAAACCCTTTCACGAAGGAAACTGCTCTCAAAAAATGCACATTTTCAATCAACAAATGTTTTACGACGAGAAAATGAATTCGCTAAACGTGATAAATAATTAATTCAATCCCTTCAAAGTTGCATGAACTTGTCTATATTTGAAAAATGAGAAAATTAATAAAATTAAAAACCATCTTTAGACGACAGAAAATTGAAATTGAATCCCATATGACGTCTCTACGGCTGTGTAGTGTCGTTGCAGTACTGAACCGCCCCATGAACACCTGAATAGGTATCGAATCCACGGAATGCAAATGGATAGGACGCACGCCCTGTCGACAGGTGACTTGCGATAGAGCAACCTGCACTATGATTCTGACATTAGTAAACAATATGTTTGTTTCTTCTTCCTATTCTTCCATAACAGCAGAATATCTTCAACGAAAATCAATTATGTATAAATCAGATAACCTTTCTTTTTGTTGAACCGATGCACGTCAGACTATAGACACTGATATATAACTGCAAAACTGTATCGGCAAAACAATTGATTTGTGAATCATATAGATCGTCAGAGGCTCCGATTTCTTTTCGTTCGTATTCATTTTGTTGTTTTTTGGTCATGAGAAACTTTATTATGCGATTATCGCTTTCATCATCCATCTTACAACACGTTCCATCTTTTGGAGCCTTAGCCGCGTGCTGTGCCCTCTGCGCGCTGTGCGTCTGTGCCGTGGAGGAGAGGAACCGTTTCCTAGGCGCGCGTTGTCCCGCGCGCAGTTCCTGCCATCGTCGTGCTTCTTCACGCAATCGGACATGCCGTTCCATGAAAACATGAAACATACACAGTGCTGGCATTTTCAACAATACCACAGCTCACCTTCGTTTGGTGCTGCTCGCAGAGCAACGAAGCCATTACCCGACCACACTCGACCCCAATCGGAGCTACATTCTGCACAGCGGGTGGCGACAGAGATGCGACGTCGACAACAAAACATCGATGCTAGCAAAATCGATGTTCGAAATTAAAACATCGACTAAAAACCATCGATGTTTTTCAACATTAAATTCGTGTGCGTTAAAATTTAATTTCAGTGTTCGTGTTTATCAATTCGTGGAATAAGGGTACGCGAAGAAGTGGCAGACCCTACGCCCACAGCGCATTTGTTTCCCACATCTCAATGTGCGAAATGAATATGAAGAAAGAGGAAATACAAGGGCAAGGAAAGAGTAAGTCGATGAAGGTAGTACATTCAGCATTCATTTGATCCCATCACACGAACTACAGTGTTACCATAAATTATTATTTCATATTTTAAATTTTACAGTATTGTGATCTTTTCATTTGGAAACAAAACATGGTAAAAGAAAAAGCATCGGACATGGTAAAAGAAAAAACATCGATGTTAAAAAAACATCGGTGTTAACAAATCGATGTTTTAAGAATATCGACATCGATGTCGCATCCCTAGTAGCGAAACCGTAACTCGACAGCTCGTTTGTCAATTAGAGCTAGAATGGTCGTGATTGAGCGAGAACAACTGCACGAAGATCCCACTAGTTATAATTTAGGTTCAGTCTGTAATCAGTTAGCTGCCTCATTTCTGAACTTGGCGTTCACACATCCTCTACAGGACCCTCAAGTAATTTCACGCACGCACACTCTGCGGCTGCGGGCCCGGCGCACCCTACCCGAAGTTTATTTACCGAGGAGCGTTCACTAAATGGACACTCCAAAACTGTATGAATCCATATTCATCACTAGGGGGCGGATTTTGATGATCTAAAACTTGGCCAAAATTGATCAATAATATGCTCTTAAAATGCCCTCAAAACATAGAAAAAATTGATCAAAACCTCTTCAGATGAGCAACTCAAGCTGTTAGATATGTTACTAATGTAATCGATGCTTCTTCCTTTTGCCAAGTTTGATTTTGGATTGTTCTTTAAAAGAAAATCTCTGCCTTTATTCATTGCGAAATTGGTCGAACTGACAATGGCGTCGACAAACGCCACAGGAATCTTAGATTCCATAGTACTCACAACGGCTGACATTACAATATATGAGCGAATAAATCGAATAGTCTACTCAGGAATTCTGTGGTAAACAGTTGTTCCTCCTCGTAAATAGTGTTTGAAGCAAGTACCATTAAAATGATATTAAAATTGATGAAATCAGCGAAAACTGCAGAAAAAATGACGTAAAAAGGTAAAAAACTACTTATTAGTCGAAATAGTAAAAAAATGACATATAAAAATGGATCTTTTCGTTCCGTCATAGCATAAAATGAATTTCTATACTAAACGGCATTATTCTAAAGTGAAAGAAAAAATTACATTTCATTAAAATCCGCATTTCAACACTTATTAGGAGCTTAATCTCTGTATCGGCTTCTTGTGGCATAGGAAAAAATTTCGGCTTTTTGGAGAAACTTATTATGGATGCACAGTGATCCACTCTGCCCAAAACCAATAGGCGCTATTGCAAATCTCGATATCTACAAGGTTCTTCTTCTCACTTGCACGACACGTTACAAATTGAATGCAACATGTAGAACGTAGCGTTTCGAAAAGTCCTGGAATATACACTGTCAATATGTGGCGTCTTTGCCAGGGCAATAAATCACAGACGTCAACGGTGGAACTTATTAAGTATTTATTTGAAAAATGCTCCAAACCTGAACTATGTACAATAATTACAATAAACAATATTGACCCGTTACTAGAAGGAATGTTCCCTGGTTCGACCAGCGTGGCCTGATAATTTGATATCATTTCGGTGTGATGCCCAGTTAGCCTACGTGAGCACACAAGCGAGTATGCCGCACCTCCCGTCTCGACGTTATGCTGGCTATAGTTCCCTGCCTCGGTAGCTATGCATTAAAAGGCGCCGCGCACACCCACACGACTGTCTACCGACGCGCCAAGAATCAGAAAGAAACAGTTTTAGGTCCGGGATCCGTTAATATTACCTTCTGGCACGGCTGATGGAACTGCGTCATCTAGCTGTTTCCGCCGAAGCATTTCTACAGCTAGCCTGTCTTCGGGGTTCACAAGTGGCCGCCCACGACACGGCACCCCTTCCCTTCCGCTCCCTAGATTTGCCATTGTTCAGCCCTGCGTCTCTTCCGCCAGTGCTGTCCATGAGCATGAAATGTACGGGGCTGATTTTGGTACGTTTGTGCAAGGCGACTGTTATGACGCCACAGATAATGCAGAAGGCAAACAAGGACCATCGGGTTTTAGTATCTGTAATTCCTGAAACCCAATGCGTCATCTCCCAACTGAGACAAAAATCTTAGAAAATTGATTCGAAAAACTGCCATTTCAGTTTTAACTTATAGAATAGATACATCAATTTAGTCGCTTCACTCAACAAATCGTAAAAGTATTTTTTGGAAAGGAACAAATGATAACCATATTTGTAGATAGCGCCCAGGCATTTGACAAGGTGTACCATCAAGTACTTTTATTCAAGTACCTCAGTTATGATTACCTTAGAATTCTATTAAAGTTTTCACACCTACGTGATTTTTCACAGAGAAGGTTTTTATGTTGTTCATTATGTTGTAACTTTACTAGATGGTGCTGCAGCATCAGTTATATGCACTTCCCAATCTGAGCTTCATTGTTGCTGGGCGTTGCCGTGTGTCGAGGGGCGAGGCTGAGGACAGGAAGAGCGGGCGGCCTGCAATGGGGAGAGAAGAGCGGAGAGGAGAGAGAGCGGAAAAGAAAAAGGGAACAACAGAAAGAGAACAAGAGAGAAAAAAGAGAAGGGAAAGAGAGAGAGGGGAATTTTAATTTAATTTCTTCAATTTAATTCTATTATTATAATTTTTAATCTGTTTGTCAAGCAGCTTGTTTCTGCTAGACTACATACCGCTAGTTATTTATAAATATGAGAATAGGCCGTTTCTTTCCCTGAAGTTGGTGGACGTGTGCGCATCCATTATTCTTAACACACCTGAATAGTTGTTTAGTTATTTTATCTAGAGTTTCTAATGCTTGCGTCGACATCGCAGCCACCCAATGTTTCCGATATTCTGCAACATAGCAATTGTTGAAATTGATAATAAAAACAATGGTGCAAGGAAAAAACAATCAGAGTCCAGTTTCATGCGTTTCACTGAAATTAAATTCCGTGTTTTAATGCACCGTATAATGCAGGACAAAATGTTTCTTCTCTTTTGCAATTATTGTTGTTTTCTCGCGTTTCAAAGTGCTAGAATACAATACTCGGTTCTTATAGCATGTCCAAATGTAAAATTTATCAAAAGAGGTGAATTGTTCCTCCCTGTATCAGTTTGTAATATTATTTTATAGTTATAATTTATTTTGTAAATATGCTGGCTATTTTTTTAGGAAAGTAAAATCTTAATTGAGCCGACATGTATTACCGCGGTGGCTAATAGCTTGTTCCGATTCAGCGCTTCGTCGATAAGGGTCGGTTCGAATCCCGCCTTGAGCATGTTTGTTTGTCCCTTGTTTCTCGTGTATGTGTTGTCGCGGAGGGCCTCGCGTTCTGCTGACCCCAGGTCAGAGGAACCCGCAAGTGTGTTAGTGTGTAGTGTATGGTCGAATAGGCGTCTCAATGGGACGTAAAGCGCAACCGGCTGTGGGCTGGATAAACGCACTGGAAAAGAAATCGCAATTGACTTGTTGAAATACGACCCTTCCGCCCTCTTTTACAGTCCGCGAGTGCATGCTGTCTTGTGTGACGGTTCGTCAGTGTTTGGGCTAGTTGTGGCTCTCCTGTACCTTCGCGGGGTGGCGGGGGTCTTGTCGCGATAAAACGATGCCTCCGGAGCGCCGGCGCTCGATAGTCTGGTGCGGGCAGCGGGGAGGAGGAGGAGGGGCGGGATGCGGAGGCAGGAGGCGGAGGGCGGGGCGGAGGCGAGGCGGAGGGCGGTGGGAGGTCGAGCGGAGGGCAGAGGCGTGGAGGCGGCTAGGGCGGGGGCGGAGCGGAGGCGGAGACGGGGCGGCGGGCGGAGGGCGGAGCGGCGCATAGGGGTGGCGGTTGCGGAAGTAGGATTCGAGGCGGAGCGGGGGCGGAGGCGGAGGCGCGGGCAAGGCAGAGGCGAGGTGGAGCGCGGCGTAGGGGGGTGGAAGGCGAGGAGGAGTCGGAGATGGAGCGGGGCGGGGGCGGGGCGGAGAGCAGGCGGATGCGGGCGAGTTCGAGGCGGAGGCGGCAGGCGGGGCGGAGGCGAGTGGGGCGGGCGAGCGGAGGCCGGAGGTCGGGGCGGAGGCGAGGCGGGGCGGCGAGGCAGAGGCGGAGGTGGAGGCGGCGGGCGCTAGGGGGGATGAGCGGAATAGTGAGTCGGAGGTGGAGCGGACGGCGGGGACGGAGGCGAGGAGCAGCGAGCGGATCGGGGGCGGAGGCGAAGGCGGAAGTCGGAGTCGGAGGCGGGGGGGCGGAGGGGAGAGCCGGAGGGCTGGAGGCGTTGCGAGGGCGCAGGAGTCGGCGTGAGGCGGAGGCGGAGAGCGGGCGGAGGCGAGCGTGATGGAACGGGGAGGAGGCGGAGGCGGACGGGGCGGAGCAGAGGGACGTGGAGGCGGCGCGCCTAGGGGGCGTGGATGCGCGGAGAGGAGGTCGCGGGCAATGGGGCTGGGGCGGAGGGGGCGGGAGCGGTGCAGGCGAGGCGGGGACGGAGGGGCGGCGAGGCGGGTGGCGGAGGGGCGGAGGAGGCGGGGCGAGGCAGAGGCGGAGGTGAGAGCGGACGCGACCGTAGGGGGTGGAGTCGGAGGGGAGTCGGAGGGAGGCGGGGCGGCGGAGCGGGAGGCGGGCGGAGGAAGTCGGTGGGCGGGGCGGGAGGCGGTTGGAGTGCGGGGGGCGGAGGGCGCGAGGGCTGGCGGAGGCCGAGGCGGGAGAGGCAAGGCGGAGTGCCGCCGAGGGGTGGATGCGGAGGAGGAGTCGGAGGATGGAGGCCGGTGGCAGGGGGCGGAGCGGAGGAGCAGGCGGAGGCAGAGGCGGGGCGGGGCGAGGCGGAGGCGGAGGCGGGGCGAGCAGAGCGGAAGGTGGAGCGCGCGTAGGGGCGGGGAGCGGAGGCGGAGGCGGAGGCGGAGGCGGGGGCGGGGCGGAGGCGAGGCGGAGAGGGAGGGCACATGCGGAGTGGAGCGGGCTGCGATAGGGCGGGAGCGGAGTCGGATCGGTCGGAGGTCGGAGGCGGAGCGCGGCGGAGGGCGGAGTCGGAACGCGGAGCGGGGGGCGGAGGCGGAGGCAGGGCAGATCGGAGTGGAACGGCTGCGTTAGCGGGGGGCGAGGCGGAGGCGGAGTCGGAGTCAGATCGGAGTCGGAGGCGGAGCGGAGGCGGAGCGGAGGCGGAGGCGGAGGCGGGGGCGGAGGCGGAGGCGGCGCTGGATCGCCGGGAATGCACACGCCGCATGGCGAGCTGAATCATCTCGCTCGAGCTTTTCTAGGGAATTCCGCTCGCGGGGAGAGAGAGAGAACTCAGTAATGTTGATCAACAGACGTTTTGCGATTATTCCCCGCTGTTGTTTGCTGGGCGAGAGCGAAGATAAAGCGTTTTCATCTTTCTGACGTTATTCTGAGTTGATAAACTAGTCAGTTCCTTTATAGTTAAGGTTTACGCTCTGTGTTCAAAATGGACGCGTATGTAATAAGGTATTGTTCAATGAATTTTTGATACTATGAATCCAATTTTGTAATTTTATATTGTGATGTATTATGATTATGAGCTACTTTCACAAAGGAACAGAAAAACTTTACTTACATTGTTGCGTGTGGAATAGAAACATTTCTAGAGTATTTGTGTATAAATACGTAAATACTGAATATATCCTGTACTATGTTACGTTATTGCAGTATTTGTAAAGACTATTTATGTTAAAATATTTAATTAATTGAAATGTTGTACGACTACAATTTTATTTGTAGTTCTTGGTCAGTGTGCGTGCTACCTATTGGGAATCCATTTTATGTGATATTGCTCAGCACCATTTTTGCTGTTTTGCTACCTTTCTTCATATTATTTCTTCTTGTTGGATCATATGTAAATATTTAAAGGTATGGAACAATTTAGTAAATTACCTTTTAGGATTTGGCATCCGTAACATATTGGGATCTCCATCGTGTACCTTAAAACAGTTTTTTAATATTATTTTTTAATTCAGTATGTAATTAGATATATTTGAAGTAATTCTGGTGGGTTTGTGTAGTCAATTCTGTGTTTAAAATTTTATGTTTATATAAGGGGGAACGTATATTTTCAACATTTTGATTGCATTACCTAAAATTCTTCATTGCGAGTCAACAATATATCTAGCGACGAATTGTGGCAAGTATTCTTAAAGTAGAATAATAAGTTTCGATTTTTTTCAAAAAGAGAAAGAAATGGTAGATCAAAAAGGTCTGAACCGTTTTGATCCCACGTTACACCTGTGTCAAATAGGGTGAGTCCAAACCGCGAAATTTTGTTATTACTTGTTGATTTCTAATTTTAAGTTTGAAAATAATGCAATAAATGCTTAGAAAAGGAATCATATGGCAGCTGACATTTCGAAATGGCATTCATCAATTGAAACATCAAGGACCCGATTCGTGACTTCAAAAGGTAGCTTTTGACAGTAGCTTCAGCTACCTCGAGGGGAAGACTAGTATAGGCTACTCCAACCGGTGGTTTTCCGTAGTCAATGCCAGGCGAATGCCGGAGCAGCTTCCTAAGTAGCGGACCACGGAGCAGGCGAGTTCTTCCCTCGCTCTTTTTTGGCCGACCCTCTCACCTCCAACACACTACACATGCACTGCACTACCACACACGTTTGAAGACCAACTTATTCTGAGTTTGATAAACTAGTCAGTTTCTTTTAGTTAAGGTTTACGCTCTGTGTTCAAAATGGACGCATATGTAATAAGGTATTGGTTCAATGAATTTTTGATACTATGAATCCAATTTTGTAATTTTATATTGTGATGTATTTGATTATGAGCTACTTTCACAAAGGAACAGAAAAATTTACTTAACATTGTTGCGTGTAGAACAGAACAATTTCTAGAGTATTTGTGTATAAATACGTAATACTGAATATATCCTGTACTAGTTACGTTATTCGAGTATTTGTAAGACTATTTATGTTAAAATATTTAATTAATTGAAATGTTGTACGACTACAATTTTATTTGTAGTTCTTGGTCAGTGTGCGTGCTACCTATTGGAATCCATTTTATGTGATATTGCTCAGCACCATTTTTGCTTGTTTTGCTACCTTTCTTCATATTATTTCTTCTTGTGGATCATATGTAAATATTTAAAGGTATGGAACAATTTAGTAAATTACCTTTTAGATTTGGCATCCGTAACATATTGGGATCTCATCGTGTACCTTAAAACAGTTTTTTAATATTATTTTTAATTCAGTATGTAATTAGATATATTTGAAGTAATTCTGGTGGGTTGTGTAGTCAATTCTGTGTTTAAAATTTTATGTTTTATAAGGGGGAACGTATATTTCAACATTTTGATTGCATTACCTAAAATTCTTCATTGCGAGTCAACAATATATCTAGCGACGAATTGTGGCAAGTATTCTTAAGAGTAGAATAATAAGTTTCGATTTTTTCAAAAGAGAAAGAATGGTAGATCAAAAAGGTCTGAACCGTTTTGATCCCACGTTAACCTGTTCAAATAGGGTGAGTCCAAACCGCGAAATTTGTTATTACTTGTTGATTTCTAATTTTAAGTTTGAAAATAATGCAATAAATGCTTAGAAAAGGAATCATATGGCAGCTGACATTTGAAATGGCATTCATCAATTGAAACATCAAGGACCCGATTCGTGACTTCAAAAGGTAGCTTTTGACAGTAGCTTCAGCTACCTCGAGGGGAGACTAGTATGGCTACTCCAACCGGTGGTTTTTCCGTAGTCAATGCAAGGCGAATGCCGGAGCAGCTTCCTAAGTAGCGGACCACGGAGCAGGCGAGATCTTCCTCGCTCTTTTTGGCCGACCTCTCACCTCCAACACACTACACATGCACTGCACTACCACACACGTTTGAAGACCAGAAAAGATCTTCTCATCTCCGTCAAGCTGCAATCCACTTGTTTCGAAATTCAAAATTAACTCGCCTATAATTTTGTACTAATTATGTACTAATTTTCTACTACAATTAAAATTTTGTACTCAACTATAAACATAAATAAACCACATCAGAAGTGGGGTGCTAGCTTGACGTTAAGTTAGCATCCCACTTCATAAATTCAAAATCAACTAGCCTAACATTATCTACTATGTACTAATTTTCTACCACAATTAAAATTTTTGTACTCAGCTATAAACAATTAAAACGGATGCAATGAAGCACTTTTCACGCATATTTTCCAATTTTTAAAACATATTTAGAGTAAATTTTGAAGTTGAAATCAATAATGCATATTAACATCATAGTG
>BOPP01000223.1:1496326-1510573 GCA_017312745.1 Gryllus bimaculatus | reverse complement strand
AGACAGAATACAGAAAAGATTCTCATCTCCGATAGCTGCAATCCCACTTGTTTCGAATTCAAAATTAACTCGCTATAATTTTGTACTAATTATGTACTAATTTTCTACTACAATTAAAATTTTGTACCAACTATAAACATAAATAACACACATCAGAAAGTGGGGTGCTAGCTTGACGTTAAGTTGGCATCCCACTTCTCATAAATTCAAAATCAACTAGCCTAAACTTTATCTACTATGTACTAATTTTCTCCACAATTAAAAATTGTACTCAGCTATAAACAATTAAAACCGGATGCAATGAAGCACTTTTCACGCAATATTCCAATTTTTTAAAACATATTTAGAGTAAATTTTGAAGTTGAAATCAATAATGCAATATAATCATAGTGAACTTTACATGTAATAATTTCAAATATTTTATCTAGTCCCGCAACTGAGATATTACAGTCTAAAAACAAGAAAAATGCGTGCGACTCTAAACAAAAGTGTCCGCCACTGCATCCCCTTCGAAGAAATTCCAAAGAAATTCCAATTTAAATAGTCTATATTCTTCTAACATATATTGTACTAAACTACAACAAATAAATAATTTCGTACTCAATATAAACAATTGAAAAAGGTACCAATAAAGCACTTTTCACGTACATTTCACGATTTCTTTAAACACATTTAAGTCAAATTTCCAAGTTCAAATTCATAATACAGATTAAACACGAAAGTGAACTTTTGCATGTATTAATTTCAAATTAATATGATCCATCATTAGAGGGTAGATACTTTTTACATACACCGGTTTTAATTGTTGTGTAGTTGAGTACAAACTTTTAATTGTGATAGAAAATTAGTACATAATTAGTAGATAAGTTAGGCTAGTTGTTTGAATTTATGAGAAGTGGGGTGCTAACTTAACGTCAAGCTAGCACCCACTTCTGGATATGGTTTATTTATTGTTATAAGTTGAGTACAAAATTTTAATTGTGGTAGAAATTAGTACATAATAAGTACAAAATTATAGGAGAGTTAATTTTTGAATTTCGAAAAGTGGGGGTGCAGTCTGACGGAGGTGATCTTCTCCTGCCTGGAGCTGTGCCCTGCTGGGGGCTATATCTGGAGGGAGATAACCCGCATTGTCGACGAGATTGTCGTGGCTGACGTCCCCGTCCCCGAGGAAGAAACACGTTCAGAGATATAAAGCACTACACTTCTGGGACTTGTGACATAAGCGTTGACGCGCCCGGACACACTAAATACGCTCTCTCTTGAAAGATTTGAAAGTTTTTCACTGAGAAAATTTCCATGCAATGTGTGTTTTAACGATATTTAGTACGGTTATCCGGCCGACCGGGTACAGCCAGCAGTACGTATGAACCTGCAGAAGTTCAAGCTTCCGTGAGAGCGTCTGCAAAGATCAGACATTCTTTCCTTCCTTGGAACCTGCGAAATGACGGGATATTTATCGTATTCGAAAATATCCTTCTTTCTAACAAATAGAAGGAGAAGGTGTTTGTGGATGAGACGTTCTACGCAAAACAGTAAATACTTTTCTGACGTTTGAAGTGTGAATTGCTAGAATGACAAAATTGAGTCTTCCTTGAATCCAAATGCGATCGAAGGCTGTTGAAAAAATATCGAAATGCCCCATCGGATTTTCAGGGAAGACAGCAATCCACTTGAGGAATGGAATCTGTTTGATACTCGCTTTTGGGCTTGAAGGCATTGTTACGATACGAACATTTGTCGATCGATAAGATCACGTACAGAAATTGTCTGTAACTACGTAATTTCGTTGTATTATGTATATAATACAAAATACAGAATAAAAAACAAAAAAATTATATCAATTTAAAAAATTAAAATGCGTGAACCTAATCAGTGATACAGTGATTTACGTTTTATTTCGAAGAACGCTAATAACAATTTAAATGATACACTTCATTTGTGAAAATATTCCTGATTCGATAGTCATGTTGGTGAAATTGTAGATTGTTTTTTTATGCATTACTTAGCTAATCATTATTACAGTGATCAATTTAGAATCGCCTGAACGAGGCAGTGCCTAATAGGGGACCATCACAGTATCAATGAGAATAAAAAACGCAGAAAATAGAGAATGTGGAGTAATTTTACAGAGCAGCGTGCTCTGCAATCAAAGAGAAGGGCTAAATTAGGAAGAAAATGAATAAAATCGAGTTGGCGATATAGACAATGGGCATTTAAGATCTCAATCGAGTTATTTTCAAAACCCGGCAATGACATTCGATGTAATTCGAACAGTGTTGGCAGCAACGACAGCGGGAAAGTGCTGCTTCTTAGTTAACGCAATGGGAACTAGTATTAATCACAAGGTTTTTGTAGTAATTACAGTGCTCTACCAAAGGATATAACGTGATAGCAAATAACAAAGAATGTGAAAGTAAATCGAAGAAACTGAGGAAGATCTGACTTGAGGTAAAGCAGCACCAATAGCTCACGCTCTCTCATATTTCTAAATCGTAACCATGCCTATCCTGCTGCCCAAAATTAAGCTTTCTCATTGGTCAGAATCTTAGAGCCCGTTCCATGTAATTGGAATGGTACTTATTGGGAGTTGCTGCAACGACTGTGAGCTGAGTGAAACGAGCGATCTTTGAGGATGGAACGATATCTCGGCAGTTTTACGAAAAACACGGTAGCCTTCGCATATTTCGTCATTCTCCGCCGAAAACACTTCAGTTAATTATTTATTGTTGAAGGGAATGTGGAATAATTTTCAGTTATGTCAAAATTATAAAAGACTTATAATGGAATAACGGAACGGTTTGTAGGGACCTTATAGAAATTCACACGGGACCATCTCAATAGAATGCAGAGAAAAACGTGTAAACACATTTTTGGGGAAAATAGGAAGAAGAATGACGGAGTTATAGAAAATCATGAGTAAAATAATACTATGTGCCTTCTATAAAGGCTATGCGGTTCTCGAGAGTGGAAACATATCTGCAGTCCTTTAGTAGACCCACGTAATTTAGTAGAGAAGTGAAATGTACAAAATACAGTTGAAGACTCTGAGAGATGTTGGGAACTTTTTATTTTACTAACAGAATGTATTACGAACTGGAACAAGTTGCCTTCTGCAGTCTTTGAACCCTATCCTCTAGGTGTTCGAATAAATTATTTAATAATAGCCTGTAGTGACACAACAGCTCCTGGCCAAACTCGGGGCCAACGCCCACAACGACGTCCTGGCTTGCGGGCATGGTTGAGGAGTACGCGTCGTTGGCAACTAGACATCCTGTACCGTATTCTAGACTCAGCCTGAGAAGTCGTCTTCCTCGCCGTCAAAAGCAACTGATAATGGAGAATTGTAAGGAAGTGTAGATGTATACGTAAGCTTCCGCGGCTCGAATCCATGAATTCTCGGCTATCCGGGAGACGGCTCGTCGTTGGCTGGGGTCGACGTTTCGCCTGACATGTCGCACGCTTCTCAGGACAGTGACCGAACTGCGTCTCCCGGTGCGATAATTTAAGGAAAGTGTAATGTAAGAACACTATAATCTGCCCGGACGGGAATCGAACCGAAATCGGACATAGGAAAGCGACACACTGGCCATTGAGCTTCCCGAGCACCATTTAATTATAGTACATACATAGATACGTACATTAATTCATAGCTCAGGCAGTTATTTGTGTAGATATTATTTACTTTGGTTATTATTAAAAACATAATCTTGTGCTTGTAGTGAAGCTTTGTTTCGCGTGTTGAAGTGAAGAAACTACAGAATGAGAAATAAGTAACACGCTCCAAAGATTCGTACCAGAGAAGCCTCAATTTGGGGTTGCAGGATTAAGGGGTTACGTTTAGTGATTTTGAAATAAGCCGAGAACTCATGCGATCTTTTGCCCCCCCCCCTCCCAAAAAAGAGAAAAGGCAGAAAAAAACAAAAATTACATCGACTAACTTGTTTATAAGGCTTGTTGATTAGTCAAATGAGCGATCAGCACAACAATCTAAGAGATCGATAGCGCTAGAAGTGATGTTACAATTACGCAGATAGTTTTGAAATTTCGTAACACATTGATGAAAGAAGAATGTGTTTGCTACGTCAGTACATCATTAAAAAGGATTTGTCCTACATTTTTCTTGTCCGAGATTTGTTACGTTCCAGGTAAAAATAAAAATGTTACGTCCCATCTTCCCACTTTATCTATGCTAGTGAGTTGCAGAGGCCATTCTGGTTCGGAGAGCCGACAACAAGGCTGAATGCGCAGCGCTGGGGGCAGACAAAAGCGGCTATGATGGCAAAGGGCTGCTAGCGGTGGGGAGAGCCTGTGTCAGAGCAGGAGGGTAGTAAAGGCAAGGGAGGATGGAAAGCAAAAATGGCGGAAAGTCCTGAGATGGGGGGTAGGAGGGGGTAGAGAGGGAGACAAATGGAAAAGAAAGTGAAGTGGGGGGGGGCTCTGGCGGAGCGGGAAATTATCGACTGTCGTAGTGTATACGTGCTTAGTGTGGTGCGGAGTGGTTTGGCTAGGCGGCACGCGGGTGGGGGCGGCGGTGCGATGTGTGGCTGCAGCGGCGGGGGGGGGGCGGAGCCGAAGCCTGCGGCGTGGAAGGACAACCCAGCGGGCGGCACAAGGCACGTAACGACGCAGCCACGGCGCTCATGCGCTTTTAACCGGCGGGGACGTCTTCATCAGACGGGAATCGTTACGCGCCCCACGCCCCGCCCTGGCCCTGCCCTCCCCCGAATGCGGCCTCGCCCACGCACACGTGCCGCCCGTTGCGGAGGCAACGCGAGCGCGAGCGAAAAAGGAGAAGAAGAAGAAGAAGAAGAAGCCCGGTCGCAGACGTGCGCCACTTTATTATTACGGAGTATCTTTTATGGCGTTTCATAAGCATTCTTAAAAAATCTTGGAAACATAATGCTTTACGAATGTTCTGTAGAACAAAAGTGGTATCATTGGAGTTGAAACATTTTGGTAGTATTTATTTTTGGTTTTGTAACGGTTCTCTATAATGAATCTTATGATTTTGAAGTATGTGGGAAGTTTGTCAAGCATTCTCTTAAAAAATCATTGGGAAACTATTATATGCTTTACGAAGATGTTCTGTAGAACGAAAGGTGGTATATTGGAAGTTGTAACATTTTGGTATTATATTTATTTTGGTTTTAACGGTCTCTTATAATGAATCTTATGATTTTGAAGTATGTGGTGGAGTCAAGCATTCTCTTAAAAAATCATTGGAAACTATAATATGCTTACGAATGTTCTGTAGAACTAAAGTTGGTATCATTGGAAGTTGTAACATTTTGGTAGTATTCATTTTGGTTTTGTAAGGTTCTCTTATAATGAATCTTATGATTTTGAAGTATGTGGAGAGTTTGTCAAGCATTCTCTATAAAAATCATTGAAACTATTATATGCTTTACGAATGTTCTGTAGAACGAAAGGTGGTATCATTGAGAAGTTGTAACATTTTGGTAGTATTTATTTGGTTTTACAACGGTTCTCTATATGAATCTTATGATTTCTTGTATGTGGGAATTTGTCTTTTTAAAAATAATATTTTATATTCTGTATGCGTACTTGACTTCATAATAATATTGCAATCTATTGAGTTAAAAAATATTGTTCGCTCATTTCAAGTTGACAGTGTTGTGGGTGGTTTCTTGCATTTCTTTTTTGCTAACAAATTAAAATCTGGTAGGTTCGTAATTTGACAACCAATTTATGATTTATTGAAGAAATGCTTTGTAGTTTCATTTTATTTTAAATTGTAAATTTAAAAAAAACGGATAAGCGAAAACGTTAAATAAAAATCCGCTACGAAATGGCGAAACGCTCGTGTTGTGGTGTTTGGAATGCATGAACAAGCATCATGAAATGGATTGACAGAAATAGTGACATGTCGGGGAGAGAATGTAGTAAATGTGCAAAGGTGTAAACTGAGCGATTGTCCATGTCACCCGCACGGCACAGCGGGTGCAAGTTTACGCTCTCCGCCAAAAAGGAATTCTCGTCCGAAGTGAGAGAAGGGCCTCCCTGGAGAAAGAAATTGCTGCGAGAAGAAAGTCCGCGTGGTGTACCTGAATTTGAAAAAGTTTTAACGATTACAAACTTTTAATAAAAAGTCTATTTGTATGATTAATCACAAAATAGAAAGAAAAATTATGACAATACTTTGCTCTCAAGAATATTCTCAAAGTATCAAAAGATAAATTTGCCGTAAGAGGATACATACCAATTCTACTAAATATTTTGTTTGACATATTTTAATACGTAAATAGAAATATATAACCAGTAATTAAAAAATATGTTTTGAAATATTATATAATAGAATTAAAAATACTTCTTTATTTCCTTTCGATCTTTTATAAATTAATAGGAAGAACTATATCTTAAATTAATTAGGACAATCGGAGATACCATGTCAACAAACTCCAAAAATGTGTCAATGAAATAATTTGATTTCGATTATTAATTTTATAAGATAAAAACATTCCTTGATTATTCTAAATTGAGAACTTGTGGATATTTGAATTTATTAATAAACAAGTATCAGTATCACTAATAATACATGATAATTAAGGAAATAATTGTGTTATATTCAAGATCTTTATAGCAGTGCGGTAGTCATTAAGTCAGGAAATAATAGGCTCGACTCTAAACGCTAGAATTTCAAAAAATTAAGATAACCCTACCAAAAAAATCGCATATTGATATTAATCTTTTAGTGCAGTGTTGTGTCTGGTGTAACAGATGACGCTGCACTACTTTTTTCTTTAGAACAATGGCTTTAGTATACAAATTCATTTATGTTGTGACAAAACAAAATGACCTTCATTATGACCTTTTTATACATTTTTCGTCGATTTCGATTAATAGTCATTTTTTACCTTTTTTACGTCATTTGTACTGCATGTTTCGTTGACTTCGCCGATTTTACATATCATTTTAATAGTACTTGCTGCAGAGTGTTTTAAAGTGTTTTTTATCAAATTTTTTATGTCCTTTCTTGGATTTTAGACTATTTTAAAAACATTTTAGACTTTTGGGGTTATTTTGGCGATGTTTTAGGTATCAAATGCGACCTTAATCATAACAAAGTTTCGTGCGCATATTTGATGGAGGTATGTAGAAAACGCTAAGAAGTTGTAAAAAATACGGGACATGTTGGAAATAACAAAGTTAATTACATTTCAAAGCGGTATTTCTTTAAAACAACAACTGCATAAAATGAAATTTTAATATTACTGCGAATATCCAAATGAAGAATGTTAGTTCCACAACTGTCAATAGAAGAACTACTGAAATTGCATTAGTACGAATGTCAAGAGCATAGATCTTTCTTCACTGTAAATAAACTATGCGACAAATCATAATCAGCAAAAACTTTAAACATACAAATGTAGGCTTTTCAGAAACTTTTACATGTAATAATTTCAAAATTTTATCTAGTCCCGCAACTGAGATATTACAGTCTAAAAACAAGAAAAATTGCGTGCGACTCTAAACAAAAGTGTCCGCCACTGCATCCCCCTTCGAAGAAATTCCAAAGAAATTCCAATTTAACTAGTCTATATTCTTCTAACATATATGTACTAAAACTACAACAAAATAAATAATTTCGTACTCAAATATAAACAATTGAAAAACCGGTACCAATAAAGCACTTTTCACGTACATTTCACGATTTCTTTAAACACATTTTAAGTCAAATTTCCAAGTTCAAATTCATAATACAGATTAACACGAAAGTGAACTTTTGCATGTATTAATTTCAAAATTTTATATGATCCATCATTAGAGGGTAGATAACTTTTACATGCACCCGGTTTTTAATTGTTTGTAGTTGAGTACAAACTTTTTAATTGTGATAGAAAATTAGTACATAATTAGTAGATAAAGTTAGGCTAGTTGATTTTGAATTTATGAGAAGTGGGGGTGCTAACTTAACGTCAAGCTAGCACCCCCACTTCTGGATATGGTTTATTTATTGTTTATAGTTGAGTACAAAATTTTTAATTGTGGTAGAAAATTAGTACATAATAAGTACAAAATTATAGGCGAGTTAATTTTTGAATTTCGAACAAGTGGGGGTTGCAGTCTGACGGAGGTGATCTTCTCCTGCCTGGAGCTGTGCCCTGCTGGGGGCTATATCTGGAGGGAGATAACCCGCATGTCGACGAGATTGTCGTGGCTGACGTCCCCCGTCCCCCGAGGAAGAAACACGTTCAGAGATATAACAAGCACTACACTTCTGGGACTTGTGACCATAGACGTTGACGCGCCCGGACACACTAAATACGCTCTCTCTTGAAAGATTTCGAAAGTTTTTCACTAGAGAACATTTCCATGCAAATGTGTGTTTTAACGATATTTAGTACGGTTATCCGGCCGACCGGGTGACAGCCAGCAGTACGTATGAACCTGCAGAAGTTCAAGCTTCCGTGAGAGCGTCTGCAAAGTACTCAGACATTCTTCCTTTCCTTGGAACCCTGCGAAATGACGGGATATTATCGTATTCGAAATATCCTTTCTTCTAACTAATAGAAGGGAAAGGTGTTTGTGGATGAGACGTTCTACGCAAAACAGTAAATACTTTTCTGACGTTTGAAGTGTGAATTGCTAGAATGACAAAATTGTCTTCCTTGAATTCAAATGCGATCGAAGGCTGTTGAAAAAATATCGAAATGCCCCATCGAGTTCAGGGAAGACAGCAATCACTTGAGGAATGGAATCTGTTTGATACTCGCTTTTGGGCTTGAAGGCATTGTTACGATACGAACATTTGTCGATCGATAAGATCACGTACAGAAATTGTCTGTAACTACGTAATTTCGTTGTATTATGTACATAATACCAAATACAGAATAAAAAACAAAAAAATTATATTCAATTTAAAAAATTAAAATGCGTGAACCTAATCAGTGATACAGTGATTTACGTTTTATTTCGAAGAACGCTAATAACAATTTAAATGATACACTTTCCATTTGTGAAAATATTCCTGATTCGATAGTCATGTTGGTGAAATTGTAGATTGTTTTTTTATGCATTACATTAGCTAATCATTATTACAGTGATCAATTTAGAATCGCCTGAAACGAGGCAGTGCCTAATAGGGGACCATCACAGTATCAATGAGAATAAAAAACGCAGAAAATAGAGAATGTGGAGGTAATTTTACAGAGCAGCGTGCTCTGCCAATCAAAGAGAAAGGGCTAAATTAGGAAGAAAATGAATAAAATCGAGTTGGCGATATAGACAATGGGCATTTAAGATCTCAATGACGAGTATTTTCAAAACCGGCAATGACATTCGATGTAATTCGAACAGTGTTGGCAGCAACGACAGCGGGAAAGTGCCTGCTTCTTAGTTAACGCAATGGGAACTAGTCTTAATCAAAGGTTTTTGTAGTAATTACAGTGCTCTACCAAAGGATATAACGTTGATAGCCAAAGTAACAAAGAATGTGAAAGTAAATCGAAGAAACTGAGGAAGATCTGACTTGAGGTAAAGCAGCACCAATAGCTCACGCTCTCTCATATTTCTAAATCGTAACCATGCCTATCCTGCTGCCCAAAATTAAGCTTTCTCATTGGTCAGAATCTTAGAGCCGTTCCATGTAATTGGAATGGTACTTATTGGGAGTTGCTGCAACGACCCTGTGAGTTGAGTGAAACGAGCGAATCTTTGAGGATGGAACGATATCTCGGCAATGTTTACGAAAAACACGGTAGCCTTTCGCATATTTCGTCAGTTCTCCGCCGAAAACACTTCAGTTAATTATTATTTGTGAAGGGAATGTAGGAATAATTTTCAGTTATGTCAAAATTATTAAAAGACTTATAATGGAATACGGAACGGTTTGTAGGGACCCTTATAGAAATTCACAACGGGAACATCTCAATAGAATGCAGAGAAAAACGTGTAAACACATTTTTGGGGGAAATAGGAAGAAGAATGACGGGAGTTATTAGAAATCATGAGTATTAAAATAATACTATGTGCCTTCTATAAAGGCTATGCGGGTTCTCGAGAGTGGAAACATTTCCAGTCCTCTTAGTAGACCCACGTAATTTAGTAGAGAAGGTCAGATGTACAAAATACAGTTGAAGACTCTGAGAGCATGTTGGGAACTTTTTATTTTACTAACAGAATGTATTACGAACTGGAACAAGTTGCCTTCTGCAGTCTTTGAACCCTATCCTCTAGGTGTTCGAAAATAAATTATTTAATAATAGCCTGTAGTGACACAACAGCTCCTGGCCAAACTCGGGGCCAACGCCCACAACGACGTCCTGGCCTTGCGGGCATGGGTTGAGGAGTACGCGTCGTTGGCACATAGACATCCCTGTACCGTATTCTAGACTCAGCCTGAGAAGTCGTCTTCCTCGCCGTCAAAAAGCAACTGATAATGGAGAATTGTAAGGAAAGTGTAGATGTATACGTAAGCTTCCGCGGCTCGAATCCATGAATTCTCGGCTATCCGGGAGACGGCTCGTCGTTGGCTGGGGTGTCGACGTTTCGCCTGACATGTCGCACGCTTCCTCAGGACAGTGACCGAACTGCGTCTCCCGGGTAGCCGATAATTTAAGGAAAGTGTAATTGTAAGAACACTATAATCTGCCCGGACGGGAATCGAACCCGAAATCGCGACATAGGAAAGCGACCACACTGGCCATTGAGCTTCCCGAGCACCATTTAATTATAGTACATACATAGATACGTACATTAATTCATAGCTCAGGCAGTTATTTGTGTAGATATTATTTACTTTGGTTATTATTAAAAACATAATCTTGTGCTTGTAGTGAAGCTTTGTTTCGCGTGTTGAAGTGAAGAGAACTACAGAATGAGAAAATAAGTAACACGCTCCAAGATTCTGACCAGTGAGAAGCCTCAATTTGGGGTTGCAGGATATAAGGGGTTACGTTTTAGTGATTTTGAAATAAGCCGAGAACTCATGCGATCTTTTGCCCCCCCCCCTCCCCAAAAAAGAGAAAAGGCAGAAAAAAAAACAAAATTACATCGACTAACTTGTTTATAAGGCTTGTTGATTAGTCAAATGAGCGATCAGCACAACAATCTAGAGATCGATAGCGCTAGAAGTGATGTTACTAATTACGCAGATAGTTTTGAAATTTCGTAACACATTGATGGAAAGAAGGAATGGTTTGCCTACGTCATTACATCATTACAAAAGGATTTGTCCCTACATTTTTCTTGTCCGCAGATTTGTTACGTTTCCAGGTAAAAATAAAAATGTACGATCCCATCTTCCCACCTTTCATCCTATGCTGTGAGTTGCAGAGGCCATTCTGGTTCGGAGAGCCGACACAAGGCTGAATGCGGCAGCGCTGGGGCAGCAAAAGCGGCTTATGATGGCAAAGGGCTGCTAGCGGTGGGGAGAGCCTGGTCAGAGCAGGGAGGGTAGTAAAGGCAAGGGAGGGATGGGAAAGCAAAAATGGCGGAAAGTCCTGAGATGGGCGGGTAGGAGGGGGGTAGAGGGAGACGAAATGGAAAAGAACAGTGAGTGGGGGGGGGGGGGCTCTGGCGGAGCGGGGAAATTATGGACTGTCGTAGTGTTACGTGGCTTAGTGTGGTGCGGAGTGGTTTGGCTAGGCGGCACGCGGTGGGGGCGGCGGTGCCGATGTGTGGCCTGCAGCGGCGGGGGGGGGGCGGAGCCGAAGCCTGCGGCGTGGAAGGCACCCAGCGGGCGGCACAAGGCACGTAACGACGCACCCCACGGCGCCTCTATGCGCTTTGTAACCGGCGCGGGACGTCTTCATCAGACGGGAATCGTTACCGCGCCCCGCCCCCCCCCTGGCCCCTGCCCCTCCCCCGAATGCGGCCCTCGCCCACCGCGACACGTGCCGCCCGTTGCGGAGGCAACGCGAGCGCGAGCGAAAAAGGAGAAGAAGAAGAAGAAGAAAAGCCCGGTCGCAGACGTCGCCACTTTATTATCACGAGTATCTTTTTATGGCGTTTCATAAGCATTCCCTTAAAAAATCATTGGAAACTATTATATGCTTTACGAATGTTCTGTAGAACACAAGGTGGTATCATTGGAAGTTGAAACATTTTGGTAGTATTTATTTTGGTTTTGTAACGGTTCTCTTATAATGAATCTTATGATTTTGAAGTATGTGGAGAGTTTGTCAAGCATTCTCTTAAAAAATCATTGGAAACTATTATATGCTTTACGAATGTTCTGTAGAACGAAAGGTGGTATCATTGGAAGTTGTAACATTTTGGTAGTATTTATTTTGGTTTTACAACGGTTCTCTTATAATGAATCTTATGATTTTCTTGTATGTGGGGAATTTGTCTTTTTAAAAATAATTATTTTATATTCTGTATGCGTAATTGACTTCATAATAATATTGCAATCTATTGAGTAAAAAATATTGTTCGCTCATTTCAAGTTGACAGTGTTGTGGGTGGTTTCTTTGCATCTTTCTTTTTGCTAAACAAAATTAAAATCTGGTAGGTTCGTAATTTGGCAAGCCAAATTTATGATTTATTGAAGTAAATGCTTTGTAGTTTCATTTTATTTTTTTAAATTGTAAATTTAAAAAAAACGGATAAGCGAAAACGTTAAATAAAAATCCGCTACGAAATGGCGAAACACTCGTGTTTGTGTGTGTGTTTGGGAATGCATGAACAAGCAGCTCATGAAAATCGTGACATGTCGGGGAGAGAATGTAGTAAATGTGCAAAGGTCGTAAACTGAGCGATTTTCCATGTCACCCGCCACGGCACAGCGGGTGCAAGTTTACGCTCTCCGCAAAAAAGGAATTCTCGTCCGAAGTGAGAGAATGGGCCTCCCTGGAGAAAGAACTTGCTGCGAGAGAAAGAAAGTCCGCGTGGTGTACCTGAATTTGAAAAAGTTTTAACGATTACAAACTTTTTAAAAAACGTCTATTTGTATGATTAATCACAAAATAGAAGAAAAATTATGACAATACTTTGCTCTAAGAATATTCTCGTCAAAGTATCAAAAGATAAAGTTGCCGTAAGAGGATACATACCAATTTCTAACTAAATATTTTGTTTGCATATTTTTAATACGTAAATAGAAATATATAGTACACCAGTAATTTAAAAAATATGTTTTTGAAATATTTATAATAGAATTAAAAAATACTTCTTTATTTCCTTTCGATCTTTTATAAATTTATAGGAAGAACTATATTTAAATTATTAGGAACAATCGGGAGATACCATGTCAACAAACTCCAAAAATGTGTCAATGAAATAATTTGATTTCGATTATTAATTTTATAAGGATAAAACATTCCTTGATTATTCTAAAATTGAGAACTTGTGGATATTTGAATTTATTAATAAACAAGTATCAGTATCACTAATAATACCTGAATATTAGGAAATACATAATGTGTTATACAAGATCTTTATAGCAGTGGCGGTAGGTCATTAAGTCAGGAAATAATAGGCTCGACTCTAAACGCTAGAATTTCAAAAAATTAAGATAACCCTACCAAAAAAATCGCCATATTGAATATTACATTTAGTGCGAGTGTTGTGGTCCTGGTGTAACAGATGACGCTGCACTACTTTTTTCTTGAACAATGGCGTTTAGTATACATTCATTATGATTGTGACAAAACAAAATGTCATTATGCCATTTTTTACATTTTTCGTCGATTTCGATTAATAAGTCATTTTTTTACCTTTTTACGTCATTTGTACTGCATGTTTCGTTGACTTCGCCGATTTTCATATCATTTTAATAGTACTTGCTGCAGTGTTTTAAAGTGTTTTTTATCAAATTTTTTATGTCCTTCTTGGATTTTAGACTATTTTAAAAACATTTTAAGACTATTTGGTGGTTATTTTGGCGATGTTTTAGGTCATCAAAATTCGACCCTTAATCATAACAAATGTTTCGTCGCATATTTGATGGAGGTATGTAGAAAAACGCTAAGAAGTTGTAAAAAATACGGAATGTTTGGAAATAAAAAGTTAATTAACATTTCAAAAGCGTATTTTTCTTTAAAACAACCAACTGCATAAATGAACATTTTAATTTACTGCGAATATCCAAATGAAGAATTGTTATTCCACATACTGTCAATAGAAGAAACTACATGAAAATGCATTAGCTACGAATGTAAGAAGCATAGATCTTTTCACTGTAAAATAAAACTATGCGACAAATCATAATCAGAAAGAAACTTTTAAACATACAATGTAGGCTTTCACGGCCGGTTTCCATATCAAAATCAGTTGTTTCCG
>BOPP01000223.1:1483401-1496133 GCA_017312745.1 Gryllus bimaculatus | reverse complement strand
GGCGAAACGTATGGACAAGTCTCCATTGGACCACGGCCTTCAAGCCCGGAAACAACTGATTTTGAAACTTTTAAACACTCAAACCACTACTTTATGTAGTAAATCCTTCTTCTATTGTTGTAATTAATTTTCCGTGAAACATTGAGGTTGAAATAAAGATTTTTTTTCTGTACTTCATTAAACTTCCTATGTGAATCAAAAGAGGAAACAACACCAAACCATTCTCAACTAAAGTATTGTGAGAGGAGTACACTAAAGGTTGATTGATTATTAAAAATATGCGAATCAAGTAAGGGATATTATGTAATTTTCAAACTACACAGTCCAGTGGGACTAGGTAGTTTGCGATTCTCAGCAAAATAATGCTCTAAACGCAGGATACCGGTCGTAAGACCCTTGCCTTTAGGGAGGACGGGTTGAGAAGACAGATTCAATTCTGAGGAAAATCAGTATCTGAATAATCAGAAGAAAAAAAATATTTACTAGTAGTATTTTCTAATTTCTTCATACATTTTTCCTTCCTCTCTACTGGTTACGCAGTAGAGTTATAGTTATATGGTGCTGCGCGAAAAAAGGCAAATTTTCGGCAGAAAAACTCACAGGGGGAAAAAGTGGATAAATCTAAATTTAGAAAAAAAATCATCTAACACGTAATGTAGCCCTTGATACCGAAAAATGGAATGACGGCCAAACGAGTTTGTCTGTAAACAAACCTACGGATAAACCACTCGCCCGATTTCCTCCAAAATTGATATTGCCCAATAGAACTGTCTGATGTTGCGTCTTCTTGAATTTGAAACCAATATTTTCAATTTCGGAGGTACTTTACAAAAAGCCCCTGCGACGTTTTAAACAAATGGCAGAAACGTGATTTGTTTGTGAAAACGTGAAACGTTTTTGATTAGATTTTGTTGTTCGATAGTGTGAAAAACGTATGAGAACGATGCAGGTCCAATGATCATTAAAAATCCGGATTTTCTGAAAATTACAAAAATCCAAAAATTTTTATGCATCATCCTACAACTAAAATATTAAATATAGAGGTTATACCCTTTATCAATTCTGTTCCTTAAAGATAGATTTTGAAATAATGTCATGTACAGATTTCGAAAAATTTGAGTATTTCTCACGTAATTTTTGAGTGAAAGTATGGGCAAGAAAGTACGTGATGTTTTTGCATCAGCATTAGTATTTTATAACTAACATTCGTTTCTTAATACCTTCTACAACACTTTTTATTTCAAGTCGTTTCACAACTGCTTTGAAGTAGTCAAACGGATACGAAAAATTCATCAAAAATATCTTAACAGTTTTTTTCATCACACTTTGTGTCGGAGAGCGAGTCGCAGAACGTGTCGAAGAGCGAGTCGGAGAGGGGGTCGTAGAAGGAGTCGGAGAGCGAGTCGGAGAGCCATTCGGAGAGCAAGTCGGAGAGCGAGTCGAAGAGCGAGTCGGAGAGGGAGTCGAAGAGCGAATTGAAGAGCGAGTCGGAGGGCGAGTCGGAGAGCGAGTCGGAGAGCAAGTCGGAGATCGAGTCGGGGAGCGAGTCGGAGATCGATTCGGAGAGCGAGTCTGAGAGCGAGTCAGAGTCGTTGAACGTGTCAAGAGCGAGTCGAAGAGGAGGTCGCAGAGGGAGTCGGAGAGCGAGTCGGAGTCGCAGAACGTGTCGGAGAGGGGGTCTCAAGGGAGTCGGAGTCGCAGAACGAGTCGAAGAGCGAGTCGGAGAGGAGGTCGCAGAGGGAGTCGGAGAGCGAGTCGGAGTCGCAGAACGTGTCGGAGAGCGAGTCGGAGAGCGAGTCGGAAGGCGAGTCGCAGAGCGAGTCAAAGAGCGAGTCGGTGAGCAGGCGGGGAGCGCGGGTGGGGGATGAGCAAGGTGGGGGGCGAGGCGGTAAACGATCCCGAGAGCTCGGCGTACGTGAAGCAATGGTTGTGATGTAAATGCAATACTGTCATGTAAATAAATTGACAAATTACAAAATCAAAATAATTGAATGTGAATATGTGATCCTTGGTTTCCTGAAAAAAAAAAAATAACTGACCAAATTTAATTTCTTCGGACCATTGGACACCGCCTTACCGACACATATCTGTGGCTGAATAATGTGGCTTTATCAATAGAAGAATTATGTGAAACAAGATCTTCAAAAACAAATTCTTCTTTTTTTTGTCTTCTTTCTTTCCTTCTCTTCACCTCTTAATCAATAAGAAGAAGATATTCCGTCAAAAAATTCTTGTTGAGTAAGGGAAATAAAGTCTGTTCATTAAGAGAAAGGGGAGTGCCGCGGTTTTTCCTTGATCAAGCCCAAATGAAAAAGAAGCCTAAAAAAGTATCCGACACCATTAAGGTTATTACAATATTCTTCTCCGCACGGGAAACGTCGTGTGCGCAGACACTAAGCGGTCGGGAAGAATATTAGGCCTGTCCTTGTCAGTCCGCTAATCAGTTAAGGAGATTGAAAGTTTTAACCAAGTTATTCTCGCTTTGGATTTTCGCAAGCGGCAGGTCCGGGGAACTCCAACTCGACGGAGAGAGCTGAGCCCCTGATGAAAATCGCTCGGCGATTCAGGCGTCATTCGTTTAATTAACCCCGAGCAGCCAGGCCTACCGAAGGTCTCAAAACAAACGCCCCGTGGCATATTCGTTGCGGTATTTCATTTATAATGCTGTATCCCGGGCAATCACAAAAGTACTAATGGATTTTCGCTCATTTCCATGGACATTGCATCAATTTGCTTCCCGCTCTTCGACGCGAATATATTGTGATTACTTCAATTCCATGAACGCTCGCGCACAGTGGATGCGAATAGAATAATCTCAATGCATTACACTGGGTGTTCTGTAATGGAGGATAGTGCGTTTTCTTGTGTAAATAGTAAAAAATGCCCAAGGTATAAGATATTCTGAATTTACAAAAGAGGAACAAAAGTAAAACGATGTAGAATACAATACTAATGGTAAAAAATTTATCTCAAATTTTTTATATCGTTGACATTGAATTAAGCAAAACACAAAAGAAAAATACATTAATGTTACACCTAATAAAACTGCGAGTTCGAATCCTGCCCGGGACATGTATGAGTGTGTGTGTATCCGTATACGAGTATGCGTGTGTGTGTGGGTGTCCGTATACGAATAAAGTTACAAAACCAATGTGAATTATAATGGTCGCTGTGTGACCTTAGTAGCTGAACATTGATCTTAAAGAAGAAAACAACCGGCGAGATTTTATTTATTTATTTCATGAAGTTTAGGTAAAGTAAAAATGTACTTGTCGCTCACAATACAATTTTTAATACGGTATCTGCGCAAAAGATGATTTGTCTCAGAGACAAACTTTGCTCGCTGCAGCAACTATGACTGCATGGTCCAAGGGCTCCAGTCTCGATGGTGGCGAAAATTCGACGCTCAGTGGCGGTTTACACACCCCTGGGCACGCCCTTTACACTCCCCTGGCCACTCTCCGAGCCACGCCCTTTATTTCCTCGCTACCGCATACGCAGTAGAGGGAAAGTTATGTAAAGCTGCAGGAAATAGAGACGAATTTTCGACAGAAAAACTCTTATTGCCGATCCTTGGTAACGAGAAAAAGGATACATCCAGTTGCTAAATGTACGTGGAAAATTTCTCTAACATGTGATGTTGCGAGAATACATGTTTTGTGAGTCCTTGATACAAAAAAATGGATTGATGGCAAAACGTCTGTCCATCTGCTTGTCCGTCCATCTGTGAGCAACTCTAGCGGCTATACCAATTACCCGATTTCTCCAAAATTGATATTACACAATCGATTTGGCTGACGTAGCGGCCCATTGAATTTGAAACCTATGTTTTCATTTTGGGGAGTACTTTGGGAGGAATTTCCAAATTGATTTTCTATAATTACATTACCACTGAAGCCTCTGGGATATTTTCAATAGTTTCAAACAAAATTGCTTCAATTTTTTTGATTTAATTTTGTTGTTGGATAGTGTAAAGAACATTTAGGAGAACTGTCCAGGTCACATTTTCGTTAAAACCCCAATTCTTCAAAAATTGCGAACATTCAATTGTTTCTGCGCCTTCCTACAACTAAAATATTAAAGATAAATATTTTTTCCCTTAATGAAATCTGTTCTTTAAAGACAGATTTTGAAATAAAGTGATATGCAATTATATTAATTTTATTTAAACAACTTCTCCCCGAAAAAAAACGCATGGAATTGTGATCTCGGATAGCTTAACGGATGCTTAAGAGAAAGGTGTATGTCTTATGTTCGTTAAAGATTATAATTGTTTTGAAAAATAAAAAAATCAATTTTTTTCGGTGTCTTTTGGCAACTACAATTACGAAGATATTTTTTTCGTAATGAAGTTCCGTAATGAACTTTGTGTCAAAGATAGGCAATCGTTATTTTTTTAAACAATTTTTTCTTAAAAACGGTCCCAAGATTTTTGATAAAAGTGAGACCTCGCTTAGCGTAAAGGACGCTTAAGAGAATGGTGCAGGTCATGCTCCTTAAAATACCTAATTTTTCGCAAATTGCAAACATTTTAATTTTTTTCGGCGCCTTCCTACAATTACAACTGTGAAGATTGTCGAATTTGAGTTGATATTGGCTTGAGAATATTTATTTTCGAACCTTATGTTCTACGATTTGTAATGAGTTTTACATAAAATGATGACTAAGATGTGATAACTCATATAATTGCTGTAAAAATAGTATTACATAACCGTTCAAAGGGCGAAAAAGTTAGATTTAGATTTAGATTTAGATTTAGATTTATTCAGTAAAAAAACAGTAAAAACTGTATTGACGTAGGGGGTAAAAGATTATCTGCGCACGTTTTCTTGAGTTCCAGAATCCCTTCCCATCATTTTAACTTTAAATAGTTGAAAGGTGAGTAAAAGTTTAACATTTCGCGGAGCGATGTGAATTTCGGCGACGTTCAACTGTTTTGCAACGTGTCAAAATCCCTTGCATACATGAAGCGAGTGTATAAGGAAATAAATACCATAGATATCAGTTTCTATTACGTAGAAATAATTTAGGAATAGCAAATGACTAAAACAAGATAATTGTTGACCACTACTTGATTTCATAATCATTGTGAATAAATGTTCAGACACTTTTCATTATACCTATCCTCATTACTTCTTGATGTGATTATCGTTCAATCTTTAAAAGCAGGAGTAATAAAATTCGTCTCCATACTAAGCTCCACTGCAGTCCACATTTTGTAACGCGGCTGTAAAAATGTGACGCGGAACGCTGACAGCGCCATCTACCAGAGGAAAGGCGCTCTAAGAGGCCACGTCATCATGTGTTGTCCTGGCTGCGCTTATGCGAACTACTGGCACCAGAGGCCTAACACTCCCTCATCTACAGCGGCGTACCTGAAATGCTCGCAGGCGAGTGATAGGGCACACCGGGTAGCACGTGACACAGTTTCACAATGCTTCGTCACGACGTCCCATACACGAAAACAAAATACCAAATCCAATGGCATCTCAGTATTAACTCGAACTTAAATAATACCAATGCCTTGATATCTTGAATTTTATTTATTCTCCTCCATACTCAATGTGTACAAGATATTCAACAAATCGAACCCTTTCTTCTATATATTCTATACCTGTATTTTTTTCTCTTTTCATTTTACGAGGTATTGGTTTTCGCTGTATTCTTCCGATTCTGAATCCCCCAAGGCAAGTCATATTTTGCCTTGACTCATGCGAGTATTCGCAATTTATAAACGCTCCGTCTCGTCCATAAGTTCAACCTACGAACTGATCACAAGCTACTACTGACCCGAGAAGATAAATGACTACTGTCAACGCCACTGCCATTGCTTTTGCCACCGGCACCTTAAGCTTATCGCACACTGTGTTGGCCATATATTGGGGACGGTACTTATCAAAATGAGTGCAGATTTCTGCAGCTTTGAATTGGAATGGGACTGGCAGAAAGTACAGCACGGACACTTCAAAATAAGTTCAGTTCATCTCAGACTGTGCCCAAACGTCCGTGGCATAATGGAGACCGGCTCGGACAGCTTGACATAGCTCTGTCAGCACGAGATTTCTAATAGCCGGCTGTTCATTCGACAGTTTTTCCTGGTTTCACCGATCAATACCAGACGAATGTTGGGGAAGTAACAAACGGGCCCCAGGCCACGCGCGATATTTTCTTCCACTTAATTGTCTCCCCCCCACACACACACACACACACACACACACACACACACACACACACACACACACACACCAGGAACACTGACCACGTCGGGAGAGCAGTCGGGCGCTTAGAGTTCTTCCCGGCTGGCGGGGTGTTCCGCTACAGAAAAAACACACACATAAGACGATGTGTAGATCTACGTCGTATCTCACGTTGCATTTTGCCTTCTCCCACAGTGTAACATACACACAATTTACGGAACTAGAGACTATAATAAATGTGCTCGGAAACACTCTAACGACACGCACTCATGGAGTTTAATGATTCTACAAAAGACTACACCAAAAAGTATTTATATTCTCGTGTACGTTCGTTTATACCAGGGCTGTCTACCTGGCGGCCCCCGTGCCCTTTATTGTGGCCCGTGAAAGGCTATAAGAGAAACGTTGAAGTCCCTTGCATCTATCATTGCACCTAGTGCACATCCCGATTAATGCAGAAATAGCCTAAGTTTAGATTTAAGGAATTTTTTCATTGAAAATTCATGAATTCAAAATAATCCCAATGTGTTTCACTGCGTTATTCAGTCTGCCAATATAAACAATACGGGGAAGTTAGGCGTGGATCGCCAGAGTAATGAAAATATGGCCCGCAACCATATTAAATGTTTTAATTGTGGCTCTTGAGAACTTGCAAGTTGGACAGCCCTGGTTTATAGAAAGTAAAGTAAGGAATATGAAGGAAGTCATGTAATCTTCTACCAACAAGGATTAGACGTCAACCTGTTTCTATTCAACCACTTTTTCTCTGGGCTGCCTACATCATTTCGTCCTTGTAGAATATTGAATAGTTAATGTCCGCTATCTCTCATTTGGGATCCTTTCCAAATGTTCGCCCCATTTCTTCTTGTTAGTACGTATTTTATCTAACATATTTATCTCTTCTCTTATATTCACATTCCTCTTTTTATCCAGGGGGTGTATCCCAGAGTACTTCTTAAAATAATTATTTCCACCGCCTGCATTCTACTTTTATCTCTTTCCAAAAATATGCTTCACTTCCATACAAAAGGACAGGAACAGCAATAGTTTTAAAAAACGTTATACGTGTATCTTAACGTGTTTTATTTTTTAAATTTCTATGAATGTTTTCACACATATTTTTAAACTTATTTAATTTATCGTCGAAATACATATCTTTGTCGTACGTCACATGTCATAATAAGTATACGTACTTTAAATTCGTCACATGTTCTAAAATTTTGTTGTTAATTACAATATTTTTCTATCTGAAAATTTGCCTTTAAAAGTCGTTGTTTTTGTTTTGTTGGTCGAAATTTTAAAATTGTATATTTTTGCAATATTATTCTTAAAAAATATATAAAAATATAATTAAATAATATAATTAATAATATAATATAATTAAAAATAAAGTCATGTAATACTGTGGGAAATCGATTTCTAAATTTAATTAGAAATGCCCGATTTGGAATCCCCTGATACGGAAAAATTGTTTTTTTTCTTCAAAACGTCAGTCCGTCTTTCCTCTCTCTCTCTCTCTCTCTCTCTCTCTCTCTCTCTCTCTCTCTCTCTCTCTCCCTCTCGCTCTTCCTCTCCCTCTCTCGCTCTGTTCGCCAGTTCATGCGCATCTCGTTCCGTCCGTTCTCGTTCCGTTCGTCCGTCTGTCCATCCGTCTGAGCATGTCTGTCGTCCGTCTATCCGTCCGTCTGTGAACAACACTAGCGCCTAAACTATTCATAGTATTTTTTCCAAAATTAATATTCCCCGATAGATGTCCACTGGCTTGAGACTCTATGAATTTGAATCGATTTTTTATTGTTATTTGGTACTTTACTTGAAGCATACGGAACATTTTCAATTTTTTCCCAAAAAATGGATCCACATTTTTTCTAAATCCTTGTAAGAAGGGAGTGATGGCGTAGGTTCGGTTATTTTTAATGAAATACGGGCAATTTAAAAAAAAAATTTGATCACTTTCAGTCGTTTTCGCAGATACATTTAAAATGTATCAAAATAACCCATACGGTAAGTGTAGTACAATATTTCATCATTTATCTTTATACTTCAACATTTCATCGAGTACCATAAGTTGCAATTAGGGGAAACTATCGTACCTAGGTACTTTTTCTCTGAGAGCAATTTCGGATTGTTAGTTTCCCTTCATTGCCATTGCCATCTGTGTTTATTCAAGTGAACGATTTTGTAGTGTGAGTTTTTTCCGTGATTTTATGACAGTTTAAAAGATTTCACGGGTGAAAAATAAGTCTTTTTCGTTTTTCAATTTTGTAATAATTACTATTAATTTACGAAAATTGAAGTAGATCAACACTTACTAGCGTAGAATGTAGTTCACTCAAGGTGTATACTTCGTTCCTACAGACAACGTACTAGTAACAATAGCCATGTTCATTCATGATTGCAGATTGTTCTACCTAAGAACAGTGTTGATGTATCTCGGGACATCCCTAGGTACATCAGTGTACTATTAAATGAAATTCATTTGGTTTCAGGATGTTATCTGACCATGCCGTGAAGCAAAGAAAACAAGAAAAGTCTTCAACCACAAGCAGAAACAATTAATAATGCAGCTTTGGCTATTGGTAAAGATGGTTCAATTGGTTGCATTGTTCAGAAAAAGTTCAGTTACAGAAAAAGACGAATCCGGAAATGTTATTGTGCAATATTTTTATAAATGCACATATCATTCGCTCAAATTCAAAATTGATGAAGATTCTGCGACATATGAAGTTGAAATGGTGGACATAAAAGTTAAGCTCCCTAACCCATCCGTGTTCGGTTGTTTTTAAATTTGTTGTTAGACATTTATTGTTTATTTCGTGTTTTCTTTGTAAGTTATAATAAAGGTTGATGTCCTTTCGGTTTAAAAAAACGCCAGCATTACATCCTATTTAGTTGAAATACAAAACAAAACATAAGCTCCAGAACCAATCTGTGTTTGTTTGTTCTTAAGAGCAGCAAAAAGTATTTTTTCCTTTACATGTTATTTAATTTAATCTAGATTAAAGATATTTTTGTTCAATACATGTTATTGTGATATTCTGTCCATGAATAAAGAACACATTTATTCAGTTGTAGTTTTTTTTCACTTACCTTACATTGTACCCAGGTGAATCATTGTTATCCCTAGATACATTAGTACGATGTACCTGGGGTCACATTGCACGCAAATTAATTATCTCAAAAGAACCTAACAAATTATCCTTAAAATATTATTATTGCACAAAAATATGCTGTGATGTGTAGCATTTTAAAAACAGGAACATCAGCAATAACGTATCCTAAAGAAGAGAAAAAATAAAACATGAAAACTGCCCTATGTACGACACTGTCCCTTATATCTTTCTATGTTGTCTTGGCAATTCGCGATATCGAAACATTTCTTTTCGACATCCAATACGCTCTCTATTCATGGTTAGATTAAAATGACGAAAGAATAAAAATGTGGTAATTTGATACACGAAAAAATATATTTTCCCATTATTTAAAAAAATGCTATCTCAAACTCCCCTGACCATTTTGAAGTTGGAGATATTTGAAATTATAATATTTTTTAAAGACTTCTACTTGTGACTACTGAAAAAAGTAATCCAGTAGTTGAACGAATGTTACAAAAAATTGTGTCTTGTGAATGCACGCAACTGGAAAACATCTGAATTACTATATAAGAAAAAACTAACCTCTTGAGTTCCTGACAATCACGAAGATCGACGAGTCGCTGCATTTCGAAGAAAGTCGCGCAAAGCTCCTGGAAATGAAAAACATGGCTTTCGGGGTCTTCTCTCCGTTAACATCGATCTGTACACAGTTATTGATACTACCTTTTATCTTCCCCAGAATTCTTCGTTACTAAACTTAAAGAAGACCTTTTGCTCTTTAAACAATTGCTGTAGTAAGTTTATCCTAAGCAACAGTATTTCTAAACGCTTGAAGAAAGCTTGAGGGAATAATGCTGATTAATTACAAATACGTTTTATGACTCAGTTGGTAAAATAAAAGTGAATATTGTTACTTACGCATCTGTTGTACTTGCAACATCTTATTCCTATCCAGATGTTCTGTGATGGGGAACCTCTATACAATTTAGTAAATTTTATCATATCTACTTCTAAATGCTTATGTACTTATTGGCCTTTCTTTCTTCTCCTACCAGTCATCATCAGCCATACCTACTTTCATATCTTTCTAAAAAAGAAGCAATTCTCTTAAAACTAAGAACTACGTCGAATCACTTCTTGCCAAGGGCACGAGAGCAAGTCTATAGCAAAAAAAGGGAAGAATGTTGACTTAAAAACTCATTACACCACCTCAGAAACATCAAATTCGTTTTGGAAGACAAAAAGTGGCGGAAAGTAATTATTCAAGTTTTCAACACCTCTATGAGAGCTGGAGACTTTTTGGGGGATATTGTCGAGGAGTGGAATAAAAAATGCCGTGTTTGGGTTCATTTTATGTGCTCTCTTACAAATATCAGAGCCAGTGGAAGTCGCCTTTGTCATTCACAACATGAGTTATTTGAAAATTGCTGAAAATCGATTTCATGAAGCGTCATTTTTCTTCAAGCCCACAGATCCTCTAAAGAATACACACAAATGCTTGGTGTGCTAAATTAACCGAAAAAGTGCAAATGAAACAATAGTTTCCTCTGATTTAATGTAATTGACAGGTCAGGATCATTTGTTTCTCGCGTATTCATTTTATTGATGTATTCTTACTACTAACCCGTTATCCAGTGGTCAAATTGAGGAGATTTGACGGTTTAAACGGAGGTATCCTGTACGTTGTGCTAAGTGCTTGGAGAGCAAGGCAAGTTTGAGCAATAAAAACAAGTATTACTATTAAATTTGGCAGCGCAGCGAGAGGGGTTGTGGTGTAACTACTTGATAAGAAACAAAACGCACCGCATTTCGTTTTCTGCAAGAACCTTAAGAAATAAATGACCACATTCAATTCTAAGTTTTTTTTGCTGAACTAAATAATCATTTCAATAACCCAACATTACTTTTTACGATCAGTTATAAAATAAAACTAAAGAGAATTCTAAATGCCTTTTATTTTCTCTCTAATGTTTACGCAACGTGCGCAATAATGCTGCAGGGAAAACGAATTTTTGACAGAAAAACTGGGCTCTGGTAACGAAAAAGTGAATAACTCTTGTCCCTATGTACAGTGAATTATTTCCTCTAACATGTTATGTAGTCAGAATCCATGTGGGTTTCGTTGTCAGTCCTTAATACATAAATTGATTGATAGCAAAACGTCTGTCTGCTAAGTACGCTAGCGGCTAAACCATAAGCAGAGTGTTCACCAAAATTGTTATTTTCCAATCGATCTGGCTGATGTAATTTGAAACCTATATTATAATTTTGGGGGAATTCTTTACATGAATCTCTATCATGAATACTCAACATGAATGGTGCAGATGTAATTTTCGTTGATACCTCTAATTTTTTGAAAATTTCAAAATTTGAAAAATTTTCGGCATTTTCCTACAACTAAAATATTGTAGATGCAGTTTTTTTAAACAAAATCTGTTCTTTAAAGTCAGATTTGGATATTTTAAATGTGTACAATTTTTCGAAAATTTGAGAAGTTTTTGCGTAATTGTGCGTGAAATATAGGCAATTTTTAATATTTGAGAACATTTTTTTCTCAAACACGGCACCAAATTTTTTGATACTACAATAAGATATTGAAAATTGCAAAAATTTATTTTTGGGCAACTTCATAAAACTGTTTTTGTTTAAACATTTGAATTTATGTTTTTTAGCTTCTTTTGTTTGATAATTTTTCAAATGATAGTAGAAGTGAAATACAGAAATTGTCACATTATAACACTACATAACCATTAACAATATTGCGAGAAAATGTGTGCTATCGTAGCATTACTAATTTATTAGTCAATTTATAGATGTTTCAGTTCATTTCAAAAGAAAAATGTGAAAGGATTTATCAAAGCAAAAAAAATGTGAGGCCAATTTAGATAAAGTATAAAATTTCCAAAATTAATATTTTAAATTGAAATTTCAACTATAATATTCATTGCAAAGTGTTGTAAATGATCCGAAGGACTCACATAAACCGGGAGACCAAGGAATCCTTAAGTCCTGGGAAGTAGCGGCATTCAGCATCTCCCTGCTGCCAATGACGGCGCTGGGGCGAGTGCGAGGGAGATTCCGTTAAATACGACGACGGCGAGTGCCGGTGAGGAGGAGGGGGGAGGGGCGGGGCCGTCCCCTCCGCGCCGCCAGCGGAGCAACAGGTGCCGAGGCGGGGCGCCGCCGCACGCGACCGGCTGTCGAGGGGCCGCCTCGGGCGCTCTGTACAGATGAGCCCCGCCCGTGACGTATGACCCGTTACGCGCCTTGCGCCGGAAGGTGTTGTCTTCCGCGCGCCGCTTTGCGCAGACCGCTCCGTCTTGTTGATTGTCCGATTTTCTTTAGAATGGGATGATTTGACAGCTAGTGCTGGCAACACAACTGACGATACTGTGGCCGTTGTGTCCTTGAACTTATTAGACGCTCCTTCCTCCATTCGT
>BOPP01000223.1:1449135-1459407 GCA_017312745.1 Gryllus bimaculatus | reverse complement strand
GGATCAATCTAATCTAACTCTCCAATAACATCGTTATCACAAGTCTATGTCAGCGACACACCCCATAATTAAAATACAGTCACAAATCCTCGTTCTGACAAATTTGAAATGGTATGGAGCAAATAAAGTAAGTAACTAAATATTAACTTTTATAAACTCCCAGCAACGCCAATCGGACCTGAAACGCCAAGAAAATGAATCTTTAAAGATATTTTTAAAGAAAAAAATTGAATTAGAATAGCTTGAAGTGTAATCACGAAAAACCCATCTTAATTCCGGGAGAAAAGAGTTTCACATTCCAGATTTTAGAATTTTCAGAGCAGGACCAATTGCCAAAACAAAGCAGTCAGTGACGTTAGCCACTAAATAGTAGCAAAAAAACATCGAGTAGCATTCAAAGATATCTACGCCTGTCATCTCCGGGACTTAGATCCAATAAGAATAGAAGTAAAGTAGAAGGCGTGTTGAATAGTAAAAATAATATCAATAACACTACTAGGTACCACATGCCGCTGCTACTGCTGCTGCTGCTGCTACTACTACATACGTGCTGGGCTGACCAGGTAAATCGAAAAGTAACTGAGATTACTGGGGCCCTCCGGTGAAGGTGATGGAAATAGTCGGGTGGTAATAATAATATGAATCCAATAAGCACTTAACAAATTGCAACAAGTAATAATCATTGCAGCTTACAAAAGCCTTCCCAAACCTAAGGAGATTCATCTTGAAAATGACTATAGAAAACACCTAGTTTTAGCTCATGATAATAAAACAGTACCCATTCTCTTTGGATAATTTGAACGCAAAACACAGAGCCAATGGGGCTGCAACCCCTCAAATAAAACATATAAACAAGAACGGAAAAGATTACATGGATTGTGGATAAAAAATAATAACATAGTCTTAATATTCATGCGCCCAACAGATCCTACACAATTTTCCCTACAATGTTAATATAATCCCTGACGTTCTCTGAATTATAGTCATAACCAAAAATTACCCTAATTTCCCACTGCATCAAAAAGGAGTTAGCTGAATTAGATTCAGAGCCATAACCGCATGAAAAAAGGAAAATATTTAGAATGCCCTTTTTTTCCTTTAAAAAAATACCTAACCAAGAAAATTTTAAAGAAATCCACACCAAGGAAATAACCCATTTAGGAAAACATGATCCTGGCACCACCTTGACCTAAGTTCGCTTACCTAAATGGAAAAAATAACATAAATACCGCAACTACCTATTAAGGTCGGATTTGCAAATATCGACTCCGAAAACTAGAAAAGTCTAAATGCGGTCGATTTCTCTACACCATCTCTAGACCACTCAGTAACAAAACAAATATATACCCCCATTATAATACAATACAAAAAATAACAAAAAACTATTGTTCTTACCCCTATTCCATGGAAAATTATTAATTTAAAAAATTAAAATAGAAAACATAATTTAAGAAGATTTTGGCAAATAACTCGAAAGGACCAGATATAAAAGCAAAACGTAAATCAAAACCCAGTTATCAAAGCACCGTAGTTAAAAATAAATATGGGATCCCAATCACCGCTTACACTTCTTGTCGCAGTTTAATAAACCAAATGATCACCAAAAACTTCAAAGCACAATCATCTGCCAACCAACTACAAAAAGAATCACTAGAGTAAAACGACAATATCCGATTTAAATGTTGAAAACAATAACCCGCAATACTAGCATTCAGATGTTAAAAGATAGGCCAAAGCGATTGCCAAGATTTCATTTACAAAATGTATTAGACCACACCCTCAACGAATAAGTACAACAAATAACAAAGGAAATTGAAAAATTATATGAACAAACACTAATTACAGCGAAAACCAAAATAAAGTTTATTTCACCGCTGAACTGGCCAATACCATTAAGATACATTTTAAAACGACGGAAAACACCCGGTATTGATGGAATCAATAATAAGATGCCTCAAATCTCAATAAAACTCGGTAGCAGGACTAACTCGCAATATTTAATTGCCCATCCTTACTTTTAATTATTTCCCTAACTTGCCTGGGAAGACGGCCCAGTTGTTACTTCCCTTCCGCAAGCCAGAAAAAGATTCCTCGACGTCAGCCGAACATTACAGACCAATAAGTCTCCTTCCCTTCAATTCCAAGATTTTTTGACAGCTTCTTACTAAAGAGACTAAACAAGTATCTGAGAGACCACGGATGCAATACCAGATATTCACATTTGGGTTTCCAGGAGCAAATCACTCTTGCACTCACCAGCTGCTTAAAGCTTACTGAGTACATTGCCACCAGAGCTTCCAAGAAGGAAAAAACATACCTTGCTGCATTCTGGATATTGCACAATCGTACGACAGAGTCTGCATACGGTCTGTTATTTTAAATAAGACAACTTGGAGTCCGCCCTGAAGAATTATATTTCAGCAAATATCCTATTAAAGCCCTTTTATCACTAGTAGAAAATTTAAGGTCAAAATTTTAATCACTCCTTTATTCTACTCTTCGTAAAGTATTCCACGAGCCGGAGTTCCCTCAGGGCTTAACAGTTCTCTCAACCTAAATTTTATTTAATTATTCTTTCAGTGAAAGTGACATACCCAAGTATTCCAAACGTGGAAAACTGCTCTTTTCGCTACGATACTGCAACTGTTTTCAGGCAAGAACTCAGATATTAACCTAGCATTATAATAGAAAGTTCAGAATAATATTAACATCCTGAATACAATGGACAAAAAAAATGGAGAATCGCCAATCAAGTCTCAAAAATGCTCAGACTAAGATTTTACTCTTAGGAGACCCTCAAAAACCCTTCCCAATATGAAAAATAGATGACACCGAAAAATACCTTGAAAAAACTACCAAAAAGTATCTGTTGGAGTATTGTTAGAACGGAAAAAACTTTCCTTGAAACCGCAATATTCACGCAGCTATTCAAACAAAATCCAATGCTAAAATATTTAAAAAAACTATACTCTTAAAAAATTCAAACATTCAACACTCTCAATACCAAATGCCAGGCATTCTATTATATAATCTACTTATTCCTAACGTCCACACAAACTTTATGCTTGCGCCAGTGTGGGAAACGCTGCTTCACCCACTATACAAAAAATGCAAAGATTGCTCAAAATTACATAAGTCCTCAGACCAGAAGGCAATTAAGCTCCCATAAGTTATATACCTAACCAACAAATCCCTCACAGAGAACTCCAAATGAAACAGTGCTCGACACACATTAAAAAAAGTAGCAAATGAATTATATCTATTCTTCCCCTTCCTCATTCTCATTTCCGCCACAAGAAATTTCACCTAGGTCGAACAGCAAACATCCCAAGCGAACCAAGCGGAGTCACAATCCAAATTTCCCAAAAAAACAATGCTGCCTACCAGAGCCTCCCTACAAAACCAATAATATCATCCCGTATTTCTAACAGAATATACGTTTCACGTTCCTCCCGTTCCATATTGCTCGATCAGGGCTCCTAACAAACCAATAACCCCCCATTCTCCAAAAAGATGACAAAAAATAACAATCAAACATAAATCCCAGCATGCTATCTACCAAGCAAACCAACGCAATAAACGACGTACAGAGAATATCCTTTAATTATCCCAATTTGTCAGCGAAATGCCCAAAATACCCAAAATGTACAGTATGTAAAACGAACCCTCGAAAGGACCTTGATCGGAACGAGAAGAAATATATTTAAAAAAAAAAAGCATTACGCAGAAAAGATAATTAAGGTACAACTAATTCTCACTTTTTTTTTACAGATTAAGCTTATTAAAATTATTTACAATTTCGGTTTAAGCTCTCCGCCACTGTGTAGTTACATATTGCAATTTTATTGCGATTTTTATTATTTATTGAATTTCTACCAATTTTCAGTCGCATGTTTTGGACCTTCCTCCAGACTATATCGGGCGAAAGAAACAACTCAGTACAAACGTAAGAAAATATTTGTTTTCTTAAGAGATTTCTTCACTTAACTTAAAACTGACGATTTTTAAAATGTGTCACTTCTTGAGCGCTGATGGTGTCTGCAATCGTGTGAAAGAAGCTTGTCCTTCGGAGCAGCCTTCGACCAATGGCGATTCGAAGGCCTGACTATTAAGTTATCTGTCCCGATCAATGGTCTTCAAAATTTTATAGTCTCTCACAGTTGGATATAAGGCCATGCGACTTCGCCGAAAGGTCAATACGACTCGAAATGGTGAAAGGCAGAGTTATTCATTTTTATAGAATGTTCTCGTTGAGCGGGTCGTGAATTAATAGACAGAATTCATATCTCTCATGGCAGTTTACCAAATAATTGTGTTTCGCTCGGAGCCGGGTTTCCTTATATTTTCTTCCACAAAAATCTCTCTTCTACTCATTCAGAGTATTCTCTACGATATTCAGTTGGTTAAATCAACAGATATTAATTACAACCATGAATATTACTGTTATCCTGAGAGAATATTGGTTTCATGAGAACTGGGGACAATAACAGTTTTGATACGGAATTAATTTCGAAAGGTTCACTGAGATTGAAAAAGGTTAAAAAAGAAGCTTATTGCCGGGTGAAGGTCATTCCACGCCATTGCGAGCGAATATAATTTGTTTTGTGTAATTACTAAAATCATGACTTCAGTTTCCAAAATTCCGTTTGAATAGCTGCACACAAAAGCAATTTGTTGGTGGAGTGCAAAAAGAGAAACACCCGCCAAACATTTGCCTCGCTATTGAACGCAGATAAGGTTTTCAAGTGAATATTGCAATTTAATTGGGGCAACATCTAACTTACTACCTGTTATTTCAATGTGGCAACTAACGATTAACGATACGAATGGAATGACAAACTACACTGAAGAGCCAAAAAACTGGTACAGTCATGCGTATTGAAATAAAGAGATCTGAAACCAATCAGAATACGGCGTTCCGGTCGGCAACCAGAGTTGTGACGAGATCTGACAACCAGAGTTGTTAGATCGGTCACTGTTGTTACAGGATTATCACGATTCAAGTGAGTTTGAACGTGATGTTACAGTCGGCACAAGAGAGATAGGGCGTAGCATCTCCGAGGTCGCAGTGAAATTTGGATTTTCCCGTACGATCATTTCAAAAATGTACCGTGAAAATCGAAAATCATCGATCATCGATCATCGCTGCGGTCGAAAAACGATCG
The DNA here is from genome assembly GCA_017312745.1 of Gryllus bimaculatus. Classification (NCBI taxonomy): domain Eukaryota; kingdom Metazoa; phylum Arthropoda; class Insecta; order Orthoptera; family Gryllidae; genus Gryllus; species Gryllus bimaculatus. The sequence goes on along the minus strand of BOPP01000223.1, from coordinate 1,454,242 downwards.
TGCAAGAACGGAACCGACGACGACTGAGAGGAATCATTTACGTGACAGATGTGCAACCCTTCAGCAAATTGCTGCAGATATCAATGTTGGGCCATCAACAACTATCAGCGTGCGAACCATTCCACGAGACTATCGATATTGTGTTTCGGCCCCCTCGGGTCCCCTTGATGACAACACGACACAAAGCTTTACGTCTTGCCTGAGCCCGTAAACAACGACATTGGACTCTTGATGATTGCAAACAGGTTGCCTGGTTTGATGAGTGCCTTTTCACGTTGTATACAGCGGATAAACGTGTATGAATTGGCTACAACCTCATGTATCCATGTCAATGCGTGTGCAGTTGGAGTAATATTGGACTTTTGATACGTCTAGATACAACTCTGACGGGTGACACGTACGTACGAATCCTGCCTGATCACCTGCACTAATTCATGTCCATTGTGCATCCCGGTGGACGTGGGTGACGTTCCAGCAGGACGACCAGACGACCTGAATCTCCCTGACGACCAGAATTGATACAAAGTGGCTCCAGGAACACACTTCTGAATTTAACCACTTTCACTAGATTCCAAAATGCCCAAACATGAACATTATTGAGCGTATATGGGATGCCTTGCAACGTGCTTTTAAGAAGAGATCTCCATTCCCTCGCACTCTTACGTGTTTATGGACGCCCTGCAGTATTCATGGTGTCAATTACCTCCGGAACTACTTCAGACATTAGTTCAATCCATTCCTCGTCGTGGTGACCACGTCGTGTCAAATTTACATAGCATTGCATTCTCTAGTTGCCTTGCTTAATTTGAAATTTCAACTATTTATGAATACCTTCTTCCATTACTACTACAACCCTCTGTGGGTCTTGGCTTTCAGGCCTACTACATCGTTCAATTCTTTATTCCCATATGCATACGTATATAGGGAGTAATGCTGCACGAGAAAACAGCGGATATAAACAGATTGACAGACAGACAGACGTACCACTTTTTGTATCAGGGGACCCCAAAACGTGTATTTCTGTTGAAATATCGAAATCGATTTTCCGCATACTTACATAACTCCCTATACTACGTATATTACTCCGTATATACGTATAATACGGGAAAGTAAAAAGGTTATCATTTAGCATAAAGTTCCTGTTATCTTTATCTTCCAACTAAGCCCTTTGCTCTTGTGGGATTTGGAATATTCCAGAGTTCATTGTTATTTTAGCGTTGTGACAAAACCAACACGAAACGATATTAGGAAAATAAAAGGTTCAAACATTTAGTGATTTTGATTTTATACACATGAATACAAGAGGGGTTCCTGACAGGTGTACCGAATGTCGCATCATTAGAAAGATCTGGGCTCGGAAACAATTATTTATTTATGTATTTGTCTTTTTATTGTTCTCCCTTATTGACTTGGTTTTACGATCATCAGCCATGTAGAAAAAGAAAATTCTTCCTGTGTCGAAAAAAACTGGAAGGAAAAAGATATTTTATCCAGTGCAAGTAAACAAAGTAATCTCGCGAGCAGTACTTCCAGAGACATGGCTCTTGCTTCCGTCGATAACGTCTCAGATACCGCAGTCCAGAATAATGAACAGGGGAAACGATAATGGTGGTGTTTCCGTTGCCCTTCCTCGCGTATTGATGCACAAGTTAGAATTGGATCTGAAATAACAGCATGGTCAAATGTGTATTGAAGAACCGATTCATTCGTGAAGTTATTTATTAATTAAAATACATTTAATATCATTTTATTACACATTGTGCATATTATATATACTATGATTGAATGAGTGAAAACCAGAAGAGTAACATTTTGTAAATTTTGAGAAAAAACGTATTTATTTTAGGCTATATTTCAATGGCAATGTAGTATTTTCGTGGTTTTAATGATGAAGCAAAGCACCACGACTTTACAGTAACAATTACTTAAATAATCAGATATCTCTGAATTTATAAAATGTCACCTTTATATTTTCTGTATAAGAGTATTTTGAGAGCAAAAGAAACTACGTTAGTAGCGCACCCCACATTAGAAATATGCGCGGCATCAAATTCGGGACTAATAGAGCAATTCCCACAAAGCGGTATTTAAAGTGCCGTCCAGGGCAGATCGCACGGTCAGATGTGCTCGAGGCATAGCTCAATGCAGTGCGGTGCCCTCTGCGGGGGAGCCCTAGGCTCGGTCACTCGTGGCAGGATTATTCGACAGTGACTAGAAGCTGGGTGGAACGTATTTAAGCCAGCGGTGCCTCGTGGCATCTATTTGGGGACTTCTTGAGTAGAGGATTAGCCTACGCACACAGGAAGAAGAGCGGTTTCCCGTAAAGGGCTATGAACGCGGAAACGGGGAGACACAAGGCTTTGGCTCTTCGGCTTATAGAAGCTTGTTCACTGTTATAACAAGCGAGGGGTGGCTACGTAGTAGGTCACGTGGCCCTCAGCCTATATTGACAGAGTGTACAGAGTCCAAGTGGTGCCGTTCTGGAGACCAGTGGGAAACCTTCGTGCGCTGGACACAAAACTTGGCGCCAACGACCTGGGGTGCTATGCGAGCCAGGCTGCGCGTAGGGCTGGATCACTTAGTTGACGCAGCCTGCGACTTTAGTGTCCTTGGGTGACTGACGTCACGGGGAGCATGTCTGTCGTGCCCGTGTCCGAGGTAAGATGAGTTAGTGCCACGAATTCACCCCGATTCTCAATCGTCAGATCGCTCCTGCGATCAAGAGGCAAAACCAAGCCGTTTGTGCGCCAGACGGACTATGTGTCCCAGGCGTTGACATCCACGTCACGGAAGCTACAGTTTGTGCGCGCTTTCAAAAGTAGCGAGTGGCGAATGCCACACATCAAATACGATCTTCCAATCGTTTGATCCTCCCCGATCTAAGGGATGTTAGGTCTATCAGAGCTAGGGTGTAAGTAGATTATTAAGTGTATGTATTTGTTTTGTTTTCTTGGTTAATAAATATATTTGTTATATGAAAGCTCTGTGTCTGCGGTCGCTGTGAGTATCCATGACGTCACATAGGTTTAATTCGGCTGCTGTCTGAAGGAGAATTCTTCCGGGCAGGTGCTCCGATGGGTAGTGTTCCGTTGTTTCCCCGAAGTTTTCTTCTTCCTTGTCCTATCCTCACCCCTTGCTTTCAAAATCATTTACATGAATTACACTACTACATAATTATGTTGAAAAAGCAGTCGGCGTCTTAGAGCTTGCCCGGGCTGGAGGGGGGGTGAGTACCTCGTTGGTGGAAGATTTCTAGATGGCAAAATTCATTTCATTATTTTTTTGTATTGTTAAATTACTGGTATTTTGTATAGAGTAGTTGCATTTGTGTTATTACCATTAGCATTATCACCATTATTATCATAACTAATGTTAAGAACAGAGTTACCTAAGACATAATTTTGGGCTAAAGAACTAAGACTTATTTTTGGGCGTAGTTAAGACGGGAATTTAAGATAAGAGGAGAAGCATAAAGCTCTTAGGAATGTACCGCTCGTTAAACAACTTATCAATGAAGTGGATGGGAGTTGAACATCTCAAGTCAGTAGACACTCCCTCCAGCTTCACTACGACTGTGTAGTTTTTATAAGTGCCATACACTTATAGTGCAAAGCCTAGTCTCCAGAAGCCCCTAGCGCCTTCTTGTGAGATTTGCTCTGCGCACGTAAACCTAGGGTAGTTTGTCATTGCTTTCCCTAGGAGCGCTAGTGCACCAATTGTTGACGTTGGGTTTGAATACCAGATAGCGCAGGCATATATACAATATCAGCAATTATACAGTAATTCAAATCGAAACTCTGATTGGTGCTAAATTACTAGAGGATTTAATTTTGCCAGGACCGGCCAAATGCCTTTTTTAGGATCTGTCTTACAAGCCCGACAAGCGTCCGCATGCGTGCCGTCGATTCTTCGTCGGGACCCAGAAATAACCTCCCTACTTCGGTCGGGTCCAATTTGAACTCGCGAACTTGGAAACAGTAACCCAGCATGATAACCGCTATACCATCAAAACAGATGACTGTGTTTTAACTGAAAAGATTCACGAATTCGTTGAATGCAATGTGGAGTAACTTTACCATGAAGTGTTTTTTAGACTTCTGATTCCTGAACGTCATAAGTATGTCATGAAATTAAAAACTAGCGCTAATATTAGGGCTCTAAATCTTCGCTTCATTGCCGCCCATACAGTGTGTATTTTCCAGGACTTAAACGACATTTTTTGCTATTTTAATTTAGAGATTCATTAATTACGTGGTCTCAATTAAAAAGTAGTTTCAATAATCACGTGGTCTTACCGCAATATTTTTTCCTGGACATATTTGTATTTTAGAAGCAAATGTTTCCCATAATACTTTCATTATAAAATACCGCATTTCATTTGTGATATCAAATTGTTCATATTTCATCAGGCCACGTTTCCTTTGAATGAGTTACCCTAACGACTGACATCTAGCACATTGGTGTACAACGAAATACATAAAAAGAAGCGAAAACTGCCGAGGAGAAAAGAGGAAAGGCAACACGAAAGCGTTGGGTTCGACGGCCTGAGGGTGGAGGGTTGCAGGGGCCTTGAGCCCCGGATGGCGGAAGGGCTCCCGTGAGACCGCAGGAGGCGACAGGAACGGGGCAGACGAAGGAGAGGCAGAAGTGCAGGAGACGATGTGACACCCCGTACGGGATGGCACCCCGTTCGAATGGCGCGTGGGACGCAGAGCGTGTACGAGAGCCGTGCGGGAGTGCCGAAAACGACTTTCTGAGGTGACGACGCGGGCATGGCATTATCCTCACTTCCGAGGGGATGGATGAGGCGCTGAAGGAGACTGCCGGGTCTCCGGGCGCCGCTGGTGCGCCAGGTTCGCATGGGTGTGGCGCGAGTCAGTGGGAAGCGTCGTCGGATGATGCGAAACGATCGGAATTCGAGCTGGGGACGCAGAGGGTGCAGGGCTTGGAGAAAGTCTATGGTGGCCATATGAAGCGAATCAGCGCAGGGCGGTGCGATGCTGGGTGAGAAGTTGCCGGCCTCGCAGCTGCGAGGGTACCGTTTTTTACGCCAACGGTTTACTTGCCACGGAGGCGGAGCGGAGATACTGATGGGGATATGCCATGG
>BOPP01000223.1:1426614-1437133 GCA_017312745.1 Gryllus bimaculatus | reverse complement strand
CCTTTTCACTATTGGTGTTTTTTTTAACATAATAATGTAAATGTTGCAGAGAAACAAATCAAATTATCCTGTGAATTGATGAGTTTTCTAAATAATGTATTTTCTGTAGGGCTGGCGAGTATCGAAAACTAAGTTTATCCAGATGTGTACGTTTAGCTTTGCTAAGCATATATTAGTCCAGCATGCAACAAAGCGGTAAATGTTTCGAATAAAGTGTTTTTTTTTTAGATACTAGTTAATGGACATGGTGCTATATGTTTTAAGCAGTTTGATGTGAGTCCATCGCTAGAGGCCTTAAATATTAGTATCGGTAGCACATAATTTGCAATATTAAAATTTGTTTGCGATAATGTTCAATATAAATTTACGTACTCATAACAGATAACATATGAAAGTTTGTGATTCTTACGAGCACTATTATATTTGTGACTATGAGGGAATAAAGCCGTTTTTATGTTGCCACAATTAACGCAATGAGTTATGGTTAGCTGTAACGGGAAGACATTTTCATTGCATCTGCAGATGGTAAAGTTTGACTCAAAACATTTTAGTTAACGTAAGAAAAATTATTTATGTTTCATAGATGAACTAATGTTGTTATAGAATGACACAGACATTCCCATGCTCTTTAGTTTTCTAATCTCTTTAGCATAGAATAGTTTTTTGACATTCCCCACCCTCTTCCCAACTGCTGATGGCTTGGGATGGATGCATTGATGCCTAAAATTCATTTTTTGCACATTTTCTCAACTTTCGGTCCCTCAACAGTAGAAATGAAATATGATTTTAAGAATATTATAAAATAACATAGTCATATATGAAAATTTTCATTGAAAAAAAATGATTTGTTTCAAGGAGAAGAAAAGAGAAAGTGGAGTTGTTCTGTTTAACAACTTTCTCTTTCGCTTCTCATCTCCGTAACACAAAAGATACTTTCACCCCCAACAAAAATTTCAATAGTTTGCATATTGAAACCGAAGGTCAAAAATGAAATATATTGGAAAATTTAGAAATGCTAAAATTAGTAAAAAATCGTTCTACCTTCTACCTCGATGATCAAACCAATGTAAAACATAGTCCTTTATTAAATATGCTGAACTTAATCGCACCCCCGCACTCATACTGTAGTTTTTCCCAGAGCACAAAATGGCGCGGCAAGGGTAAATAAAATAAAATAAAAAAATTACCTTCATTGGTTGAGAGGCTCAAGCCATTGGGCCTGCTTTCCGTCTGACCTCTATCAAAAGTTGAATAAAATAATAAGTAATTGATAATTCAAGAAAATAAGTACGCAGTTATAGGATATGGTTCCGGACAAGTACGACAGGAATGCAGTAATGGTGGTAAAACAGCACACATTTTCTCGCATTATTTCTAACTGACGCAATCACACTGTTGAAAAAAGGACAAATAAAATATAACAATAAATTAAATATTTTAACAAAAACAGTATTTTGAATATTGCAAGAATGTAATTTAATACAGAGACCTAGTGCTTCTGTTCTTTATATTCCAAAAATATCAAGAAGTTGTTTCATAACGTAACAAATGAATAGCAATACAGGGCAGATTCTTCCTCGTAGCCTTTCCGACACATTACTTTAGCTGCATCATAAGTAATAAAAACGCACTTAATAAAAAACGCAGTATGAGAATTCAGTCAGCACTTTCGACTTTCTCGCATGAGAAAAGTGGCTGAAGCTGGATAGTTTTCGAACAAATTCTACGTGCCTTGGAAATTAGTAATGTACAAGGTATGTCACAGCTTACACGATTATATTTTAAAAAAATCTTTTTAGCTTTGCCGCATTTGAAACTTCCAATATAATATGGGCAATGAAATATTTTATTATTTCACTTCATTGAATAATAATAATAATAATAATAATAATAATAATAATAATGACTGTTCATGAGGGGAGTAACATAAATAAGAAATATCGTAGTGTCCACAAAATTGGTATTCATTGTACGTTTTAGGTAATGCTGCCTGAAAATTGCACATTTTGGGATTTTAAATGTCGAATTTGCAAAATTCATAGTTTTATTCCATAAATATAATTTGTATATTATGAACTTGTTTTAATTTATCATTTTTGAAAGTTTCATTTAAGAAAAAAGTTTTGATGACATAACCCAGCAGTGCATTCGGGTGGTCTGTGAAAGTTGAGTGCCGTTTAATATCAATCAATTCTGCATTTTGTTGTCCTATGAACTGAGCGTCCATACATTTCATTAAGCCTAATGACTAATTAAAATTTATTGTAACGAGGATAGGCTCTTGCTTGCGGCCCCTCAGCAAACGGTTTGTTCGGGGTCGGTCTTTCCGATCGGATCATATATCCGGTTTGTCAGTCTTCACTAAACTTACCAATACGAGAAAGCATGCGCGAGACCCTTTAGACCTTACGTCCGGGTGCGAAGCTTAGAGAAACAAGAGACAGACGCATGTTTAAGAGAGAATTAATGCAGCTTTCGACCGCTTTTAGCAGCGGTCACGTACGTCAGAGTGAGGCTCGGCGCGCGCGCGCGCGCCCACACACACACACACACGCACACACACGAGTATAAACAAAATGTAGAACGAAAGTTTCTTGTCAGAAACAAATATTAGAAGGTATAATAATTTCTCAGAAATAATATGGAAATATACAAAACTGTAAAATGTATATAAAACATTTAAGAACATTTTTTTCTGTAACTTAATTATTTTTGATTTCTGAAGATATATTTGCATTTTTGAATTTTTGTATTTACTCTTTTGTTTCATGCTAATTTAATTTTGTGTGCAAATAATATTTAAAATGTCAAATATGACTTGTTTACACAATATGTACATATTTAATTATAATTATACTAAAATTATAATATTTACTTCACCTCAAATATGTCATAAAAATATATAAATAAGTTGATAAGTGGGTTAACTGGAGTTTCTAGGCTACATAACACGGTTTTGGAATGTCTTGATCTTTTTATTGCATGATTTTGCATGTTTTCATGTTTTTACTGCATGTTTTATGCAGTTTTACTGCACGAAAATCCGGCCTTTAATCATTACCATTACCATCATCATTACCACAATCTTTACCATCATCGTTATCATCATTATCACCATTATCATCATCATCAACAATATCATTATCATTATTATTTCTAGTAGGCCCCTATTAACAATATTTTCACCCATCCAAAATGTCGGTTGTTGGTGTAAAATTTACTCCAGGTTCCAATGATCTCCCTAAGTCTAAAGGATCAGGTCCATTGATTTTTGGTGGTGCTACACAATTTGGCACGATATTGGGCTGTTCCGATACGTTTTTTGTTGTTGTTATTATATTATTTGTATTATTATTATAATTATTATTATTATTATTATTATTATTATTTTCATTTTCAACAACACTATTGGTTTTATTGTCACTGCATGAAAATTGTATTCTTCTACCTTTTTAATTTTAAAATATTTTTTACTTTGTTATTACTTATCTTTGAGTTTCTGGAAGTTTTTAATTTTAAAATAATTGAAAAATTGAAAATAAAGACAATGAATTTATTTGCCCAACAGATTACTTTGTTTTCATGATGGTAAGTTCGGCAAAGTATTTAAATTTTAAAAGAGCTAATTTAAAAACAATTCTACATTACGAATGAGAATAAATCTAATGTATAATGGATATATAATTCATTGAATTGGTAGACAAAGTTAATTTTTTAGTTATGAAATGTTGATACCCTCATTTCCTGATTACTTATTGCCTTTCTTAAAAAAATATTTTAAAACATTATGCTATTTCAGAAGAGATTTGATTTTTTTAAATAGTACCCAATATATGTAGTGAAATCCTTAGGTAAAACTTTAGAAAACATATTTGAATTTTTATTTTATTACATTTTTTATTTTTACCCATTTATCTGTTATATAACATTACGTATACAAAATTCAGATATGTTTCTGTATAATTTTTAGATATTGTATATATTTTTGTATATATTACTTGTAGTTCTCTAGTTATAACAGGTGAGCTTTTATTGAATTGGGGACAGTATACATTTATTTGTTATTTTTGTAATTTTGTGAAATACATTTTGTCTTCATGAAATATTTTTATAATTAAATTTTCATTTGTACCTGTTGAGGGAGATAGAACAGTCTTTGATGAAATGTAGTAAGAATAATACACAAGTGAATAAAATTATTATGTAAAAGTTTTTTTGGCAGTTTTCATTGTGGTTGTCCATAATGTAAAATAAGGGACTAAACAACAATTAAATAGAATTATATTGTGACATTTTTTTTAAATTAATTTTGATTATGTATACTTAACTTATATAAAATGCTTTAAAAACATTTTTTAAAATTATGAATCCAAATGAGAGAGTGTTGCAGGGGTTAATTAATATCTTTAGGTGCCTTAGGCATATCCAAACTTTGAGGCCCATTAAAAAAAAAACTCAAATAATCAATATAGATGTGAAAATAAATCGCATCCTTTGAAATAAAAAAAATAATAATATAAAAAAAATGTATGACCTGTCAAAAATATTTCTATTGGCAGCATCCTTTACGACAGGAGCCCTAAGCACGTGCAGTGTGCTTCTGTATTACTGTCCTGAGTGTCAGGCACCTAAGATTTTACCTTCACTTTCAGTGTCATTGACCGTATTATGACATAACATCGAACTTCTTCAACAATGTTGTTTCATTTCCCATACATTCTTAACTCATTTGTGTTTCTATTTGAAATTTAAGAGACTACATATTTTATTTGAAAATATAAATAATACTCTCAGGTGCACATTTCGACCTCTGACTTGCCGGCCTTGAGATAATTAATTTTCGCCCTATCGAATAGCCTCTATGTACAAACAACCAATGGGAATCCGTGTTGTACGAGTCCCCTCATGGTCAACAAATCCTCGCTGCTTTGGTAAAAAACTAGAGTCGAGAGCAGCCATATTGAAAGCAGTCTACCTCAATTGGTGCAGCTAATATTAATTACGACACCCCTCTCGAATGACATTGTGTTTAGTTACGATTATATGATTTATGTTGTCACTGACAATTGATTGTTTTGAGTGTCTTGGAGTACTTTCAGCGTAGTGATCCTAACTTGTAATACTTGGCGTGTTTTGATACGGTTGTTAACCGGGACTTCGCTGCGAATGGGTTATGCGTGTGGAGAGGACATGTAGAGGAATCTGCCCAGAATGCCGGTTGTTTCTGAAGGTGGGTTTACATCGCCAGAATTCTTTCTAGTTGTGTAGTAAGCTGATATAATGTGTGTGCAGTTGTTGACAATTCGTGGCATTGTCGTTATCGATTTTCATCGTGTTTACAAATGGCTGGTTGACATAACCTTAAACACGATGCTTAATGTCATGTTACAGAATGTACTTCATGAAGTTTACTACTTTGTCATTTAAAAGTCATGAACATAGTAATCATTTTTTACAAAAAAATATATTATTTGTGATGTAAGTCAGCTGTCACTTGAATTATATTCACATTATTAGAAATGATGTAGAAAGTGAAAGGAGATTAGTGAATGACAGATCTCATTGACTATTGTCATTTGCTATTGATATAAAGTGATTTCCTCCTCGTATATTGTTGATGTGATGTTCGAAAGTAAAAAAAAAACAACAATATTTTAAGTTTTCAATAAGTAACATTGGTTTGGAATAATGTACAACATAGTGTGTTGTGTTTTAAAAATGTGTTAGTTAGGATTTTGTGTTCTTTTATATTCTTTAGAAGTTTCATTAACTTAAGATTATTGTTATATTTTATTGGAGCATAAAAAGTTTGGTTAGTATTTTGATTGAACTCTTTTATGGTTTTCAGTTTGTAGAATGTGTGTACATAGCAGAACTGAACACATATTCTTTTAAAATGTAGAAGTATTTTCAATTTTTGTGTTGTTGTGTGATTCTGTTATGAGAGCTTGTTACATGATTTTGTTTGTGTTATTCTAGAAGCATATAAAATTGAATTCTTTTTGTATCGAAAACTTCAAAACATCATATCATCGAACAAATGTTACCATTCATATTATAAGAAGATAATTTATACATTGTACAGAAATTGAACATTATTATATAAAAAAGCATTTTGTGAAGAAATTTTGATAGAAAATTAATGTATGATTGACATTATTTTTGATTAAATTATTTGTAAATTTGGGGGAAAAATTATTTTAAATTAATTTTGCAGATTGTTAATTTTTACTTGTGATTGTTTTAATGTGTATTTTAAATTGGCTTTTACTATGTAGTTCATGTATTTAATGATTCATTTTGAATCGTACTTATTGTCAACAAACTATGCATTTCACTTTCTGCATCTTATATTAATGATGTTGAGTTCCATCTCAGTGACAGTGCTTTCAAAACTGGTTAGTAAGTAATTTGTAATCTGTCTGATGTGAATCATGTATTTTTTCTCTTTGTATATAATTCAGTGAATATCTTCATAATCATAAATGGAAAACTTTAAACAATTTTCAAAATATTTTTTTTCTATTAGAAGGTTTGTCATAACTACACACACATTGTTGTCAATGCTTTAATGAAGTGAGGGTGTTGCATGCTGTTTTTATTTATTATTATAACATGACAGTTGTGATTTCATTTGTTTTTTATAGCTAGAATCAACCCGAACCATGTTAAGCATCATTATTGTACGCAGTATTTTTAGTCAGCTTCTCCCGAGAGTGTGGTTGTGACGGACGGGGTTGGTGAAATGTCACTGCCTGCGTTCGCCGTGTCTCAGTCAGGTGATGTCATGTCGAGGACGATTCTATTTGGATCGGCGGGCAGGCAGGCGTTGCGGAGCGGGTCGGCCGGTGACGGGTGTCGGGGCCCGCGCTCCGCCCGAAAGGCGAATTCCTGTACCTCGCGACGGTCCATCGATCGAAAATTAACGGTGCGTCCCACGGGAAGGAAGCGAGGGCAGGGATCGCCTGTTTTCGGGCGCTGGCTTTTGACGGGAGGCGCGGGTCGACGTCATCGGGCCGGGTAGTAGCTCGAGGTGACAGACCTGGCTGCAAGGGCATGGACTCGGCGTCGGCGCGGGCTGGATGCTGACTCTCTCTGGCGGCCGGGCGGAGAACTGCCTGCTGGTGCCTGCGCGGCGGTGGTGGGGGGAGCGACGCGCGGCGGCCGACCCGCGTGGACACTCTCCTCCGGGCGACCCTGTGCCTGCGGCCGGCCGGCTCCGCCGCCTCCTCCCACCTCCTACCTTGTGACTTGGCCTGCGTCAGCGATAGCGAACGTCGCCACCACCGCCCGTAGCCGTGCTCTGCTGCTCGGAGGCGGGACGGCGGTGTAAGCGCTTTCCTTCCGCAAGGCATGGAAACATTCCTCACGACTAGGGCCCGGATAATTTTGTAATAACATAGTTTCCAAACGTAACTCTGTCAAGTCAAAACGATATATTCACATTTCATATCGGTTAGTGCAAACAACTTCTTTTTTGTACAAACAAAAGAGCACATTTTATTTACATATTACTGTATTTTTCTGCAATGTTTTATTTAATTCTTCATTTTCGTGCAGATTTTTGATCAAGAATTTCCCAGACAAACAATTCAGCTTTGTTAAACATTATTTTCTGTAGCCTCCTTCCCAAAATGCCTTTATTTCATCGCGTTGGAATGAGCATATCCGTAAATACCGACGTGATAAAATGGCAACTCGACGAACAATCCCTGGTTCTGCTGTGGTGGTTTTCAGCGCCAGTATCATAAAGGAACTTAGGTTTGTGAAAATGATACGTTCAGTAAGCGCACCCACGTTGCATCCTTCAGGGGTCTCCCTTGACCTTGATGCCCTTTACCAGAAACTATTTGCCGAGCTCAGAAAGCGCTGTTGACATTTTTCTTTCCCAGTGTCACACGCAAACCTCCGCCGTTGTTTGTAAATTATCTCTTTGGGGCAAAAATCTTAAGTAAAATCACGATGTGGCACTGAAACGTTCGGACTAAACCTTACGGGGTAACGCTGAGTGAGTAATTAGCTAAGGCAAGTGCGGCTGATTCCGTACATTTTTATTTTCGAAATCCATGTTGGCAATTTAAAAATGTATTGTATTTACTGAGAAAGGTTTCCATTCGTACGTAAAAAAAAGTCTCTCTAATATTTTTGAAGAAACTGACGAAAGGCCGTTAATATTGAATTTAATTTTTGTGGCGTTGTTTGAACAGCGACGGAATCTTAGCTGTTTTGAAAATATCTGGAACAGGTACGGTGCATAGGGATTCATTAAATATGTGAGTTAACGGATGTATAATGGCAGGCGGAGAAGTCTTTAACAATCCGAAAATTCATCTAAACCGGCCGATATTTATTTTTTAGTTTACCAATTATTATGAGAATGTCATAGGTATACGTTTCGGAAACGATCATCGTGTCTAAATTTTTTGGGGTGAAAAGGGCAAGTCTTGTTAATTTGTGAATTGTTACTCAAATGCAACCATCAAACTACTGCAGAACTGTTTTCAGTACAATGGCATTTTGTGGCCTGATGGAGTTAAACACAGTAACATCTTTCTTCTGATACTAATGCAGTACCGTTCTGGGCAAGGCGGCAGAAGCCTTGCAGGTGTTGTATCCAAAATTACCACTTCTAAACTGTACTGTGCATGCGCTGGGTTGCAGAACTTATTAGATTTCAGGTTCATGAAGTTGATGCATGGATTTTTAATACAAAAAAGGATAAACAAGATGGGTCACCTGAATAGATTCTATGAACTACAATGCTGAAAATGTTGATTTTGTACATACTAGTTATACTGATACTTATACTTATTAATTCTGATGCAACAGAGTCCATATTCATATCAAAGTAATTGCTTGAAGCTAGAAAGCTGAAAAATTATGTTGCTCCATTTTTCATCAAGCACTACAATTAAATCTTCGGAGACGTCTTCCTTGAAACTTTCCGTCAGCATAAAAAAATTACTCAATTAGCTGTCGCTTCAAGTTATTAATTTATCATTCGAAGTTCAAAAGGGTCTAGTGAAGAGCTGGTGGTGTTACAGAATGGCACAGACTTTTCCGTATTAGTTGGCTATTTCCTGTGGTCTGAGCTAGCTATTCGGACGTGCTACATGCTCTTGCCAGCAGCCATCTATCGCCGCCCAAAGTACATTAAAATATTCTTAATTTTTCAGTTTTCTAATAGTAGAACGGAAATATTGTGCTAATAATATTAAAGAACAGTCGAAAAAACTCGTTCTAAATGGCAATTTGCTGTAAATATTAAGCGTATATATAATGTAAATATTAACGACGTGAGAGAGTGGTCAAAACATTAAATATTTGTAATTTTAGAAAAAACAAAAGAATAGAGTAATATGACGTTTATGTCATTTCAATAGAGTGCATTCTAACTGTTGAAATTTTCGAAAATTTAGAGTTAACCGTCAAAATCGAAACTAAGCCACATTTTTCAGTGTATCCGTGTGCCCTAATCGTATAAGCATATTTTTAAAAAAAGAGTTTGAGCCATTTTTGGGGGAAATTTTAAAAATTTCGCAACGGCTTCATGTAAAGTACCTCTAAAAACGAATGAATGATTTTCAAAATCACAGACCAAATGGACAGGGATATCTTCAATTTGGAAAAAAATCTATGCTTGGTTTAGGCGCTAGTGTTGTTCACATATACCAAACGGTTTTGAAAAAAGAAGAAACAACAACAAAAAACACACACACACTTTCCGTTGAAATATGGAAATCGATTTTCTGCAGCATTACATTACTTTCCCTATACTCCGTATGTATACGGGAAATTAAAACAGCAACAACAAGAAGTCCTTTTTCGTATCTGTGAAATATTCTTCATTATAAATAATTTATTCTTTCTTTACTGTGCATTATTTCAATTTCCCTATTATTGGGGTTTATTTTTACTGTTTATTATTATCTATTTATTAACGAAATGAATTAATTTAATATAGCCTACAGTAATTCAAGTTGCAGTCACTGTGGATGCACGGCCTCCTGAAACATGTGGTTGGTTATTTGTGAGAAACCATGTCATTTTGGTTAATGTGACTAATGTTTATTCGCCAAATCGAGTGTTAAAATTAAATTTAATCTGGTGTAAAATGTTTAATTTAATTCCGCAATATTTAGTAACTTCATTGTTAAATGTAAAGTTGAATGAAGGATATTATGTATTATCAGGCAAACATAATGAAAAGGTGAGTCGATTAATGTTTTAAATCACCTTTTCAATCTTTTGGAGATACGTATTTCGAAGGGTCTACGATGAGTCACCGGTGCATTCTCCCGGGTGAACTCCTAACACTTCGCTCCGTCACTTGCCTTCCCGGGAAACATGTTTCCTACTCGCTTTTTGCCGCGTTCCAGAAAGCGAGTTTTCTGCGAAGTGGTGTACACACACGTAGACAAACCGTATTACGAACGCGCCTTGTGCTTTCATCTGCGGAATCGCCTGTCAAGCGCCGCGTCCCCGCCCGCCGCAGAGCGACCGCGCCGACGCTAACAAC
>BOPP01000223.1:1373858-1415581 GCA_017312745.1 Gryllus bimaculatus | reverse complement strand
GGACCGCTCGCGATATTTGCTTCCCCTCACGTCCACTCCAATAAATGCCGGGAACCAGTCGGGCGGGGGAGATTCGAGCTTGGCTCGCGGCTGCGGCGGTGCCCCACTGGCGTGGGTTGCCTGGTTGGGCGAAAACCGGCCGGGTAGATCTCGCCATCCAGCCGGGGAAAATCACTGCCACCTTGCGATAAAGACGTCCACTACATTTACAGGACTAATGACCTTGGCAGCTCACGCGATAAATTGTATTTTACGGATTTCTGACGGCAGCGTGTCTGGCCTCGGCTATGCTGCACGGTTTGGATGATGGGCGCCGCCGTTCTCCGCTACAAGAAAATACGCTAGTTTCCAATAGCTTGGCGTGAAAACAATTATAATTTACTTATCTCACTGCGCTAATGTTCCTAACGCGTTGTCCTTCCGCGAACTACCTTCTCTCCAGAGTGTGCGAGTGGTTGCATGGCAATTCTGATTGCCATATTTCTTCGGCCATTGTGGTTCTCTCAAATACTGTGTGGGATAAATCATACTCTTTATAACGAGTTTCTTGTTTGTGTCGTTTCTTCTCATATTGATTCCTTATTGATGAATTAATAAATTATATGATAATATAAATGAAATAAAATGTGAGTGTGGCGTGATGGATCGCAGTGCACGTCTTCATTGCAATTGCCAGCTTTGTTTGTTCTTTCTCGGTGGGATTACGTTTGTGAACATTGTCCGACCATGATAGTGCGATATACTGGACAGGAAAGTAATTATTACAGATTCTGTGATGTTACTAACAGAATATGGCGTCGCTGACGCTGTGAACTGTTTTAAATATAGTTTCATGTATTGAAAATTTCTTTCATACTGAATTTCTTTCATGCCAAGCTTTGTTCAAATATGTTCTTTCAGTATTAGGCATTGGACTTGGAATTGTAGTAGCTAATAATGTCATACTCACGTTCAAAAGTTCCCAACACCCTGTGGCCTTGTGTGTTACCTCCATACGGGATATGAACTAGTTTTATTGCAATTTCAAAATTATAGCCGCTATAATAAATACTTCCAGGTGTTGATGCTAATAGTTAAATTTTAGTACAGCTACATTTTTAAGCTTTTTTGGTACTATGCAAAAACATACACATAGCACATGTGCATTAAAATAAATGCTAAATGCAAAAATACAGATCATTCCAAATTAGTTACGAAAATTCTACCGCAACATCTTTTAGCACTACATTTCATTCTTTCCCTGATTTCCTTAAAACTTCCATAATTTTCTCCCCCTTTTTTTGAAGAGATTAAAACTTCACAATCTCAGTCCAATTTGTGTTCACTTCAACTTTTGTAATTGCTCTATTAATCGGTTGTATGCGAATCTAGCTTTGGACTTTTTTGGTAATATGTACATTGTACATTCGCATTAAAATAAATGCTAAATGCAATTATACAGATCATTCCAAATTAGTTCCGAAAATTCTATCGTAACATCTTTTACAACTGCATTTGATTCTTCCCCGGATTTCATCAAAACGTCCATTTTTTTCTCTCCTAATTTTTGAAGAGATTAAAACTTCACAAACTCAGTTCAATTTGTGTTGACTTCTACTTCTGCAATTATTAATCGTATTGTATGCGAATCTAACATTAAAAGGTGACTATAAGGTGTTTCTATATTTATGTGAATACGGTGTTAGTTAATTTGAATAAGTTGTGGGTCACATTCATTTGAAAACGGTATTTGCACACTTAAGTAAGAAGGTAAATGTGGGATGTGGATCATAACGTTCATTTACTCTCTAGCATTACTCACAGTTTTGTTTTCTCCGTATTCACGTGAAAGTCTTCAAGTTCAATAAGTTTGAAGGTAATACTGTTGGTAGGTATTCGCAAATTTATTTTTAAAATAATTCAATTAATAATTCAATTTTAAATAGAAATCAAACTGCCGCGCTATTTACTTGCTAATTTAATTGTTTGCTTAAAGATGTCAACATCAGTGTTGTCAACGTCGTAAAAGAAAATTTGGGGTGATAAGCAAAAACTGTCTTTGGTTTCTGGTATTCAATCAACGCCACCTACATAGGTTGATTTAGGAGGCGTTGTTTAATTCGTGGCGTTATCACTAAGATCGCAGCGCCAAAACACGCCAAAACACGTTTTTGGAAACATCTTTAAAGATCAGCTCCCCATCAGGTGAATGAGACGCGTCGAATGACACCTCACACGTCTCGATTGGTGCACGGGGAGTGGTCTAGACGCCAGTGACGAAACGGCAAAAACACATATCAGCTCATACAAGAGATTTACTGGAATACTGTATAGTGATGCTGGCTAGCAATCTAATAATCTTACCACTTCGCTTGGAAATCGGTTAAAAAGGGATTTTTCTATTCTTTGAAGACAGAATTTTTAATGAGTCAGTTCTCAACCCGCAATCACAAATCGTGTAATTCAGACACGCGGCAAAAACTCTGTGCATCGAAACTGACGTAACATAGCTTTGAAAGACCTTACGTCGTTCAATTAGAAGTTAGTCACATTGTCTCACACACCTCATCACAGTTATATCTCTGTCGTTTCGATACGGAACTGCGCGTGGTATGTTTGAAATAATCTTGTCCCTGAAAGTAGATCTACTTTTATTGAATTAGGTTATCGAGAGAAACACTTGATATTCCTTTGTGTGTGTGTGTGTGTGTGTGTGTGTAATGTTGTTTTCCACCTTCTTTCGTTTCTTGCTTTGGAATATTCCTCTTTCACTTGAATTGTAATTCCTTCTCCACACTTGCTAAATTAGGATCTATCTTCAACAAATATACATTAATTATTGTTTTCATTGGCAAGCTATTTTAAAAGCATAATACAGCGCGCCAGGAAAATTCTCTCCGCAGTGGCACTATTGTGCTAGCAACACAAATTATGTTGGTAGCAAAGTGTAACAAAAGAAAATTAAATACCGCACTCACCACAATCATAATAGATGCTGGAAGTGTTTTCCAAGCCTTCACTTGCTTTCCAAGCGATCTGTTTGCTACCAACATCATTGCCATTTTTGATACGAGGCCCTTACTCGGCCCAGTGCGGAGGGACTTTAATGGCGCACTACAGTACACCGGGAAAATCCTTCGAAATTTTCCATCTTGGTGAGCTTAATGGCGCACGTGACGTTAGTTAGGAGAGACTTAATGCGTGCGTACGTGTTATATAAATGCATTGGCAATGGAAATATTAGGAGGCTAGCGAAAAGAGAGAGGTCGGTGTTATTTCTTCTTCATCGCGTAGTACCGATCCCTTTTATTATTTTGCTGCACTTATTGGAACACGTTGGCCCGGTGCGTCTGGGACTGCACTCCTGCACGATATTGCAGTACGCTCTCCTTCGGGCTTCATTTTCACAGCGCTGCCACTTGGCCTACTGTCCCATCATTTCTTGTGCCTGCCCGCTTGCTGCAGCATTAATGTCGCCTGTGACTACAGCTTGCGAAGCTGTCCATCGCCTGCATTCTCCGACCTTCACCTCCGGCGGGCTGTTAGCTTCCCGTGGCGGTTCCATCCCTCTCCGTGATCGTCGCAGACATTAATCTACTTATGCCAATTACAACAAATCCTCATGCTGAAGCCGTTTGTCACTATTTAGGTCACCAGACGAAAGTACTCGTTCACAACGTTTGCTACTGTTTCGTGTATTAATTTCGATCTTTACAGCTGAGTCCATTTCATGGGTTGAAAATGGAGTACATACATTTTAACCACACCTTTTGTTTACAATTTGGTCAGTTTTTATAACAGTAGCCAAACTAGTTTACATTAAAATTTAAATCAAAATATTTTGAAATAAAAATATTTCCGAAATAATGGTTATGGGTTTTTCTAATAAGAAGAGGAAGTTTTTTTGTAATCCATACATGAATATCGTTGGCTGCAAAAGGCTCTCAAAAATAGTGCTTGTCCCTGAGCGGTAGCTAACTCTCGCAGAAGAAAACACCCTGACTCCTATTGAGATGTTGAGCCCAGCGGAGCAACTTCCCTACCAGAGATCGTCTTCCCACCTCCGTTCCTCGAGCCTCTTGTCGCTGCGCCGATTTTCCTCTGCCGCTGCCGACGCCCCGGCGGGTCTGTGCGGCCGCATACGCGCGTCGTCATTAGCGCCCTCCACCATGCCCGAGCGCGCGCGCGTGCACTTCAGTGTTCGACATGGCCGCTACATCAACCCCCGTAGCCGATTTCCAACAGCAGCGGCGGCGCTACAAGTTGCGGTGGCCAGCAGCCCCGCTCTCCGATGGCTTTTATCGATGGTCTATTGTCCGCGGGATGCAGGCGGCCGCCCGCCGCGCTGGCCTACGCCGGGCGCGCCTCGCCGCTACGTGCACCGCACGCTCCCGGGCTAATGCGGTCCACGCGCGCCCTTTCATGCCGCCCGGCAGCTCGCGTTCCCCTTACTGGAGGTTTAGGTTTTGTTTTATGCCCGCGGAAACACCGGCGTTGCCCTGGAAGAGAGCAAATCGAAAGGATCTCAAATTGAGTTGCCGCGAACGTAATGTTTATGAATTAATTTATTGCGTTGTGAGAAGAACCCACTACTACGTTTCATGAATCTACTACTTCGTTCGCTCTATAGTTGATGAAAAAATATATCAAGTTTAATTATCGTGGCCATTTCCGGCTATGTTTCTATGAAATGTCGTGAGAAGTGATCACAACACTTGTCTCCTGAAATCATGGACTCACCATTTGCAGAGAATCTGTCATTATCCTTTTAGGTGATGACAAAGTCTCTACGACGTTCGTGAGACAAAACCGTACGCAGATGTAGGTGATTGAATTGATCTGAAGGCCGAATTCATTGTCTGTAATGATAGGAATGGTAACTAGTTGTGCTGCAACTGTACAGGCTTTCTCGCATTATTTACTACTTTACCAATTTTCAAAAAATTAGAGAATTCCGAGCCATCAGTCAGATTGTTCGGAGAACATCAATTTTTAAGTTTCGCCGTAGCGTTGTTCCAGAAGAACGGCGAGACTGACGAACGGGCGTTTTGTTGTCAACTAAGTTTCCGGTATCAAGAACCCATGAAATGTGGATTTTGACTACACTACTTATTTAAAAAAATTATTTGCAACGTATAGAAGAAAGAATAATCCAATTTTTCGTTATCAGGGACCCACAAAATAAGTTTTTCTTTCGAAAAATCGCTGTTTCTGCAGAAGCATTTATTACATAAATACTTTGTTAGAAAGTTTTAATAATAATAATAATAATAATAATAATAATAATGATAATAATAATAATAATTGTGTACATGTCCTTTGAAAGTTTTATTATACAGATGTTGAAATTTGCTCTCATTGCTTTTACTTAAATATGAAACGCGCTTTTTGAAGAATCAAGAGTGTTTCATAGATACATGACTGACTGTTGTAGAATTACCAAAACAATTCTCTTCAGTTGAAAATCAGCAATTGTTTAGGCACATGTCGAAAAACTTGAGTGCCTCCGTAGCGTATACGAGAACCCCTCCGATCGCATAGTAGCGCGGCTTTTATGTAGGCCTACTACGGTGTGTGCGGGAATCTATAACACGTGCGAGCGCATGTCAGTTCATGCTGACAGTGCCTGGGGCGTTTGTTTCTACTCGTAAATTCCGAGAGCGTGTTGTCCTGTGCCCCTCTGTGCCCTCACGTATTACTGCGATCCTCTGCGCGAGCGGGCGTGAACTAATGGAGCAAAGTGAGCTGAATGGTCGCTGCCTGATCTGCGCGAGCGGGCTATTGATATAGTTACAACGCCGCTACATACGTAGATGTGCGCCTTTATCGTTGTCTTGGATAACGTACGCGTTGGAAGCGATTTTCTGATATACGCATATAGCCACGCCAGGTAGAGGCCGTAAGTCGAAAGCGCGAGCCCGAGCTGCGAATACATCGCTGCGCTGCTGTTTTTCTCTTCCATAAATATTCCGTTATCTAAAGATGTCGAACTAGTTTTAACATTATCTGCTTTTTAACTAGTTGCTAACTAACTGCTTTTTAAGTAACCTCAACTGTTTTAAACATATGAATTCGGCGCCTACAGAACACCAATTTTAGAATGAAGGAAGGTGTTCAGATGGAACAGTTCGTTTAGTTTGAATCGATTGCATTGCACAGTAGACTCGAGAATATTGCAGTGAAAGGGGACCGATAGTACCTCGTATACGTAGAGAAGAAAAATCCTCCTGTAATCCCAAATTAATTTGGTAACGGATTAAAATTGACTAATTCTACTTCTAATGTAGCCAAATTCAAAAATATGCTTCATTCCATCTAGATCATCTCGAATAATACTGACTGAGACATTTATCTTTATTATTATTTATATTATTATTACATATATTATTATTATTTATTATTATCAATATTATTATTACTTTTACTTTTATTATTATTATTGTTATATTATTACTGACAAATTTATCATCATTGTTAATGTCATTAGCTTTGGTGAATTTTTTAAGTTACTATTACTTCTTATATTGTTATTGTTATAATTATTATCGTCATGTCCCTTATACAGCGAAGTGAAGCGAAGTGTAGTGTAGTGGAGGGGAAGGGAGTGTAGTGTAGTGTAGTGAAGGGAAGTGCAGTGTTATGTAAACTAGAAGTGAATTTAGAGTTAGCTAGAAATAAATTGGAACTATGTTATCGACCCCTAATTCTAATAGTAAACCTAATTGTAAATGTTGAAAATGTTTAGTAATTATAATTCTAATTGTTATCATGTTTGCCACCGAGCATTAGCTCAAAGCGAACTTTAATAAATCTCTCTATCACTATAAAAATACAAATTAAAGTACACAATATATAATTGAATGACGTTTACGCTCAGTGACAGATACAACTAAAACTGCCAGTGGCAATGAAAAACTACAAAAACAACAAACAATGAACAAATCCGGTGATTGTCGAAATAAGAAAGTCTGATATTGCTGGAACGGTGATGCTTTCGCCCAGGGTGTTTACCGGCCACCAACCACGCCAAGGACTAATTTGTACGCTTCTGTGTTATCTGTTTTTAAAATAACTATTTTTTTTTCTGATGAGTACTTTGGAACCGGGACTCGGATGGTCCTCAATGTACTCTATGCATCATTAATTTTTTACTCGAAGACTTGTAAGAAAAAAAGCACGCTAAAACATTTATGTCGTTTAGAGGAGAACTTACCTCATTGATTGAAGCCATCACACGGAAAACATAAAAATCTGTTATATCTGCATCCATGACTGATGTTTTTTTAATGTGTGCTTATTTTGAAATAAATGTATT
The DNA here is from genome assembly GCA_017312745.1 of Gryllus bimaculatus. Classification (NCBI taxonomy): domain Eukaryota; kingdom Metazoa; phylum Arthropoda; class Insecta; order Orthoptera; family Gryllidae; genus Gryllus; species Gryllus bimaculatus. The sequence continues at coordinate 1,408,287 of BOPP01000223.1, read as the reverse complement.
TGAAGAACGCGAGTTGTTATTAGAGTTTTCGGATCAATGAGACATGATTTAATATACCAAATCAGCCAAAAAGAAATGTATAACTTACATATACGTCAAATCCAACCATCAAACCAAGGTATTTTGGGAAAACCGATGTGAAGTATGTTTTCTTGTCGTTTAAACTTCGAATAATTTTTGTTGTATTTGTTTTCAGAAATAATTTGCGGGTAAAACCAGTAGTGTTATTCTTTAACGTCTTCTGATGTTGATATCGAATGGCCCTTCAAGTGAGTCGTATGTCATCCCTTGCCCTTCACTTTGTATAGTGTATCCGCAGCCGGGAATGATTGAACGCGAGGCCCCGTGACATAATCCGCCACTTGGTTTCGTTTCGGCCCGCGCTCAACCCGTTCGGAGCGAAGTGCGTTCGTTAGCATATAATGCACTCGTGTGGGGTTTAACTTTCAATTTGGCTTCAGCGCGCAGAGAGCTGCTGCGGCAAACCGGTTGCCGCCGGCGCGCTCACCCGCATCGCCGACCTATGTCGCCCGGGGCGGTCTTAGGACTGCTTTGAAAGTACGTTACAGTTGAATTGGAGGAAGGGCGTTCTAATAAAGTCTATGCAACGTTATAAAATTCCTCCAAGAGATTTTTCTTCATACTTTTGCTTCACCGCATTTCAAAAGTTGAACTGTCCGTTAGCGCATGAAAAAGGGTCGAGCCTTTTTTTCTTTACGTTAATAACTTGCGTTACAATAATGATTTCAAACATTTTGCCATCTGTGTTAATTTCATTTGTCATCCCCCTGCGCACCTCGATGATAAATTGTGTCATTGGTTTTTTCACACCAGATTGATTCAGTCCTCGTTGCACATAGGACCCGGTGATAGAGTACACTAAGTTATTAATGAGTGCAAAAGGAAATAGTGTAAATCCTATTCAAGATATTGAAAAAAGAAGATTTTTTGTCATTTATCTTTTTTTTGAAAGGTAGCCCAAATAATGCATTAAATATTGTTTTCTGATGCTAACATTGCTTACTGATCTAAAGAATACAAACAGGGCGAGAGAAAAACTATTAATACTTTTGGGGGGGGGTATTTAAGGTCGCATTAACATTTAGGTCGTTACTGACCACTGTTGGATTTAACGTTATGATGTCTGTGAAGATGACATGATATGGCGATAATAGGAGGTAAAAGTGCCTTAACGATCTCGGCCATCCAGATCGGCTATTGAAGTGTTATTTAGGATAGTTTATCAAATTTGCGTATTTATCTAAAAATTCGCAGTTACCATGTGTAACAGGGGTTCTACAAGTGTTGAAAATGGCATCCTCCTGTGTAAACGCAAAGTAGACATCTGTGCCGCAAGGCCTCTGTCACGCGCACAACTTTATTTCTGCTCCACGCTTTCAATGCGCCGAAGAAGGTTATCACGATCCTCGACTGCGGTAGCATAAACGCGGTATTTAATTAACCTCCAGCTCTAAAAGCGGAGGGAGTTCCTGAGTTTTAAAATCCAGATTCAGGACGACTCTGAAACACTCGGGTTCGAAGAAAGAACCGAGGATAAAAGCCTACAAAAGATCCGCAATGCCAACCGACTCATTTACAGAAAACCGCTCTTGATGATCTGCACTTCGTGCTACATGCAGATTTCCTCGACTCTCACATACACATTGTGCGCATTAAATGTACCGGTTCTTGTAAAACACGCGCTTCACCTGACCAAAGAACGATATTTTTTTGTTTTCTTAGCATTTGCGCAGGAAATGCATTGAAAATTGAAAACTGCATTATAAGTCTCTACTTCGCAAATGCTGCACTCGCTGGAAATGGAAAAGTCGTAATCTCTCCACTTGAATTATTCGCCAGACGAGGGACTGTGATGCTTTGACCTTGTGCGGATTTTGCCTTGTTGTTTCTGGGGCTTTGCGGGTAGTACGAATATTAGCAATTGAGTTTTCCAGAGAAGTGGAGAGCCCTACCTCAGAGGTGATGCCACTCGCTCTCTTACCGGAGGCTATGTTACACGAGCACAAGGTATAGTCTAAAGTTTAACGTTAATTATTTACAAAACTAAATGACGAAGATTATTCAATTTTGGCTAATTCAGTCTGTACATTACATATGGGATAGGTCCTGGTTTATTAGCAACGAGGACTGAATCACCCTTTATAGCATTCGTGACGCCTTTCAATCAGGGTTAGAATAAGGGGTTCGAATTTTCGTCATTCCAGATGAAATGTATTTTCCTCGAAAGAAGATGTCTGTTGATTTTCTCCAGACGTTCTATTCGCAGAACCCTTTTCGTAATCCCACATTCCATGCCTCAACTTTCATTTACAGTAAACACTAAGCAATGCCAATGCAGGGTCTCCAATTTTGAGGGATTCGCAGTGAGGACCATTAGCTCGTGCCGTTTAATGTTCGACCAAGTTGCGTTGGGTCAAATGATATTACTATCAGAATTCTTGACAGCCGCTACTTCGTTTTTCACGAAACACTCTTTCTAACACAGTCCCTATCGTTAAGTAAGAAATTGATTTTTTTTAAATCATCTCCTCTATTATTTTAGTAGTACACATACCTTTTGCGGCTCTCACACGCAACCGATCTTTATAAATGAGGTCTCCAAAGAAAGAGAATTTCACCTTTGGTTCACTGGTTCGGTTCACTATTTCTCGTGATTCGCAAGATTATAGTTGCGCGGGTCACTTATTGTAGAGAGAATAATTTTGCTGGCATTGATTAATTTTCTTAAGTCAATGCATAAATATATCCATAATTTGACTGTGAATGAATGCCAATTGAAGTTATACATTATGCTATTTCGAAGCATTTTAAATTTCAATTCATATCTAAAATTACACTTCACAACACTTTAAAAAAAAAGATTTTTGCTTGCTGGTTGAATTTAAATATAAATGTAGACTTGATTTTCTTGTTAAACAATCTCCAAATAACATATTTAGTTGTTACTATGATAACAAAATTACTTCATATATTTATGGAGTATAAGATTCTAAAATCTTTCTTGGCGTGGATTTTGGTGTTTTTTCGCATTTCAAGTTGTCTGTTAATAGGTTTGTGTGTCTACCGCGATGGAAGGTAAGAATTCAGGATTTATTTATGATTTGCGCCGGGAGGGAAGTTTGAATGTTATTCGGTGTCAGAAAGTGGGTTTGCTTGCGTCTCGAAGTGTATGTAATATGTGAAAGAATGATATAAAATTTACTGAGGGAAAGAATAGAACTGATGGTTATGAGTATATCTGTAGAATCAGAGGCGAGAATGCTCCTAGCGTGAAAATGACTGTGTGAAAGGATTCTTCGTTTGAGAGGAGACTTATTAATTTACTGAACTTCAGTTCATTAAAAGTAAAGAGTGTGTATTTTTCATAAATAAGCAGATTTGGTGATATTTGATGAATCATTGCAGTTTTTGTGTTATAAGGATGTTCTACGTAATTAGTGTAGAGACGTTACACTAATTTTCCTACAATAGTATTTTTAACACTATTAAAATTCTATAATTTCAGCGTTTATGTGAGTTGATTTTTTTTCTTTTTTCTAATAAAATACTATCTTTAACATGTAGTATTTGTTTGAAAAAATAGAAGGGTTGATTCTATATTATTAAAATGGGGGTTTGAGTAGATTATAAATAATAAAGATTTTAAGTAGAAAGTGTTAGTGAAATATACTGCGGATTCTAGAGCGTATAAAAATGTATTTATATAGAATAGTTGCTTTTTTAGTAATACAACATTGGCTTTGAGTAGTAATGAAAGTTTTAGTAGCATGTGCTTGTGAAATAGAAATTATATTTATTGCGATGACATAGTGAACATTGCAACATGCAAATAGTTAACAAGTATTCCGTTCTGTGAGTCGATTCCCCTCTAGTGAACCGAGTCAGTGAACCAAAGGAACAGTGCTACCGTAAACTCCACATCAACCTTGTTTTGTTTTACCTGTACCAGTATTTTCGTTATTAGCAATGGTTCGGCGAAGTTTCAAGTCGGTGCATTTAGTCACGTAGCTTTCTCAAGCGTAAAGAGCTTTTTTTAAATATTTTTGTGACTGCCACGAAAAGCAAAAAGATATCTGCCGAAACATATTGACTAATTACTTCAAATATATTGACGGGATTGTTATAAATTGTTCCAAGAAATTACTCGATAATACTGAATATCTCTTTAATTTAATATTTATTTTCCCCATCATGGTTTTTTATTTGTATTTGATATTGTGTTAGTACAATGGAAGTTAGGGCCTACTTTTATGTATTTCTAAACAAATAAATACGTTTTGTTCACAACTTTCCCTCTTAGAATGGAAATAGAAAGAAAGAGGAAAAAAGTAAGTAGTTTAACATGCGAGAGTTCTCGCAAGGGCATGCGGAGGTAGTAGGTGAACACTTGCGCTGTGGCACAACACAAAGAACCAGAAACGTTTAGAATTAACTAAACTAAAATATTGAATCAATATTGAAATTATTGAACGACAAAAATCAAAACACTAACCTACAATACTATGTGAATTAATTTAAAAGAGGAAAAAAATTAAAATTATAGAAAGAATAGCGCAAATCATTTGACAATTGCCAACGCACGATTTAAATGTTGGCTGTATCTGGAAGTCAGTGTCTGGTATCAGTGTCCATCTGTAAACTCATTATAAATAATACACCCTTTGATATTAAACTTAAGGTGTCAGTTCGCTAAGATATTCAATACGTAAACATTGTTTGAACAACATTCCCATGAACCGAAGTGAAGTCTAAATCTGCTGAATTGTTTCTAACGGTAACAAATGGTATTTATTACTCAAAGGTGAAAGTATTAGTTTTAGTATTCTTTTGGCTCGGAATTGCTTTTCTTGAGGTCCGTAGAAACGCAGAAAAGAATCCAATACTTTTTAGTATACACATAATTTTTCAATTTTCGCACTCCAACAAGCGCCTCTCCAAAACCCCGCCTGTTCCTCATAACAAATCCAGGAAAGTTAAATAATATTGCAAAGGGTAGGGTTGTACTTGTCCGATCCTGTATTTTCGCAAGGAAAACTTTACTTGGCTTCCTCCAGAGTAAAAACCCTTTTGTAATATTTTTTTGACTATCAAGGAAAACGAAAAGCTAGCGGTGAAGGAAGTCTGAATAATTACTTCAAATGTTTTTAGGAAGTGTGAATTGCTCAAAGGACATATCTATATAATACTGAATAAATAACGTTTGCTTTCCACTAACTATTTACAACTTGTAGATTACATTACATTTAAATTTTAAATAACATTACTTTTTAGTAATTTTACTATTTAATACATTACTCTATATATTTGTGACATGTGGTCAGCGGAAGAGCGGGCTGATGGCCCGAGCCTCGCCATATTAATAAAGGCATATTATTTTATATTATTATTATTATTATTATTATTATTATTATTATAAACCTTTATTGAAAATATGTTTCCAACATCAATTCAATTGTTTTGATTTTTGTTAGATATTCTCTAAAAAGGAACATTTATACTTTTTGCTAACAAAAAAAAAAACAAACGTTTCATTAACAATTTTCATTCTTAATGGAAAGGATAGGGAAATGGATAGGAAAACGGGGGCATTAACATGCGAGATTTCTTGCACGTGCACGCTGGTCTTCCTTAATTCAGAAAATAATATGATGAAAATGGTGAAACTGCTCTTTTCATGAATTTTTATTCTTTTGAGGTGATTGTGAAAACGCAATTAATGGGGTCTGTTAATGTACAGACGGGGAACCTCTTAAACGCCTACGTAAACCGTTAGTATATCTTAAGGTTAGTACTCGCATCCTATACTTCTGTTTATAAGGAACTAGCCAACAACAAATTTCTATTCATGCACTTCAAACGGGAAAAAGTTTCTAATTTCTTGCATGAATGCCTATGACCTGAAGAAGGAAAAACGTTAATGATATCTAGTTGAAATAAATGAGAGACGTGATGTTCTTCATCACATAATCTATTCTCGCCGTTCAGGAGTATGATCACGATCTCCTCTTCATCCTAATTATTGCTTTGTCCAATTATGATTGTTCCTGATCCTCCTGTTTTCCTTGTCCTGTCATCCTTTTATCTATATTTGTTTGCATATACTTTTCTGTTAGTGATGTGAACAGAAAATCGTTAAAACATTTTTCTGTGTTTTTTGCTTCTATCGAGTTCAGAATGAAGTTGAGAAGCTTCAATTATTAAAAGAACATGTGTAAAATCCAATGAATGTTGCTTGCCGAGGATTTTATAGGCCTTTTTTAACTCGATTGTGGATGAGAAGATTTGTCTCTCCATATAAAATTACATTACGACGATTGAGGAATGTGAAAAAATTATCGCGTCATCCTTTCAAAGTACCGAATGAAGAGTGAAATTGGAAATAGCATGTTTCGCTTTGCATGTGTTGCTGCAAGCAAGCAATTTGACTCCAAGGTACTCGTATATATTTCTCGTGTAAGTGTTTGCTAGTAGCCAAATTATATAAAAATGCATTTCATGGCATAGAGCTTCCACGAATTTCCCGTTATATATTTTCTTGCTGAACAGTAGAGCTAGAGAAGTAAGTGGAATGGGTTAATCGAGAGGTGTTGCAAAAGATGAATATAAAAAGAACACATGTTGATAGGTTACGCTGATTTAGAAAGAAGAGAATTGTGTTGTGTATTATTTTTATTCATCACAATGTAAATAAAGAGATTCAATAAAATTCTTAGTGATTACTTTTTCGAGGCATTAACATTTTTTTTAATACTTAAAATAATAAGGAAAAATCTGAGAGCGTAGGCTTCCGCGACCGGAGTCAGTATTTACTAGGCTGTCCGGGTGACGCCGCGTCCTTGGCGAAGGTGCCGACGTTTCGGTCGCCATTCTGCGACCTTCCTCAATTACGCCCTGAGGAAGGTCGCAGAATGGCGGTCGAAACATCGGCACCTTCGCCATGGACGCGGCGTCACACGGACAGCCAAGTAAATACTAAGGAAAAATGTGTTTCCAATGGCGGTTTTCTTTATTGCTTTCTAAAAGTGTGGTGGGTGTAGTGGTAGCTCCGAAGATGTGGAAGGTCAGGACTACTGGAGCAAAGAGAATTGTCATCGTCTGCAGATACTTATTGTATTGTGAATGCTTCTAATGTCATCGAAATCGACGATATATTGAATAAAAAATAGGAGGAAAATTGAGAAGTGTTACGTCTAGGTCTTCAGTCTGCATCACCGCGGTATTTCTTTTGGACTTTGTTTTTCGACGATCCTTTTCGTGTGATGAGACATTTTGCGAGTTTTCTAATTTTTTATCCGCCCATGTTACATATTGTTACTTTAAAATACTCGTATTTGTGGTAAACCTCTGAGTTCGTTTACATAAAGTTGCGCAATGTTGCAATATTGAGAACTTGGTGGAGCATCTTGTTTCTCTTACGCTCAATATTTCTTCAGTGAATAGGACGGGAAGTAATTATATGAATCACGTCGCTTGTGTTATTCCAGGCGAGAGCATTGTAGATTGCAATATGGAGCTAGAATATTTGTTTGAATCCAGTTCATGTTGGTTTTTGGAGAAAAAATGTTATTTTTATTATACAACGAAAGCACACGAAACAAAATTTCACAGCGAATCAGTCATTAGCAATAAAAGATACTGAAACTAGTTCTTGGAAAGTTACACTTTTATTGCCCGTTTTTCTCCTACATACTAAAGGATTTAACAATATTAAGGAGTGTGAACTGAGGAATTGTGGAAGGCCATGAACGTTTGGAAGAGAGAATTTTCGATTTCATTATTCCAAACATATATGCGAAGTTGTGTGTGAAATATTCGTGTTTTAAGGTATACATTATCTTTTGCCTTGTAAATAGAATTATTCGTAAAGAATATGCAAGTAAGGGAGGGTTATTGGCAATCATTTTCGTTAATGAGAATGAAGTAAGGATCCACCTTTATTTGCACATTTGCTCTTTGGCATTGCTTAGCCTGTCATGTTCACCGGAGCGGCGGAGATTTCGGTGGCGCGCCATTGGCTGCTAATCAGGATCCCTTGACGTTGTAGGGCCGTTCTGACTGGGTGGCGCTTACAATGACTCTCTCCCATGTTCATAAAATTAGTATTTGAAACTATTTTATCTGTTGTACTTTTCGGTCTTAGAAGCTGAGAAGGGGGTCTTCAAATTGCGACCACTTGAATTCATATGCAACTTGTGGGCAGGACTTGAAGGAGCATTCGCGGCCATTTACACTATTGTGCGTGTGCCGTGCACGCTCTCTGCAGCCCCATTTCGCTCACGGCTACCGCAATAGTAAACCGCATACACCGCTCTAAGCCAAAATAATGCGCGTAGGCTCTCGTGCCGCGGGGATGTCTCTCCGCTGCGCCGCCGCCGCCGCCGCCGCCGCCACCGCTGCACTCCGCGCGGTTTTACAGCCGCGCTTTCCACGACGTTTCATGCGCGCCGGCGGATTTATGGAACTGTTTGTTCGGTCACGTTAATACGCTGGAAAACGCGCGCGCGCGTCGTTTTAATTGCGCGGCTTATTGTTACTGTGCCGGGGGGGAAATGGCCTTTCAGTAAGGAAATTTACGGATATGCTATGATCTGCTATTATGAAGGGACACAAAGGCAACTTGTCAACAGCCATTGCGGACGCCCGGTTCATTAAATGCGCGTTGCCGGGCCCATAGTTGCGGGCCGGACTCGGCCGCGGCGTTGAAGCCGGGAACAGGCGCTGTTGGGCGTTGGGCGAGGAACGCGCGCGCGCGAGAGAGAGAGGGGGGAGGGAGTTGTCGGGCTACTTTCTGCCTCCTCTTTCCTCTTTGTCTCTTTTTACCAACCGCGCCTCGTATTACACTTTGTGCGTAAAATTGAAACTGGTTTGTACATTTTACTGTAATGCAAAATGAATGTGTGGCGTGTGATGCGATCTTTGTATTCAATATCGTGAATAAAGAGAATGATTCAATTTTAATACTGTGGACATGAATGTCGTATTTTCTCTCCACTAGTTGCCTTCGGTATCCAGTTTTCGCTGGGTGAATGTTGAAGGATGCAAAGGGAATGTTGAGTCTGCATTTGAAGTCACCGTTTTCCCTCGTTTTTTTTCTCTACAATCTCTAGGAACATTCAGTGAGAATTTGGGAGTACCACTGGCCGTCCTCTCAGCAGCCTGCACCATCTTTATTAGTAATAGTTGTATAACACTTACAATACATACATTGCCGCATTATTTGTAGTAGTTGCGAAATATTTTGATTTTGGTTGAACCCATGCAAACATTTACATACATTGCAATTCGACTTTTTTATATTATCGTGGTCAGTGTCGGCTTACTTTACTTTTGGCTTGCCGTATATTAAATATAACTCGCCCCTTGGAAATGTTTTTCAACTTTCGCTTCGAGCATTTTCTGCCAGCGTGCCTCTTATCTAGAACCTTCAAAAATGCTCTTCTTCATGAGATTTGTTTGAAAATTTCTAGATTGCAATTTTCTAAAAAAGAGGATGTAAAATACACTATTTTGGGATCTTATAGCAAAATAATCCAATTGAAACATAATAATGAAATAATGGTGAGAATTAGGATGCTGAAATAATGCATTCAGGAACAGTAAGTTAATGAAGGAGGAGCCATATTTCCCTTTTCTTTGTTCTATATTAAGAAAACTATTCAATGTTAAACTCTGGAATTTTTATTGAACACTAATTTTATTTCGAATTTCCTGCAATTCATATTTGTTCCATTGAATAGTACTGAAATTTTACCAGGCAGGCTCAAAATCATATTGTATACCTTCTTTTAATTTGAACTTTTTTATATTTAACAATATTCTGGTATTCATTATATGCCTGAAACGTTACGAATACACTTTTTCTATTTCTCATGCCTTATCAGGTTCTTTGGATTTGAGATATAAAATTTTAAAAAAATTATTTAATAACCAAAGAATTGAAACAATAAGATTAATTTCATTAGTTTAGAAATAACGGGAAAAGAAATATTGTATTCCACAGCTACCAAAATCTTTTAGTTGTACTGTGCAATGACGCTACATGGGGTTGAAGTAACCACTGGTCTCAAAAACTATTTCTACTTTGTTAAACGTCACGAAACGTTCTTTACTCACGCGGGGCTCGGCTTTCAAAATTTTATCCAAATCCATGATGGTCGCGTGACAGGGAATGACTCCATAGAAATTATGAAATCCTTTTTATTGGAAGAATAGGTAAGGATTCCTTGAGTTTTATTTTCTGTCTCATGATAGTAAAGGGGAATTTTTGAAGGAAAGAATCATACGTCAACATTTTGATTGTGAATTTCTGATGTTTTTGCGACTATATTGCTCTGCACGAACTGTGTTTAGTTTAAGACGTGTTTAACCGAATCGTGCGTTCCATTTCCCATACTTAATCTTCCCAAGTGGCGGGAGGTGCGTGCGTTTCGCGTCCCCTTTCCGCCGTCGCGAGCAGGTGCGCCCCAGTGGCTGGCTGTGTGCTCGAGCGGAGCTACTTCGCGCCGGTTCGCTTTGATCCGCCCTTCGCACCCGGCGGCGATCGTCCCTGCTCTTTCCGAGCGAGTTTCGCTGAATTGGCCGAAATAAAGCGATATTGAGCTGCGAAAGAGAGTTGCTAGGGAGCTAGTTGGGCGTGAAGGGCGGGAGGCAGCGAGACACAGCGACGGCGCGTGGAATGTGTCGGAGCAGACTGGAAAACTTTTTAGTTTTCGTCTCTTCCTTTATAATGCGGGGAAAATGGCTGTGTTGAAGGGCGCCCATTTTAAGTGCATGTTGTATCGAAACATCTTCATGGAAAGTTGGTGCAAGTTTACTTGCCTAAAAACCTACGCATGAAACTTCGGCTGCATTGACCCGATGATTTGCGATTGGAAGTACATTTTCTCTTTATTCCTTTCATTTTGAAGATGAAAAATACATGTTATATTGGATTTATTTCAAGAATCATGTATAAATATGATGAGTATTCTACTCACACGTCATACATATGTACTAAATTTTCCGTAGTTCAATCCCCCTTAAAAACTCGTAAGAACTTGGAAACCAAAAATCGCTATAAATGTTTTAATGATTTTTTTACTGTATAATACCAAAAAATCGTTTAATCTTATGTACTATGAAAGATTAATTAACTTTTAATTACAACAAATGCTTACGAACACGTACGATAAATAACCCAATTACAAAATAAAATATACTGAAAATAAAATACAAACTTTATTTGCTGGTAGGCGTATTGAAAACACAAGATCAAAATAAATTTACAGTAAAATGCAAACTTGTTTTCCATTTTTTTTTAAATGTTGCATTTGTTGTTGTATTACCCAAGCAATAATATTAACAAAAATGTTTGTTGCCGGCAATGATTATGTGAATTTGAAATTCTGGGAGAGGGATTAACACGTGAACGCACAATGCGTATACTGGGTGCCATATACTTAGCACATTTCGTTTCAAAAGATGTTTAAACTCTAAAAGTTCAAATGATGAAAACAAGTAGTTGTATGTGCCTATACAAAAAATCGTAAGAAAAGTAATAATATATATTGGGTTATTTTTTAATCCCTTATTTCAACTCTTGCATCCATACAAGTCAAAAATAGAAGTGATAGTTGTTTTTATATTTTTGGAAATATTTTAAATAATTCATTATGTTCATTATCCAGTGAATAGCCACTACCATTTTCACTGACAACAGAGTAGACGTCAAAGCAGTCCGGGCGATAAGGGCCATAAAAGTAGAAATTCTTTCGATCATAACTTGGGTGGTACAGCTGCCATGTAGCCTCGTATAGCGCTTGGCTGCCTTTACAGCTTGGAGCGTAGGAAGTGCATTTGTAGCGTGCGGCGCGTACTTTACTCCGGGCGCTGCAAAGGATGCGCTGGTGCGCGCGTGTCGCGTGACACGACCGGCGCAAATAAAGCAGCGGGCGCGGCTGCAACAGAGGGCAGAGGGCGACAGTGAGGTGCAAGCAGCTGCGCGGCGGGGCGCCAGGACGCATGTCCGACGGTAATGACCGCGGCCACCAGCCACGGCGGCGGTGCGGCGGCGGCTAATTAACCGGCGTCTGGATCCGCCCCGCCCCCTCCTCCGCCCCGCCTCCACCCCCCCCCGCCCTCGCCACCGCCTCCGCCCACGACGCTGTAACGACCGATGCACAGATTAGGAACTTCTATAGGCCGTAGGTCGCGTCGAATCTCGGGACCCGCTCGCAGTCTCGTGTCATGGCCGCCGTTTACTTCCTTTGATAGAGTGAGCAGGCGCGACAACTCGGCTGGCCGTTGCCACCGCGATATACTAGAGAAACACGTTTTTTGATACAGAAGTCCTAAAATTCGAGTATACTAGTTCATTCTGTTAGTTCTCAACAAAATGAGTAGTAATCTGATTGGTTGATGGACCTTTCCGAGCATGTCAGTTCCTATCGTAATACTCAGGAGGTGGCGTGGTGAGATCCGGCACCCACGTATTAAATTGTCCCATTATAATGGAATTAACAATTCCACCTTTGGTCAAAGTGCAATGTGCCTTTACAGGACATTTTTAATACCCATCCCATTTATTCTTTAACATCATAGAGATGTTCTATCGAGATTTAGTAATTAAAATATTTATTTGAAAAATGAATGCTTGTAAAGGACACAACTCTCAAGAAAATTTAGTAAAGCTTTTAGTTGTAGATCAAGACATGCATTGAAAAGCATAACATTAGTGAAATATAAAACAATCATTAAAACACATTTGAGTTATGAGAGCATAGTACCAAGTTTTGATAGTCGGGGTGTTTTAATTATAAATAAACCACCCTCATCATCACAAAAGTGATCGAGCCATTTGCTGTGAAACGTCCAGAAAAGGTATTTGAACGTCCCCTGAAAAATCTATTTTTTTGTATTTACATTCGTGGCAGTTTTCTTTTATTGAATGTGATATTTCGTAAAGACATTTTCCCACTTATGTAAATACATTTCTATATTTCCCGGACTCGCGTGCGTGCATATAACTAAGCGAAACTCGGACATCTCTTTAGTGATGTCTCGCGTGAACCGTAAACAAACACTACGAAGGGGCGTAACTAAACAGCTGACGCGGCGGAGAGATACTTTTCTGAAGTACACGTGATGTTCACTTGTTTCCCTATCTGTCACTTTATCCCATCCTTATGAAAATCCTTCTTCGTCGTCCTACGTCGTCTCCGACGTCGGCTTGCTGGGGAATTCGATCTACCTACCTAGCCAAGAATCTCTGCCATAGTCAAGACTTGAAACCTAGGTCCTCCCAGTCAGTCATTGCCCAGTCAACGGCAATGCTAAGCTAAACTCAGCCGGTGAGGAAGTCATGTGAAAATGCTTAAATTATCTCTGTACAGCATTGCCATAATACAGGTTTGCTACAATTAGTATCCTGGCAACACATTGCTCTCTGAAACTGAATAGAGTGCTGTTTGTGTGTTGCTTTTACTGCTCTGCTTTTATGGAAATACCGTATTGGTCTTTTAACTAATAATGGTCTAATAGTAATGTCGTTGGTAATAACATCTTCTACGGTGTAATGGTAATAATGGTCTTTTAACTAATAACTGTTGAGGAGCATAACGTTTCAGAAAATCATTGTCAGTTGTCACAAATATATTAAAGACTCACTGTCGATGACAGCTGGATGTGATTTATTGGACATGTGTTGTTTAGTGTAATATTCTATACGTTGCATCATTCTTCTTGCCATTGCCGCACATTACTGCTTTTGCTATGTGTGCGCTGCATGATCTTCCACGGGTAATTAATGCGAATGCCAGATTTCAGTTCTATCCTTTTGTTATTTTTCAACAAAATACCTATACTGTCTAGATACATTTTATGATAAGCAACTTTGATGTTGGCGTCATAAGTGAGTGGCAGAAGCTCTGCTAGTACGACGCTCTATTCTCTTATTTTATTCATTCCGTGCTTGTAGCAACACGGGAAGATTACCCTGGGCTCGAAGGGTTGCTGGTCCGAATCCCGCCTCGGGTATGGATGTTTGTGTTGTCCCTATGTGTTCTCCCTCCAGTAAAAAAAGTGGTCGCTTTATGACCAAGTTGTTAAAAAGCGACCTTTAAAAAAGGAAGATTACGTGTCACTGGAGAAGCACTTGCTAATGTGTCTCACTAGGAAACCACTATCGGCGTCATCGTGTGTCTCTCAAAATGGCAAGGACGTTTGGTTATAGCGTAAAATGCGACGAATCTTTATACGAAATTGCCAGTTTACCAAATTAGTGCATTTGTTGATGATTTTTGCCGTAATGTACAAAATAGTATCTCAGATGTTCCATTGCATTTTTGTGGCCACCTCCGTAGCGCGGATTGCCAGGAACGCTGAGGTTGTTACCAATAAAAAGCTGTTTTCAATTTTAAAACAAGGATGGATTACAATATGCGTAATGTTCGCACTTGTCCATCTACGTAGTTACTATGATTAATATTTTTTCGAGATTTTTTGGAATGTAGGATTTAGTAGATATTGTTGTTTAAAAACTTGTCAGGGAAGTGAATAATGATATAAATACAATGGAATGTAGAGTGAAAATATATTTCTGCTTAAATAATGGATTAGTTAATTTTTTGGTTAAAGAATGAATTAATTACGGGATTGGCGAGAGAATTTTATTACATTTCTTTGTAATCGAAAATATAAGTCTTGAAGGTTTTGAAAACGCGTGCGAATTCACAAAAACACGTATGTTTATATTAAAATTAATAGAGTTTTCATTGATAATTTTATGAATGAATAGTGGCAACATGTAGTGCTCAAACAGCCCGAAACAGATACAAGTTGTTTGTTCTCTGAAACTTGCTACGTTTTGGGTTGCCACAAGTTCGCAGGAAGTCAAGAATGCAATTGAATTACAATGATCAAACTTTGATACATAATGAGGGGAAAAAGTCCATAAACGAAACAAAACCAATTATAATCTTATTAATGATTAAAAATTCGAAACGCGAAATCTCATCTTGCTAGTTGTGATGGATTAAATTGCGACTTGACAGTGAATTTCGCGCGTGGGCTTTCGGGTGCGGCGAGCCTGGAGGGAGTCCGGGAAGGCGATAGCAACCGAAGAGTCGAGATGGTGAAGGGGCGGGGGAGTCAGGCGGAAAGACGTGCAAACGAGCTGGCGCCCGCGGTCTCGCTTCCAGGTCATTAGCGCGGAAAATTAGATTCCCTGCCGGCTACAGCTGCCTCCACCGAGCTGCGCACCTTGAAATTACGCGCACGCTGGGATACGCCACGAGCATGTCGGCCTGCCCACGGCCTGTGTGCCGCTGCGATAGCTACTCCGTCGGTCCGTGTCGGTCGGTCGTCGATCGGTCGGTCGGGTCGGTCGGCGGGCGCCTGGTCGGCTGCGCGCCTTCATTTACCTAATTGAGACGCGGCGGCACTCGATGCCGATCAGGCCGTTTTCCTCGTTTTTTATGGTGCTGCGCAAATGTTGCTCCCGTCAAATGGAAATTGTTTCGGTTCAAGCCGTAGAGACGCGGTTTTGCGTTGCTTGATGCTTGCTCCTCTGTTCTACGTCCTGTTTGATTCTTTCATGAATTTCGAATTCGTAATTTCTCATCCAGGCATTTGTGCTAAAAAAGCGTGGTTAATATTTGTTGAATATAATTAGTGAAAAATCCTTCATTGTTAAAAAAACTATTAGTTCATATCTCGAGCTAGTTTAATTTGCAAAGAGCAGTTCATATGCATGAGCAGAGATCGAATTCGTGTGCTGTTTTTCCAGTGAAAAAATTGAAGAATCAAATGCCTGAAGTTCTCATGTGCAAGTAAATTAAATGGAAATCACACGTGCGTAATTGATCTGAATTTAGCGATTTTTTTTAATACAAACATCGGTCCTAGTGCTGTAAATACATAATGTTATTGTGTAAGTATTTGAGTAGCTGCGAATAATTATTTTCATAGAATACTACTATTATTTTTGTATTTCTTCTGTTCTATATTCAATATAAGCAAACATTTACTCTCCGACAGGGTAAAACAAACACGCATTAAATTTCATCTCAGTTTTCGCGAAACGTTTTGATTGAATTTAGGCTGTAGGTATCGCATAACAGAATGCTGTTACAGACAGATCTTTAGCGGAAGCAAGGGAAACCTCGCCCGCACGAGCTACTTCCCCGTCTGGGGAGCCCGGCGCACCTACGGGCTCGGTAACTTCCCCTGACTCGGCCCTTATTTCCCCTCCAAATCCAGAAAGGGTGTTCGCGCACAAGCTGAAACGGCGCAAGGCGGCGAATAGTATGTTTTCTTGTGTTATGGTTATAGTCTTTACTACTTATTACTACTTCATGTTTGTTTTCTTATTAAGTTCTCTCTTATATATACATTCTTGCTAAGTCTCGCCACGTAAAATAAGGCAAATTCAATTCAAGTAACAGAAATATGCTTAGAGGGCGAATTTTTTCTTTTTTCTTTTCTATGTTGTGTTCATAATCATTCAATTATTTATTGTATTTAGCAATAATGTGAAATAAATTAACAAGTCTCTATAAGTTAACATTTCTCGCTTACGGACGGACAGCGCTTTTAACACACAAGAATATTTGTTAAACTTACTAACCCTTAAGTAGAAAATTCATGTTTTAATATCACTCTTAGGAGTACAAAATCAAGATACTTTTGATTCAATTTTTTAAATTTTACTTCCATTTGAGAATTTGAAATCGGTCTGATGTATAATTTCATTTTAATGCATTATTTCTTTGCTTTAAAGAAAAAATGGGAATTAATAAAGCTAAAATTTTGACAATAACTGTCAAAGAACTTCTCCCAAAGACTGTCATGGGCCAGGTATCCAGTGTCCTGGGACACTGGGGTATGTTCAACCCTTCCTTGTAAATCTTGCGCCAATTTTTCTGGACGCAGTGTCCGCGAGCTCTAATAAACTTGTCACCTCGCCCCCGACCTTGTCATGCCTGCTCTAGCATAACAGTGGTTAAACACAGTAACATAAATTACGTCTTTTTTAGATTTACCCATTACTTACCCACGGATAGTTAAGTGAAAACATTTGTGTACACTATTAAAATGGGATTTTGTATGAATAGAATATGGAAACGTAATTTCAATTACAATGAACCAATTGAGAGATTTAAGCTCCTCAAGCAGACGTAAATTGAGTGTTGAGAGCGTTGGGAGCGCTTAACATGTTATTGATCTTGTTCTCGCACGCAGCGTAATTCTAAGTTTCATGGTCTGTGATATATTTTATTTTTTGTTTCATAATGTCCAGAACAGAAACGGCATCGTTGTAAGGGATGAGGGCGATAATGTGTTCCGTCTATCAGTAAACCAATAATGCTGCACTGCGCATTACGAAAGTGCAAGCGCCAAGGTCGCGCCAAGCGAGTGCGATGTTGCCTCCCAAACTGAAGCTCCTTTCGCTCCTTACTCAATACTTTCGGAAGCTGAAGTCTATTGGTCTCGAGGAGAACGACTGCGACCTTCCGGTGAAGATTTCCGAAAGCACTTTGTGGAAGAACTTGTTGATAGTCCTGATTGCACGATGATCGATCAGCTGCACTGACACGAATCATCGGGTTAAATTCTTAGCATACATAATTTTAGTCAATTTATCGGTTAAAGTAAGTATTCAGAAATGAAAACTCTGTTTTAAGTACTACCCTAGAAATATTTTTGTAGGTACGATACCATTTTCAATAAATGGCATATTCTAACAAGCAATAAGAGTTTTGTAAAATAAGATAAATTCAGAATTTAAGAGTACGAGAAAGGGTAACTTAACCAGACGTACAGACATCTCATTTTCCACTTGGCACCGACGGCGCAGTCAGAACGGAAATGTGCTCGAAGAAGTGTGTAACAACAAATACACACAGCGCACACATATTTCTTGCAGTGCTCTCACTCCCGCGTTGTTTCCGAGCATCGAAGGCGTTCTGGTACGTACATCTGCTCATACCACGCGGTGCCAGTTGATGTGAAGGGTGTAATGCCCAAGCCGACCCTCATCCGCGATCGGGAGCGACCGTTGTTCTACGGCAGCAACGCCGCAGGGCGAGGGGCGAAGCGGAGAGCGGGGACCAAATGGCCTTGAGGTTTGATTTTCATGACACTAACATTCTTCACCCAAGTGACAGGACATAGTACGCACTCAGACCATCGTTACCGCATCCTTCGGGTATCCGTCTCTACATGCTCTTGCAGAAACTCGATATAAAACTTCCCACCCCTGTGACCTCCCCCTCCTTGTGCCCCTTTGGAAGCTTTTCCGGCCTAAAATAGACTTTAAATTATTACACTTCCCCAAATCATCAACTCCTCCCAGTACATTCCTGGCGAAATTCCGGGACTCGAAATCCATGTATATTAAATAACGTCATATACGCTAATAGTTTCTCCCAAAATGGTAATGTGGGGTGGGCCTTCTACTGCCACAGTGTCACGCGGACTCTTCGACTAGACTCTTCTTGCAGCGCTAACTTAAATGCCTCCAACTGCTGAAAAATATGCGATCTTGGAGGCATTTAAGTTCGCTGAATCGATGCCATTAAAAGAAGCTGTGATCTACAGTGATTCAAAAAGCTTGTTTGATTCCATCTCCTACTTCTCTTCTTGTGGCCCTCTGACAATGATCAACCAACACAAATCCATAATTTAGTGGTGCGTCGTCATCATTTGGTTTTTTGTTGGATCTCTGGTCACGTTGGGATAATAGGTAATGAAATTGCTGACCAGGCAGGTAGCTCGCCACAAAGAAAACTGTAGTAGACATCCTCACAGTCCCCACAAACTAAGCTGTTTATCAAACGTCGTATTCTCAGTGCAAGGCAAACAGAGTGGCAGAACTCAAATTTTAAACCCACAAGAATCAAGGATACCATAAAACCCTAGTCTTTTTCATCTCGCTTACTGCCACCCGGCACGAGGAGAAAATTCTGTCACGTCTTCGGATCGGTCACTGCCATTTCTCCCATGGACATCTCCGCGGTGACCGGCCCCCTACTTGCGATAGTTGCGAGACGGATCTTACTGTGGAGTATGTTCTCCTGAAAGCGTACCTTTTATTGAGTTATTTACGTCAAAAACAGTTAAAAACTGTGTGTGACGTGCTATGAGGAGAAGTTAATTTGAAGTTACATTTATTTCCAGAAGCAAAACAAGGAACCATTTGCTCGAGGATGAGGGAAACTGGTATAATAAATATTATACCTTGCTAACTCTCTAGCACAGGCACTTGGAAATGTATCTTCTCTCTGTAAGCTTTTTAGCTTCTTACAAGAGTCTGACATTTACAGCATTATCTGAGAGAAGAGGATTATGCCAATTATTTGGCTTTTAATTGGAGATCTTGAAATTTGGCTCTAATCTGCCAACCCCTTTTTTGAAGCATTAAACACGTTTATTTTCAGATATACTCGCATTTTACCTTGCATTAAAAAATGTTTTGGTCTAGCACAGCTATAGTTCGTATTGCTCTTAAAATAATTTGACACGGGCACCAATGACCTTAGCTGTTGAAGCGCCCTTAAACAATCATCACCATCATGTGGAATTTTTGAGAGACCTCGATATTAAACAGACTATTGAGATGCAACTGTAGTGTTATAAATGTTTTCATTAGCAGGCAACTAGGCGTAGAGCTTCCCGCGCCAATGCATGCTGTGGAGTCGCACGTCACCTGCGCAATTGAATGCACGCACGTAACTTCACGCTCAAGTGGCGACCTATCCTCGCCTCTACAGGTGGCACCACTTTCCGCTTTCAGCGGGCACCGAAGGCCATTCATTTTCCCTCCGGCCGATTTTAATCCCGCCCTCGGTCGACGGAGTGTAGGGGCGCGGGCGAGGCGCGGTGCAGAACGGCTACAAATCTCCGAGCGCCGAAGTCCGGCCCCCGCTTCCCTCAGCCAAGGGCGCGCGCCGTTTTTTTTGCAGGCGTTCGGGGAGGGAGAGGCGGAGGCAGGGATTGGGGGCAAGACGTACGTAGGCAAGGCGGCCGTGCAGATGGGCAGCGAGGTGGGAAGAAAAGCCGTTTAGCGATAATCGCCACCAATCATCTCCACGAACAAATAAAATGGTCTTATAGTTTTGTGATTTTTCTAGCCGCGAGGATGGAATGGGTGATACACAAATGCATGTACTTACGTTTGATGTGGTATGTGTATGTATTTGGCATTTTAGGTTCATATTAATCTTAACTTTTGCTAGCTAGCGGTGTTCCCAGGCATGGGCCCAGTTTATGTTATCCAAGCCAGGGGTAAGGGAGAAATGTGGCGAGCGTGACGCATTTCCCGTCACCGTACCTAACTTATTTGGCCTTGGCGATTGAACAGGTTTTCATGAAAAGAGGACAATTTTTAATGTCCTTACATGTACTAGTTGCATTATTTTGTACCTAGGGTAAAATTAGTGTTGCATCTTTATTTATTTTAGTGAGTAAACCCTTGTTGTTTTATTCGAAGAATAGTTGTGAAGAATAGTTTCGTACGTTAGTTGCTCTTCGTTTCTCCTTGTTTTATTGGTAGCATTGAGTTTACCCTCGTGCAGAACATAAAATGTACGCTATATTTAAATATAGCCCTTATTAGCAATAATCGACATTTATCGGATGTATGTAACTGTGCATATGTATACTTTAAATATATATACTATATTTAATTAGAAAAGCTTGTATAATCCCGCTGTGTACGCTGTGTCAGAATGCTGTATTGGAATGCGTATAATGGCAGCTTTAGTGTGTATCTTACTACACTAGTTGGATGAAACTTATTTGAAAAGATAGAACATATTAAAAGATAATTAGTTTATTCATTGATTTTGTAAACAATATTTTAATTTCCCAAGGGACTAGCGCCCTTTTGATGAAGCGTTTCAAACGACCTCATAATAATTCTTCTTCTCTTCTAAGTAATTGTAGGATAATAGTCGCTTATGTCGACGTTCTCAGCTGAGTTAAAAAAAATATATACCAGTTTTTGCTTTTGTTAGCGTATTATTATTATTATTATTATTATTATTATTATTATTATTATTGGCATATAGGCTATTACTGACCACGCTACACGATTAACGGGTGTAATTTTCTCAGGATCAGCTTTTAAGCTTTATTCGTCAGTACGCCAATATTGTTATGCTTTGAAGTGTAAATTATGAGATGTTATGATGATGAGGATGATGAGGGGTGAAGGGACAATCGCAAATACGACCATGTCTACGCAGGACTCGAACCTTCAGCCTCCTCGGCACAGACGACGGCTGCCGCATTCGTGTACTAGAGTTCATATGATGCTGCATCGTAAAGGTGATATATAATAATAGATAATAATAATAATAATAAAATAATAATAATAAAATAATAATAATAAATAATAGACTAATCGGCTCTTGGCGCAAGACGATTGCGCACGGATAGCGTGTTGCCGAAGGAGGCGAGGTTCGAGTCCTGCGAGACATGTCTATTTGCGATTGTCTTCACCCATCATCATCCTCGATCCATCATAACATCTCATAATTTACACTTCAAGCATAACAATATTGGCGTACTAGACGAATAAACTTAAAAAGCTGAATCTGAGAAAATTAACACCGTTAATCGTGTAGCGTGGTCCAGAAATAATAGCCTATATGCAATAATAATAATAATATATAATAATAAATAATATAATAAATATAATAATATATACTAGCTAACAAAAAAAGCAAAAACTGTAATTATTTTTTAACTAGCTGAGTAATCCGACATAAGACTAATTAACGTTCCCTAAATTTACTTCAATGAGAATGTAATTATGAGGTTGGCTGTAGAAGCATCTCCCTCACAAAGAGACCCTAGCTCCTTAGGGATATTAAAGATATTGTTTACCAAACAACTAATAAACTATTATCTTTTAAATATGTTCTATATTTTTCAATACGTTTCATCCACTCCTACGTGTAGTAAGATCACACACTAACCAGCATTATACGCATTCCAATTACACAGCCGCATCTCAGCCGTACATCAGCCGGATTATACAAGCTTATCTATCTGAAACTTGTTAATATTACATTTCTAAAGTATAGCATATGCCCCTACCAGTTCGATCACGCATCCGATATAATGCCTCGTCATTATTGTACATTTCGAGCAGGCTATCATTTCAATATATGCGTACAATTTATCGTTCTGCCAGAGGGTAAAACCTCAATGACTAAGCCAAATTAACAAGGAGAAACGAAAGCAGACAAACTTACAATGCCTAACCGAACTATTTTCACGACATTTCTTTCAGGAATAAAACAACCAGGCTTTTAACTCAGTAAAATAAATTCATAAGAGACTCGACAAAATACATTTACCCTCTCCCATAATATTTGAACATACATTCATCATAGGCTACATGTAAAGACAACTAATTGTCCCTCGTTTCTGATCAACCTCGTTCAATCCCAAGTGCCAAATAGTGATAGGTATCGAGAGGGTAAATTGCGTACGCTCCGCCACAATTACTTCCTTACCCTCGGCCTTGGACTAAATTATAGACTGGGACCCGCATTGCCTGGGACCCAAACCGCTAGTACGCTAGCAAACCTTTAAGATTAATTATGAACCTTAAATTGCCAAATACATCACCCAGTTCACCGCATAAAGTCAAGCTACTGCTTTTGGTATCCGCCATGTCATCCTCGCGGCTAGACAAATCACCAAAACTATTAGAGACCATTTTATTGTTCGTGGGAGATTGTTTGTGCCGATTATCGTTAAAGTTTTCTTTTCCACTCTGCTGGCATTCTGCCGGCCGGCTGCCTACGTCGTCTGCCCCATCCCTGCTCTCCGCTCTCCTACCGAAGCTGCAAAAAAAAAACCGGCGCGCGCCCATTGGTCGAGGAAGCGGGCCGGGACATTCGGCGCTCGAGATATTGGTAGTCTCGTTCCCGGCCCCTCGCCCGCGCGCCATACACTCCGAATTCGGATCCGAGTAGGACCGGGATTTTAAAAATCGCCGGAGGAAAATTGAAAGTAGGCGTTCGAGCCGCTGACAAGCAGGAAAGTTGGTACGCTACACCCTGTAGAGGGAAGGATTAGGTCGCCACTTCGAGCGTGAAGTTAGCGTGCGCGTCAATTCAAATTGGAGCAGCGTCACCGTGCGCCCCACAGCATGCATTGGCGCGGGAAGCTCTACGCCCTAGTTGCTCTAATGAACCATTCATAATAAGCAACTAACAGTTGATCTTCAATAGTCTGTTTATAAGTCGAGGTCTTCAAAAAATTCCAATGATGGTGATGTATTGGTTTAAGCGGCGCTTCAACAGTAAGGTCAATTGGTGCCCCGCGCGGCAAATTATTTTAAGAGCAATACGACTAATATAGCGTGTGCCAGACATAAACATTTTTTTATGCAAGGTAAAATGCGATATAATCTGAAATACAGTGTTTTAATGCTCTACAAAATGGCGTTGCGCATGATAAGAGCCAATGTTCAAGATTCCAATTAAAAGCCAAAATATGGCATAATCTCTTCTCGATAATTGCTGTATAATGTCAGACTCTTGTAAGGGCTAAAAGCTCAGACCAGAGAGAAGATACATTTCCAACGTGCTGTGCGCTAGAGAGATTAGAAGGTAAATCACCTCTATTTATCCGAGTTTATCCTCTACTCGAGCAGATTGGTCTCTTGTTTTTGCTTCTGGAAAAATAAATTGTAAACTCTAAATTAACTTTCCTCATAGCAGTACACACCACAGTTTTTAACTAGTTTTTGACGTATAATCCAATCAATAAAGCGTACGCTTTAGGAGAACATACTCCACAGTAAGATTGTTCTCCATAATCGCAAGTAAGGCGGGGGCCGGTCACCCGGAGATGTCCATGGGAAGAACTGGCAGTCGACCGATCCGAAGCGTGACAAGAATTTTTTCCTCGTGCCGGTGGCCAGTAAGCGAGATGAAAGAGCTAGGGTTTATTTTGATCCTGATTATGTGGGTTTAAAATTGAGTTCTGCCATCTCGTTTTGCCTTGCCTGGACATACACGTTTGAAATAACAGCTTAGTTTGTGGGACGTGTGAGGATGTCTATACAGTTTTTGCTTTGTAGAGCTACTCGCTGGTAGCCAATCATACCTAGTTATACAACGCGTGTGACCAGAGATCTAACAAAAACCCAAATGATGCGACGCACCACTGAAATTATGGATTTGTGTTGGTTGATCATTGTCAGAGGGCACAAGAGAGAAGTAGGAGATGGATCAAACAAAGTCTTTTTGAATCACTGTAGATCAAGCTTTCTTTTAATGATCGATTCACGCGAACTTAATAATGCCTCCAAGAGTCGCATATTTTTCAAGCAGTTGATTAGCGCTGCAAGAAGAGTCTAGTCGAAGAGTCCGGGACATTGTGGCAAGTAGAAGGCACCCCCACATTACATTTTGGGAGAAACTATAAGCGTATATGATTAGTATTAATATACATGGATTTTCGAGTCCCGGAATTTCGCCAGGAATGTACTGGGGAGTTGATAGATTTGGAGGGAGCTGTAATAATTATAAGTTATATGACGGCAAAAGCTTACCAAAGGGGCAAGGAGGGGAGGTCACAGGGGTGGGAAGTTTTATATGCAGTTTCCTGCAAAGAGCACTGTAGAGACGGATACCCGAAGGATGCATGGTTACGATGGTCTGAGTGCGTACTTGATCCTGTCACTTGGTGTGAAGAATGTTTAGTGTCAGTGATGAAAATAAGCATCAAGGCCAATTTGTTCCGTCTCTCGCTTTGCCACGCCCTGGGCGTTGCTTGCTGAACGAACGGTCGCTCCCGCATCGGGATGAGGGTGCGGTTGGGCATTACTACCTTTCACATCATAACTGCCCTCGCACGCCCTGCGTGTCTATCATGCCAGCAGATCTTACGTACCACGAAACGCCTTGCGATGCTCGGCAAAAGCACGCCGCGGACGTGCAAGCAGCATGCAAGCAGATATATGTGTGCACTGCCTGTTATTTGTTGTTACACACACTTCTCGAGCACATATTCCGTCTGACCTGCGCCGTCCGGTGCAAAGGAAAACGTGAAGATGTCTGTACGTCCTGGTTAAGTTACCTTTCGTTTCGACCATTCTTAAATTTCTGACTCTAATCTATATTTCTAAAAACTCTAATTCGCTTTGTTAGTCAATGCCATGATTTATTAAGAATGGCGTATACGTAACCATTATCAAACTTTCTAGAGTAGTACTTAAATACAGAGGTTTCAGTTTCTGTACTAATTACTTTAACCGATAAATGACTAAAATTATGTATTCGCTAAGATTTTACCAGATGATTCTGTGTCACTGAAAGTGATCAGATCATCAGTGGCAAGTCAGGACTATCAACAAGTTCTTTCCACAAAGTGGCTTCGAAATCTTCACCGACAAGTCCGGCAGTCGTTCTCCCTCGAGACCATTATTAGGGCTTTCACTTCCGAAAGTATTTGCAGTAAGGAAGCGAACACAGGGAGCTTCAGTTTGGGAGGCAATCATCGCACCGCTTGGCGCGACCCTTGCGTCGTTGCACCTTTCGTAATGGACAGTTGCAGTCAATTATTGGTTTACTCGATATTAGACGGAACACATTATTGCCTCATCTTAAACGAATGCGTTTCTGTTCCTGACATTATGAACTACTAAAAAAAAAAAAAAAGATTTCACAAAGATATATAAGACATTGAATTAAGAAATCTACCGCCTGCGTGGAGAAAAGAAGTAATAATTATTATACGCGTCAACGCCTTAACTGCCAATTTATCGTTGCATTTGAGGAGCCTTAAATTCTCAATTGGTTATTGGGTAATTAGAAGTTACGTTTCCATATTATATTCATACAAATCATTTTAATATGTGTAACCAAATGTTATCTCATATAACTATCCGTGGGTAAGTAATGGGTAAATTCTAAAAAAAGACGTAACTTTACTGTTACTCGTGTTTCAGAGCCACTGTCTTCTGCCCTTAGAGCGGCATCCGCAAGCGTGGGGGGCAGGTGACAAATCTTTATTAGAGCTTCGCGGACATTGGTTCAGAACATTGGGGCGCAAGATTAAGGAAGGGTTGAACATCAGTGTCCAAAGGACAGATACCGAGTGGCCATGAAGTACTTATGGGCAGAAGTTATATTTGACAGTTCTGATCAAATCTTTTAGCTATTATTAATTCCATTTTTTCTTTAAAGCAAAGAATAAATGCATTAAAATGAAATTATACCACACTACGACGATTTAATTCATCAAATGGCAGTAAATTTAAAAATTGAATCAAAAGTATAGTTGATTTTTGTACTCTAAGGGATATTAAAACATCGAACTTTCTTACTTAATGTTAGCCTAGTTTTAACATAATTATTTTGTGTGTTACGAGCGTGTCGTACCGTAAGCGGGGAAATGTTAACTTTAGAGGACTGTTAATTTATTCACCTTATTGTAAACTTCCAATATAAATAATTATATATTATGAAACACAACTATGAAGAGAAAGAAAAAATTCGCAATCTCTAAGCATTTTCTGTTTATTGAATTGATTTGCCTTTATTTTAGTGCGAGACTTAGAAAATGTATTATATAAGAGAATTGATAAGAAAACAAACATGAAGTAGTATAAGTGTAAAGATATAAGCATAACAGAAAAATACTAGTTCGCGCTTGCGCGTCTTCACTTGTGCGCGAACCCTTTCTGGATTGGAAGGGGAATAGGGCGAGTCAGGGGAAGTTCGAGCCGTGGTGCGACCGGCTCGCCGATCGGGAAGTTGTCTCGTGGGGCGAGGTTTTTGCTTTCGCTAAAGAAAATTGTCTGTAAACAGCTTCTGTTATGCGATACTACAGTAAATTTCAATCAAACCCCGTCCTTCCAACCACCCCACTTTCTCCGACAACCCATTCGAGACACATCTGAAATTTTTGGATGCTTCTCGTTTTACTGTCGGAGAGATAGATATGCTATATTGAATATAGAAAGAAGGAAAAACAATACCAAATAATTAGTTTTCTTATGAATATTATTCGCAGCAATCAAATACTTACACCCAATACATTATGTTATTCAGTAATAGGACGGATGTTGTATTAAAAAAAATTATCGCTAAATTAGATATTCGCAGTGGTGATTACATTAATTTTTGCCCCACGAGAACTTCAGGATTTTGAATTCTTCAATTTTTTTCACCTGGAAACAAGCAACGAATTGGATTCTGTCATGCCATATGTAATGCTCCCTTTGATTACTAGCTGAGATATGACTATAGTTTTTTTTAACATGCAGATTTTTACTAATTATTTCACAATAATTACCGTTTTTTAGCAAAAATGCTGGTGAGAATTTCGAATTTCCGATTCATGAAGCATAAACAGGAGTAGAACAGAGGAGAAGCATAAGCAACGCAAACGGTTTACGGCTTGAACGGAAACAATTCCATTTGACGGGGAGCAACATTGCGCAGACATTAAAAGAGGAAACGGCCTGATCGGATCGAGTGCGCCGCGTCTAATTAGGTAAATGAGGCGCGCAGCCGACCAGGCGCCCGCCGCCGACCGACGACGACACGACCGACCGACAGGACCGACGAGTAGCTAGAGCGGACACAGGCCGGCAGGCTCGAATGCTCGTGTGCGTATCCTAGCGTGCGCGTAATTTCAAAGGTGCGCAGCTCGGTGGAGGCAGCTGTAGCCGGCAGGGAATTAATTTTCCGGCTACATGACCTGGAAGCGGACCGCGGGCCGGCAGCTGTTTGCAACTCTTTCCGTGACTCCGCCTTCACATCTCGATCCTTGGTTGTATCCGCCTTCCCGATCCATCCAGGCTCGCCGAGGAAAGCCCAGGCGAAATTATGGTAGTCGCAATTTAATCCATAAACTAGAAGATGAGATTTCGCGTTTCGAATTTTTAATCCCATTAATAAGATTAATTGGTTTTGTTGTTATGGATTTTTCCCTCATTAATGATCAAGTTGATCCATTGTATTCATTGCATTCTTGATCCTGCGAACATATGTGGCAACCAAGTAGCAAGTTTGAGATGAACAAACAACTTGTATTGATTCGGGGCTGTTTGAGACTAAATGTTGAATATTCCATTATACAATTATCAATGAAAACTCTATTCTTTAATATAAAATAGATGTTTTTGTGAAGTTCGACGCCGTTTCAAAACTTCAAGATTTATTTCGATTACAAAGTAAGTATAATATTTCTCGCAACCGTAATTAATTCATTTTTACCAAAATTAACATAATCATTATTTAAAGCAGACTATATTTTATTACTTCCATTGTATTTATATCAATTCACTTCTGAAAGTTTTTAAACAAAATTATATAATCTACATTCAAAAAATCTGAAAAAAATATTAATCCATAGTAATTACGTAGATGGACAAACGTGCGAAATTACGCATATTGTAATCATCCTGTTGTTTAAATTGAAAAAGTTTTTTATTGGTAACAACTAGGTTGGCATCGCGTTAAGGAGGTGGGCAAAAAATGCAATGGACATTCTGAGTATAATTTTTGTATTACGGCAAAAAATAACATCAGCTAATTTGGTAAATGAATTTTCGTATAAGATTCGTGATTTTACGCTAATAACCAATATCCTTGCCATTTTTGAGAGACAACGATGACGCGATAGTGGTTTCCTAGTAGAACCATTAGAAGTGTTCTCGTGACACGTTTCTTTTTTAAAGGTGTTTTTACCACTTGTCAAAAGCGACCACTTTTTTTGGAGGGGAGAACATAAGGGAAACAAACATCATACCCGAGGCGGGATTCGGAGCAGAACTTGGAGGGTAATCTTCCCGTGTGGCTAAGCAGGAATGAAATAAATAAGAGAATAAGAGCGTCGTACCTAGCGAGCTTTGCACTTACTTAATGAGAACATCAAATTGCTTATCATAAAATGTATTAGAAGTATAGTTTTTGTTGAAATCAAGGATAGAATGAAATTGCTTTCGCATTAATTACGTGAAGATATGCGAGCACCACCATAGAAAGCCATTATAGTTAATGTGCGGAATGGAGAGAATGAATGCTACGTATAGGATATTACCTAAACAACATGTCAATAAATCAATCCAGTTATGCGACGTGAGTTTTAATATATGTGAAAACTGACATGATTTTTGAAAGTTATGTTCACCAGTTTTTATTAGTTAAAAGACATTATTTAATTAACCCCGTAGAAGTGTTATTACAAGACATTACGTATTAGACCATTATTAGTTTTAAAAGACAATCGGTATTTCATATAAGGCAGAGCAGTAAAGCAACACCACAACAGATCCTATTATTTCGAGAGCAATGTGTTGCTAGGATATAATTGTAGAATCCGTTATAGCAATCTGGTACGGGATATTAGCATTTTACATGACTTCTACGTGAGTTTAGCTTGGATTGGCGTTGATGGGATGAGACCTGGGAGGACTAGGTTTCAAGTCCTTGACTATGGGGAGATTCTTGGCTAGGTAGGTGATGAATTCCCCCAGAAGCCGAGTCGGAGCGAGTAGGACGACAAGCGGATTTTCATAGGATGGATAAAGTGAAATTAGGGAAACAAGTGACGATCACGTGTATTTCGAAAGAGTATTCTGCGCGTAGTGTTTAGATTACGCTTCGGTAGTGTTTGTTTAGGTTCCCACGTCCGAGAACATGACTAAATGAGGATTGAGTTTCGCTTATTATAATGCAGAACGCGAGTCGGGAAACATAGAATGTATTTACTAAGTGGGACATGTTTTAGAAATATCCATTCAATAAAAGAAACTGACGTAATGTAATACAAAAAATAGATTTTTAGGGGACGTTCAAATATTTTTGAGTTCTCAACCAGCAAATGGCTGATCATTTTGTGATGATGAGGGTGGTTATTTTATAATTAAAACACCGATATAAAATTGGTATATGATCATAATTCAATGTTGTTTAATGATTGTTTTATATTTACCCTAATGTTATGCTTTTTCAATGCATGTGATCTAAACTAAAAGCTTTACTAAATTTTCTTGAGAGTTGTGTCTTGTACAGCATTCATTTTTTCAATAAATATTTTAATTATCTAATTGATAGAAATTCTATGATGTTAAGAATAAATGGATGGGTATTAAAATGTCTGTAAAGGCCATTGCCTTTGCAAAGGTGGATTGTTTAATTCATTTATGGGGACAATTATATACGTGGGTGGGATTCACGCATCTGAGTATTAGATTAGGAATGACATGCCTCGGAAAGGTCATACCATAGATCTACTATTTTGTTTGAGACAAAGATGAACTAGTATATCGAATTTTAGGATTTTGTATAAAACGTGTTATTCTAGTATATTGCAGGTGCAAGGCAGCCGAGTTGTGCGCATCATGCTCATTTCTATCAAGGAGTAACGGGGCCATGACAAGAGAGCGGAGGGGTTCGAGATTGACGCCCGACCTAGGGTATAGAAGTTCTAATTGGTGCATCGGTGTTACAGCGTCGGTGGGGAGGGTGGGAGGGGGGGCGGGGGTGGAGGGGGGGCGGCGGGCGGGGGGAGCGGGGGGATCAGGTGGTTAATTAGGCGCGCGCGCCGGGTGGTGGCGAGGTCATTACGGGTGGACATGCGTCCTGGGCCCGGGGCGTGTTGCATAGTCGCTTGCTCTGTTGCAGGCGGCCGTGCCTTTATTTGCGCGGTGTGTCAGCGATCACCCGCGGCACAGGGCATCCTTTTGCAGCGCCGGAGTAGTACGCGCCGCAGTAAAAATGCACTTCCTACGTCAAGTGTAAGGCAGCAAGGTATAACGAGTTAATGGCAGCTGTACCAAGGTTCATGATCGAAGAATTTCTATTTTATGGACTTTGCCGGAAGTGCTTTGACGTCATACTCTTTGTCAGTGAAATGTAGTGTATTCATGGATATGAACCATAATGAATTATTTAAAATATTCCAAAAATATAAAAAAATATATTATTTTTGACTGGTATGGATGGCAAGAGTTGAAATATAGGGATAAAATACCCAATATTATATTATTACTTTTCTTAGATTTTTGTATAGGCATAAAATTTGTTTCATCATTTGAACTTTTGAGTTTAAACACTCTTTTGAACGAGAATGGGTAGTATATGGACAGTATAACGATTGTGCGTTACGTGTTAATCCCTCTTCCAGAATTTCAATTCCCTAATCATTTGCCGGAAAAATTTTTGTTATATTATTGCTTGGGTAATAAACAACCAAATGCAAATTTTAAAAAAATGGAAAACCAAGTTTTGCATTTTATGTAAATTTATTTTGATCTGGTGTTTTAATAGCTACCAGAATAAAGTTTGTATTTTATTTTCCGTTATTTTATTTTGTAATTGGGATTATTTATCGTACGTGTTGTTACGCATTGTTGTAATTAAATTAATATCTTTCATAGTAACATAAGATTAAACGATTTTTTGGGTATTATACAGTAAAATATTAAGAACCATTTTAGCGTTTTTGGTTTTCAGTTCTTAGAGTTTTTAAGGGGGATTGAACTACGGAAAATTTAGTAATATGTATGACGTTGTGAGTAGAATACTATATTATTTAATACCCATGATTCTTGCAAATAATCCCAATTATCTGTTTTTTTTCCATCTCCAAAATGAAAGGAATAAAGAGAATGTACCTTCAATGATGATCGGGTAATGCCAGCAGAAGTTTCATGGTAGGTTTTTAGGCAAGTAAATTGACCAACTTTCGCCATGAGATGTTTGTACAACATGCATTAAATGGGGCTTCAACACAGCTTTTACCCGATTATAAAGGAAGAGACGAAAATAAAAGTTTTTCCAGTTGTCCGACATTCACCGGCCCGTGCTGTGTCTGTGACTCGCTTAACGCATTGCTCCTAGCAACTTTTTCGCAGTCCCAATATGTTTATTTGGCATTCAGCGATAACTCGCCTCGGAAAGAGAGGGAGATGCCGCGGGTGCGAAGGGCGGTATAAGCGGAACGGCGGAAGTATGCTCGTGAGCATACGAGATGGGGCGCCTGCTCGGACGGGGGAAGGGGACGCCCGAACCAGCCATCCGCACTATGGGAAGATTAAGTATGGGAATGGAACGCCCTACGATAGGTTTAAACGTCTTAATAAACCACAGTTGTGCGAGCCAATATAGTGCAAAATCGAATTCAATCAAAATGTTTGACTGTTGATTCTTTCTTCAAAATTCTTTTATAGAGACAGAAATAAACTCAAGGATCCTTATTATTTCTTCCCAATAAAAAAGGATTTATAATTTTATGGGTTCTTCCTGTCACGCGACATATTGGATTTGATAAATTTTGAAAGCGAGCCCGCGTGAGTAAAGAAAGCGTTTCGTGTACGTTTTAAACAAGTAGAATGTTTTGAGACAGTGGTTACTTCCACATGTAGCGTCTTGCACCAGTACAATAAAGATTTTGGTAGTGTGGAATACAATATTTTTTTCCGTTTATTTCTAAACTAATGAAATTATTTTTATTTGTTCAAAGTTTGATGATTTTTTTGTGTGTAGTTAATAGAATATAGTGTTGTTATATTAGAGATATGTTTTTATATATCAAATATTAATAAATGATATACGTTATTATAAAGATGAAGAAAGTGTAGTTAAATAGAAATAAAATAATAATTAGAAAAAAAGTTGTTATAATAAGTGTGTTAGCGTTAGATGAGAGCCTTTTATGTTATTTTTTTTTTGCTATATTTTCATTTATTAATAGACTATAAAATAATTTGACGAGTATTATTTTATTAAGGTACACATCACATAAGTAAATTATGCCTGTTTGTTTATAGATGTATAAGCTGACTCAAGATGATAGGGGAAGTAAATAACGCATGTGAAAGTGTAGAAATGGATCTTAGGACAGGATATATACACCTTTTCCTCTCTAGTTTTAAGGGCATGTGTTATATATATATATAGACAGGAGTTATAACATATTGTAAACTGAGGGAATGATGGTAGAGGGACTATAGGGTATTTGTTTTGTTTTACTTCAATCAAAAAACTTAAAGTATGGGAATATAGTGGTTGTAAGAAGGGAGGCTTTAAAAGTACTAACTTGAAGAAAGAATCAATGTGGAAAGACTCAAGAAAAAAGGCCCAGAGTGATCATGTACGAGGGATCAGTATAATGGGAAGGTCAAAAACTAAAATCGAAGCTGATATGCGATCGAAGACGGAAAGTCGGGTTGAAAAATATAATCTATCGGAAAATGAAAAGAAAAACGTAGGAAGTTTGAATGCATTCACATGCAACGGGCCAAGTAGATACATCTATCGCCCCGGTATAA
Source organism: Gryllus bimaculatus (assembly GCA_017312745.1). NCBI lineage: Eukaryota > Metazoa > Arthropoda > Insecta > Orthoptera > Gryllidae > Gryllus > Gryllus bimaculatus. Next base: position 1,374,980 of record BOPP01000223.1, on the reverse strand, counting down.
TAAACAGCGATGGGGAACATAATCTAACCAGGCAACTCGGAGAGTCAGGCTGCGTATGAAGGGGAGGCTGTGGAAGCAACACCCCAGAGGCCGAGCCCGGTGAAAAGGAGCAGGTGGCCGCTGGGGCGCAGGCGGTCGAGGCGGAAGCGGCGGACGAGGCGGGGGCGGAAGCGGAGGAGTGGCGCGGTGGGCGAAGCGGGGCGGGGGCGGTGGCGAGGGCAGGGGCGGAGGGCAGGGCGGGGGCGGTGGCAAGGCGTGGAGGCGGAGGAGGGACAGAGGCGGGTGACGGAGGGCGAGGGCTGAGGCGTGGCGGAAGCGGGGGCGGGGGCGGAAGGCGGAGGCGGGGGCGGAGGCGGTGGCGGGGCGGGGGGCGCGAGGAGGCGGGAGCGGAGGCCGCGGCGTTGGCAGGGGCGGGGGCGGCGGCGGGCGGGCGGAGGCGGGTGCAGGGGTCGAATGGCAGGGGCGGGAACTAGAGGGGAGCGGTGGACCAGGTGGTGATTACGGGAGTGGCAGAGGCGGAGGGGCGTGGCAATCGTGGCAGCGTGCCGCAGCGCGCAGCCGGGCGTGCACGCTGCGCGGAGAAAAGGCTATCGCCGCCGCTCGCTCCGGCCCTCCGCACCGATCCGACGCGCCGTCCCCTGCTCTGCCCTTTATTTATGGGGCCAGCTATCTGTTACGCTCCTAAGCGCAGTATTTGCGCTTATCACGCAATGCCGATTTTCGAAAGAGGAAAATCAACCTTGGAAATAAATTTCAGCCGAGTAAGGTTGAAAATCTCCAGAAACGCGAAGACTAAGAATTTTCGCTAAAGTGCAGAAGAATAAGCGATTTTTATAGGCAGTTTTAATACACTTAACTAAGAAGAGCTTTAAGAAAATACTATAGAGTTTAATTTTACAGTTTTTTAATAATAATAACTAACATCTTGAGTAATTCCTTACAGGATGTTTTCCACAAACACGATGTCCCAATATCATCTCTAAGAAGGGTACTTTTGCCTGTTAGTAGAATTTAACATTGGTGCGCAGGTTTTCGACGAAGTAATTTGAAAGTTAAAAAAGGTTGAATTTAATAACTTTTGAGAATTATCTTCTTATAATTGAGAGCTTTTTCACTAGCAAT
>BOPP01000223.1:1298813-1373833 GCA_017312745.1 Gryllus bimaculatus | reverse complement strand
CCAATTTGACGGGCCTTTGCTTACAACACCGAAAACTGCAGGACGAATCCGTTGCATAAAATGCGTCATTTCAATCGCTGATATCCAGTCATGAAGTACAGAAATAAAATCGCCAATCGATAATTAAACAAATACCCGACGTATGAATATCACGAACGTTTCAGAAACACAGATTAAAAACAACAAGACGAGCTCAAAGGGACCTTCATCCATCTCACAAACACATCTAACCATCTCACAAATACAGCTATTCAAATACATTCTACCAGGAAACCCACTCCATTTTTTCTGCACGATTTTCTTCCTACAGGATCTGCTTCGCCAGCACACGCGCAGCAGTGAATTCCATGAATCCTTAAACGCTCTTGCTCGCAAACAAGCGGCAGCGGGCGTCGACGGCGCGCGCGGACGCCCGAGTGGCCACGGTGTACGTCCGATGGAGGCCGCAGAAGAGAAGAGATCGTTTTACGAAACGTCTTGGCCATCTCGCGCGACTCACACACCCGCTTATATAAAACAGGTGTAAAATATGCGTTACGATTCTCTGCTCAGCTTCCGCTCTCCCGGGCGATAAGAGTCGTTCCTTTTTTACGTGGTCGTTCCGCCCGCCAGACAAGGGGAAGGAAGATATAATCTCGAGCAGTAAAACGGAAATTAGTCGCCGTCGGAATTTTACTTCCGCGCACCGAACGGCCGGCGCTCTCGTCGGCGGCGCCGCCGCGACGGAGCGTTGGGGGTACCCGCAACGAGCAGCCCCACATCGGAATGTGACCGAACCGATGTTCTAACATGATGACTAACTGGTGTTCAGTTTTCGAGAACTCCTCCATAAAAACTCACAAAACCCATCTAAAAACGGACCAAGTTTACAGGAAAGACTTCATTGTATATTCTTCTTCGAGAATCACAAATACGTATATGCATTAACCGCACACAATTATGTATTGGCGACTTGTTTAATTTATATTCAAGACTCTTTTGAAATGGCGTAGAGATGGAGCGGCACAGTCAGTTCCATGACATAAAAAAAGTTTAAAAAAAATGTTATAAACCGACAAAAATAATATTATGAATTGTAATACGATTACAACTTCCAATACGATTGCTCAACGAATTCTAGCACTACAGTTGCCCTTCCACATCTCTTTCAGAAAACTGCAATTTAACTAAAGATATCAAAATGACACGAATGCTTGAGCCAATGTAACAGAAAATCCACTAGGCAAAAATTACCACGAAAAGTTTGCAGTAGCAGCTCCTTTCGAGAAGTTACATACTAATATAAAGACCATAATTACTATAATTATTTATGAGAGACGGTTTCATTATCTCTTTATCGCCAATTTTATGCGTTGTGCTTCGAGAACGACGTCTACCGTCTGACACACAACACACCATAATCCTCGACACGCCAATCAGAGAGTTAGGTTTTTAACGTGTCTTAAAACCGCAAAAGAGGACCCTACTCAACAGAACAAAAGTTCTAAGGGGCCTAGAAAGTCCGATTAAGGGACGTGCACCTCCCTCTTTCGCTTGAGAACAGATTTAGAACATATACCGCCTCACACTGATCCCGGACACGCGTCGATATTTAATCGAAAAACTTTGAAGTGGTTCATGAATGCTACATTTAGCCGAAAATTTTTTCTACTGGTATTAAGTGAATTACATGAAATACACGACAGAGCTATTTACTACTTTACAAATAAATGTACCCTCACATGTAAACAGCAGGAATATTTCATACATCAACACTATCCGAACTTTTCTACCTTTCTCCTCTATTCTGAGCCCTCTAACACAATAATGGTAATACGACAGCGTAAAATATATTGTTTATAATCCTCTGTTTCCAATTCCATAATTGTTCATTGACACATTTTTTCCTTCGACATTCAGGAGAAAAGTCGCTCCGTTTTTTCTCAAAATTAGTCAACAGACAATCTACTCGTTATGTTTTCGTTTCACTAGAAATATAAGTTGACAAGATAAGAACTATTCCTTAAGAGATGTTATTAAATCGTACTTCGACTTCACTTTAGGAATATTTGTCATACTTGGATATTTGACATACAAGGAAATTTGTCATATAGTAGACCCTTCTAGTGGCTGCTAATTCTTGCACGACGCTGCTTTGAAGCACGAAATTGCACTTCTAAACTAAAGAAATTAACAAACTTCCAATAACAACAACAATCAACACCTCTGAATGAGTAGATTTCATGGGCAATTTTTAAAAAACTAAAATGAAAAAATCTAATTATTTAATTTTGAATTCGATTGGATATTTGAAACAAAATGTTTTGTTTTATTTACATGGAACATAACGCATTCCAAACTCCACTCGATCTCCATTCAAGACTCACGAGAGAACAATAACTAGCAAGGCGAAAGAAGGCGCCGCGAGCGGAGACGAGCACGCCAACGCTGCGGGCGCCGAGGAGAAGCAAGCGTCAGCGGCGCTGGCAGGGTCGGTCGCCTAGGACGAGGCAATGCGGAGCGACTGGTGAGGAGTCGAGGCGGGCGAGCGGCCGGCTAGGCAGCGCCGACAAGTTCTGCAATGCGACACGGCATCCAGGTAGTACCGCGTCACGCAACTTACCTCTTCAAACCAGTAATCTTTCACTACAGAATGCAAACAGCCGAGGACGGGCGCGCCGGCGTGCGCGCAGCGCAGCAGCAGCCGCGTCTCTCGCCGCTGACGCACAGTGACGGGCTGCTTGCGCGCCGCGCAGCGGCCTGCGAGTAGGTTCATCTGGCCGACCGCACCGGCTCGCGCAAAATGAGGCTAATACGATTTAACAAAACACTACACGGCTTTAGAAGCCATTTACTACCTATACATACCGTACTACATTTTCTTAGAAAGCGTTATTCATAGACATCAAATAATTTAAAGTTTAAAACACACAAACAATGTTAAATACATAAATATGGGTTAAAAATTGAAATTATTTCACAAAAGTGCTGCGTCAATTAATAACAGTACAAATGTAAAAAACAAAAAATTGTTAACTGATGAAAGATCTGCAAAATACATACTATTACTTCCTCTCCCAATCTAATAGTAAATACTTTTTGTTACTAAATATTACAATGAGAACAAACACTTTGAAAACATATCCAGCCGCTAATCTTCTGCCCATAATTTATGAACTACACACATTAACATTACAAGAGAATATCTGTGTTCTAGACAGTCCTCTATCGATGTTGCAGCATGTAAGGTTGAGAATACTAATTTACTAACACTTCTTCTAATAATATAATCAGAATAACTTAATAATAATAATAATAATAATAATAATAATAACTCCAAAGTAATATTAATAACTAACTAAGTCGGCTCCTTGGCGCAAGCACGAATTGCATACTTCTAGAACACAGAATTTCCTTGTAATGTTAATGTTGTAGTTCAAATTATGCCAGTAGCGCTGGAAATATGTTTTCGAAAGTGTTTGTTCTCATTGTAATATTTAGTAACAAAAAGCCCTATCTTACTATTGATTGGGAGAGGCAAAGTAATAGTAGTATTTTGCAGATCTTTCTCAGTTACAATTTTTTTTTTTTTACATTTGTATGTTACATTAATTGACGCAAGCTTTTGTGAAATACATTTCAATTTTAACCATATTTATTATTTAAAACATGTTTTATTTGTTTTAAAACTTAAATTATTTGATGTCTATGGAAATAACGCTTACTAAGAAATGTAAGTACGTTGTATCAGGTAAAATCGGCTTTAAAAGCCGTGTAGTGTTGTAAATCGTATTTACGCCATTTTGCAGCGGTGCGTCGGCCACGTGACCCACATCGAGGGCCCTCGCGGCGCCGCGCCAAGCGTCCGCCACCTGTGCGTCGCGCGAGAGCCGGCGCTGTCCGCTGCGCTCGCCGCCCGCCGCGGCCGTCCTCGCTGTTTGCGATTACTGTAAAATTACTGTTTGAAGAGTATTCGCGTGACCGGCCTCACCTGGATTACCTGTCTGCAGACTGTCGCGCGCCTGCCTCGCCCCGCCCCGCCCCGCCCGCGCCTCCCGCATTCCCCCTCCCACCCACGCCGCCGCTGCCGCCCTGCCACTTGCCTCTCCTGTCGGCGCCCGCACGCCGCGTTGGACGCCTGCTCGTCTCCCGCTTCGCGCGCCTTCTTTCGCCTTGCTATTAGTTCTGTTTCGTGAGCTCTTAGAATGGAGATCCATGATGTTGGAATGCGTTAGTTCCATGTAAATAAAACAAAAACATTTTGTTTCAATTATCCAATCGAATTCAAAATTATATCAATTAATTTTTCATTTAGTTTTTAAAAATTGCCCATGAAATCTACATTCAGAGGTGTTAGATTGTTGTTTGTTGATTGTGAAGTTTGTTAATTTCTTAGTTTAGAAGTGCAATTTCGTGCTTCAAAGCATGCGTCGTGCAAGAATTAGCAGCCACTAGAAGGGTCTACTATATGACAAATATTCCTTGTATGTCAAATATTCCAAGTATGACAAATATTCCTAAAGTGAAGTCGAAGTACGATTTACATAACATTCCTTGAAAGGAAATAGTTCTTATATTGATCAACTTTTTGATTATGCTGAGTAGAAAACAAACCATAAAGAGATTGCTTTGACTAATTTTGAGATAAAACGAGCGACTTTTCTCTGCAATGTCGAAGGAAAAAATGTGTCAATGAACAATTATGGAATTGGAAACAGAGGATTATAACAAAATATTTTACTGTCGCTATTACCATTATTGTGTTAGAGCGCTCAGAATAGAGGAGAAAGTAGAAAAGTTCGGATAGTGTTGATGTATGAAACTATTCCTGCTGTTTGACATGTGAGGGTACAATTATTTGTAAAACGTAAATAGCTCTGTCGTGTATTCATGTAATTCACTTAATACCAGTAGAAAAAATCTTGTCTAAATGTAGCATTCAGTGAACCACTTCAAAGTTTTCGATAAATATCGACGCGTGTCCGGGATCGAGTGTGAGGGCGGTATAATCCTAAATGCTTCGTCAAGGAATGAGGGAGGTGCACGTCCCTTAATCGGCTTTCTAGGCCCCCCTAAACTTTTTTGTTCTGTTGAGTGGGTCTCCTTTTACGGTTTTCAGACACGTTACAAAACAATAACTCTCTGATGGAGTGTCGAGGATTATGTGTGTTGTGTGCTCAGAGTCGTCGTTCCTCGAAGCACAACGCATAAAACTTGGGCGATAAAGAGAGTAATAAAACCGTCCTCTCATAAATAATTAATAGCTAATTATGGTCTTATATTAGTATGTAACTTCTCGAAAGGACGCTCCACTGCAAACTTTTCGTGGTAATTTTTGCCAGTAGTGGATTTTCTGTTACATGTGCTCAAGCCATTCGTGTCATTTTGATATCTTGTAGTTAAACTTGCAGTTTTCTGAAAGAGATGTGGAAAGGCAACATGTAGTGCATGAATCGTTGAGCAATCGTATTGGAAGTTGTAATCGTATTACATTCATAAATTATTTTGTCGGTTATACATTTTTTAAACTTTTTTTTATGTCATGGAACTGACTGCCGCTCCATCTCTACGCCATTTCAAAAGTACTTGAATATAATTAAACAAGTCGCAATACATAATTGTGTTGCGGTTAATGCATATACGTATTTGTGATTCTCGAAGAAGAATATACAATGAGTCTTTCTGTGAAAACTTGGTCCGTTTTTAGATGGGGTTTTGGAGTTTTTATTGGAGAGTTCCTCGAAAACTGAACACCAGTAGTCATCATGTTAGACATCGGCGTTCGGTCACATTCCGATGTGCGGCTGCTCGTTGCGGGTACCCCCAACGCTCCCGTCGCGGCGGCGCCGGCCGAGCGAGCAGCGCCGGCCCGTTCGGTGGTCGGGAGTAAAATTCCGACGGCGACTAATTTCCGTTTTACTGCTCGAGATATATCTTCCTTCCCCCTTGTCTGGCGGGCGGAACGACCAACGTAAAAGAAAGGAACGCTTTACGTCCCCGGGAGAAAGCGGGAGCTGAGCAGGAGAATCGTAACGCATATTTTACACCTGTTTTATATAAGCGGGATGTGAGTCGCGCGAGATGGCCAGACGTTTCGTAAAACGATCTCTTCTCTTCTGCGCCTGCCATCGCGTACACCGCTGCCACTCGGGCCGTCGCGCCGCCGCCGTCGACGCCGCTGCCGCTTTTGCGCAGCAAGAGCGTTTAAGGATTCATGGATTCCACTGCCTGCGCGTGTGCTGGCGAAGCAGATCCTGTAGGAAGAAAACGCTGCAGAAAAAATGGCAGTGGGTTTCCATGGTAGAGATGTATTTGAATAGCTGTATTTGTGAGATGGTATAGATGTGTTTGTGAGATGGATGAAGGGTCCTTTGAGCTCGTCTTGTTGTTTTAATCTTGTGTTCTTGAAACGTTCGTGATATTCATACGTCGGGTATTTGTTTAATTATCGATTGGCGATTCTTATTTCTGTACTTCATGACTGGATATCAGCGATTGAAATGACGGCATTTTATGCAACGGATTCGTCCTGAGTTTCGTGTTGTAAGCAAAGGCCCCTCAAATTGGTATCCCGCGTAGGGCCCTGCACACGAGCGTTGCATTGACGTGCATTAAGTAACATGCGTCGTAGAATAACTCTATCGTATGCAAAATGGCATACGCGAGCGTTTTGGTCGTTCCTCATGAGACCCACGGCGCGTGTGACACAGGTCGTAGAGTGCACTGGCTCAGCGCTCAGCTCCGGTCGCTGCTGGCGAGGTTATACGGGGCACAATCGGTTATAGTCCAGTGTAAGGCGAGTGGGACTAAGCGGGACACCGCGGGCAGTGCGGACCCAATGAGGAGTCCTGTTGTAGATATAGGCACGAAAAAATCACCTTAGGAAGTTCTATAATAGCCGCGGAAGGAGTGTAAAGAGAAAAACTGAATAAGGGTTGAAGCCGATAAGAGAGCAAACGTAATTGTTGAAGGACACCTGAGAAGAGAATCCGGCGGGGGAGAGAAGTGTAAGAAGTCCCAGATTAAATTGGGATGATCTCAATAGAAAATTCTGAAAGGTGTGCGAGGAAGAGTAAAAACGGCAACGAATAACATAAGTGGAAGAAATTAATATATGACGTCTAAAATTAACTAAGGTGTATTATGTCATATATATGATGTTAAAGGTAAAGGTAAACTATAAACTTGTATTATAGTGGAGGAGAGTAACAGTCCTACACGTCAACACAAAGGTAATATTCGCATTTCTCTTGTTTAATGACCTCCGTTTACTAAACAGAAACAAACTAAATTTCTTTGTGACATTTCGTAGACGATGATAAATCTTGCTTTTTTTTTCGAATCTTTCGCTTTCCAGGGGGAAATGTTAGATGAGTAGATAACAGATGCTTTGGTTTTTGATGAAGATGGTTTGAATATTGTTATAATTGAAGTGGAGTTAAATCGAAATGATTTTACACCAAACCTGTAGAAAGGCTGGAGGAATTTATCTGAAGGAGATATGTAGCGATTTCTTTACGTAGCAAAATAATGTCCCTTTTTAATGACGTATGTTAGCCGTGGGAAGTAGTGTTACATCACGTACTGAGCATCTAAAAATAGCTTTTTATTAATTTCTGATTATTCACTTGACACGAGCTGAGCAGGAAATGCATCGGGAGTGAGCAGTTTGCGCAGCGACCTTACAGTCTGCGACGCAGCCAAATGACAGTCAGTCCTGACATCCGGTCCCTGCGCTGTTGTCCTTCGTCGACAACGGACAGACAAATTACATCCGGGCGTGAAATTCCATCTGCGTGAACACGTGCATCGGAGTTTCCCTTTCATTGGTACAGATTAGCGCCAGTGCACTTTCTTAACACCTTGTACCTGAACGTCTTAAAATACAGTTTGGTGTTGTAGAAATAAAGGATGGTACTTGGCTGTATGAAATTTATTTCCAACCATATCTCGTCTTATTATTTTTGTACTTATTGGGAACTGTTGATGAACTATTGAACTTATTGGGAAATGATCACATGTATCAGTGTAATGTGTAACTTTTGTGAATGCCTTGTTAATTTAAATATTTGGTAATTGCAAATTGTATTTGTTGTATTTGTAGCTGTGAGAAAGATTCACGTTGAAGAAGGGCATCTATTTTGTGGTTATTACGCGATTTGTTATACCATATATTGAAAATAAATATATTGTTATTGAATACACCTCTCCACTTGCAAACTTCTAAAATACTGACTTGCCTAAGGGATCTGGGCAGTTAGAAATATCATTGATAAAATAAAACTAGTCGTGAGAATTAGGTACCTTCCTCTTACTGTTATGAACGGATCCGGGAAGTTAGGCAAAATACCTTTTTTATTGTCACAATTTTATAATTGTTACTATAGGAATCACTTAATTGTACTTCTGGAGTTTTAATAGATTTTTATTTTGCTATATTTTGCTTATTTTAGGTTCTAGTGCCTATTTTTGGTATTTTGCATTTTTCTTCACTTTTTATTCCTTCATTATCTTCCTTCTTGTGCATGTCGTGTTTTATGTTCGTAGCGGAAGCGGTGGCTCCAAGGCCAGGTAGTGTTAAAAACGTAAATGAGAAAGGAAGATACCAGTAAAGACTTGATTTTTTCATTGATGCCATCAGACTTTATTGGCAGTGAATCCCTTCCTACTTTTGAGTACGGCCTCCGATCTTATTTGAGTACAGAGCTCACTGTATATGATATACCCTTCTCGGTGCTGGAGTCTGCACATGTGCGAAGAACGAAAACTAGAATTCCGTTTTCACTGATGCCATTTCAAGATTCAAGAGGGTGTCCACGATAGCATTTCGTAGAGACAGCGTCGCGAGTATAAACATATCCATAGTTATCATCCAGGGTCGTTATGTGCAACCAAGATTACAAATCGTGTTCTTCCACGCATGAGTTAATGTAAATTTTAGAGTTAGTATAAAAATGTGAATCATTTGATTTATTAATTTTTTGCAGTCATTCCTTTTCAATGATGATTTTTATTTTCTTGTATGCCCGTTTGCACTCCTACTTTAGCCAGAATAATTGCCCTTTTGCCTGCCTATTTTAGTAAAAATTTGGGTAAAATACATGCCTGAACTTCCGGGCTCTAGTTATAAATGCATTAAGAGGGTACATGGAATGCTGAAAGATTTGTTACGACGTCTCGATGAATAGTGCAATTTCTGGTATCTTCCTTATTGCAAATCTTGACCGTTAAATGGCTTTTCAACATAGGTTGAAAATGTGGAAAAGGTACATCAAACCTAATTTTGCTATTTGCAATGGCGTTAAGTTTACTTGTGTCTCTCTACGCTGTAGGAAGGCGGGCGCGGATTTAAGATTGGCAGAGCTTTCGCAAATTGTAAATCCCACCCGGGACCAAGGACCTGTAGCCGGCTGATGGGTCATTCCCTGCATCTCGGTTAGCAGCTGGGCTAGGCTCCTGTGTCCTCCCTGCAGGGAACTCCCCTTATGACCGGGGGCGAACCCTCGTGGGGAAATCGGTTGTGGATGCGAAGAGGCTAGTGAGTGTGGCATGTTGGTTCGCCCAGAATGGCGGTGCACCATGTGAATTTGGCGGGTGCTGCCTAACTCCCTAAATGGACCTCTGGGGCTGCTATGCGGTAACTTACGACGTAATTTAAATTCATTTTGCAGGCTCAAACCCATTCACACCCGAACTCTATGCGGGAACCCTCCTACAGGCCTTTCGGTTTCTTATTAAATTGAAGTCCCAATTAGAACCATGACAAAGTTTATTTTAAATCTCCTAACACCCAAATACGTCTTGTAATTATAAAAGTATAGAATATAAGCAGGTAAGGTAAATTTTGTAGATTGTCAAACTTTTGTTCAACTTAGATATCTCATGTATACTACTAAATATAAACTTGTATCTTTAAACCTTGGTTTTCTTTTGTCAATATTGGTAAATAGATAACTAATAGTTAAATGTTCTTCACTTAGTATTTTCTTGTCAATAAAAATGTTACTTTGTTAATACTTCACCGTAAATATTACATTGTAGCTTGTTCACATTAGGTAGTTAAATTCAGTTTAATTTTTTTTTCTTGTTATGTTAATAAATTCTGTAGATTCAGTTTTCTACTTAAGTATTACACTTTGGTTTATTTTGCTAATTCATTTTGTGAATTCATTAGGAATGTAGGTTAGTTTTCCCAGTCACCTATTATCTTTAAAATTCAAACTAATAAAAGAAAACTCAACCTTGTACAAAGAGATTCCACTTCCGCTGGCCGATCGGCGAGAAGAGCAATCTTGGGTAAAAAATTACCCCAATGTGGCCAAATGCCCATATGTACATGTGTAATAAACCTTCCAGCGACTGTTAGGGTGGAAAAAGGAGGATATAGGAAAAACCTGAGTTTCTCTAAAAGAAAAAAAGTTTGCTAATGTATGTACCTTTTGTAGGTACAATTTAACTACAAAATGCGGAAAAAAAATGGCACATGCCTTTTTTTGCGACGTGTACAGCATACTTCAGTTCTCAGTGTTTGTGACACTTTCAGACGACTGTTTCTTCCCACTTGTAGATTGGACGTAATTAAACTTGCGTTTGTAATTCATATCCAGAGAAAACCTCAGAGCATGGGTGAATATTATTTATCCGTATGTAGACTAAGAACAGCTGTTTCTCGATTGCTTCCGCAGTCCAATTACAATTATGTGCATTATAGAATAAATCCTCCCGCAAAATAAGCAAATATAAATATCACTGTTGGAGTAAACTGACTATGCGTAACAAGGCGGGAAGATAATAAGTAAGCATTGTAAGTAATGTTGCTCAAACGATGTTTACATACTGAATATCTTAGCGAACCGACACTTGAAGTTTAATATCAAAAGATTTATTATTTACAGTGTGAGTTGATAGCTGGGCAATGAAATATGAGTTTACTGATTTCCAGATACCGCCAACATTTAATTCGAGCGTCTAGATTGTGATCATAGGCAATTGTTGAATTATTTGAGGTATTCTTTCTATAATTTGAAATTTGGTCGCCTTTTTAAATTAATTCACATGTAGAAGGTAGAAAAAAAATACATTTTTCACTAATGATTTATTCAGTATCATTGAGAGATTTCTTGGAACAATTCACATCACTTCCTAAAAAATATTTGAAGTGATTATTCAATATTCTTTGACTGTCAGCTTTTCGCTTTTTGTGATAGTCACAAAAATATTAAAGAATCTCTGTACTCTTAAGAAAGAGAAGAATTAAGAAAGGCACGTGACTCACCCACACCTCTCCACAATTCGGTCCACAGTTCTTGTAGACCTCGGCGAAACGTTAAATGAATGTTTTCACCACAAGCATAAGAACCAATCTTCATCCGTATCAATCATCTATTAATAGACTTTAGTTGTTGCTGCGATAGCAAATCTTGAATTAATAATTATGTAAATAAACCTCGTCAGTCTGCGCAAACCATGGTGTTACACAGAAAGCGTAAATAGTATAAGATAGAGGAACTTGAGCCTTCTGTGCCTGATGTCACAAAGATGGCCATCATTACCAAGGGCTGAAATATAGGTGGCATTGGTAGCATCGAACAGTGAACCAGAACAAATTTAATAGATTGTCCAAGAATACCGCATCCTGTAGATTACGGTATGAGGAATGATTTTTTGAGGCGTCTGGCCTCACTTAAAGTCAAAGTGCAATTTGTCACGTTTCCGTCAAATTCTGTTTCTTTGAGACCTCATTTATAAATATGGATTGCGTGTGAGAGCCGCAAAAGGTATGTATACTTGTGAAATAATATAGGAGACGATAATGCACGGTGAAATGCATTCTGTGTAAGGACGGGGGAAGGGGGAATTTTTTGTTTAATATGTGGGGCTCCCATGGATAGACTGCCCCAGGCCCCTAGTTTTCTCTTGGCGTCGCTGCTTATGGTTATAGCGGTTGGCGTACCCGGAAACATTGTTGAATCAATCTCCCACTTCCCGTAATGTTACGCGTAAAAAGCGCAAAGTCGTCGGTAACTTTTGATAGGTATTTACTGGTTAACATACGAAACCTGAATAGCCGCTAAAGGAATCACTCTTTTTCCCCAATTACAAATGAAAATTCCTACCACAAATCCCAGACAAATATCCTAACTGCGGCTTCCAAAAAATCCATCCAATCCCACACCCCTAAAACAGAATCGATACTCCCCACAAACAATTCCCATCAACCAATCCCAATTTTAAGCTCCTCTGGAGGAAGTAAAAAGGAAACGAAACCCAGACAGAAGCAGGGGCTAAGTTGTCAAAAACGAATTACTATTTCAACAACGATTTACTATAGCAAGAGAGCGCAGAGAATAGCCGCTCGCCGGGGTGACCCTCTGCCCACCACTAAGTCCATGGGATCACTTTAGACGAGTTTTTTCACGTGTCTGATAGAAACATAACTCGGTTCCACATAGAAGGTAAAAAATGCTTGCAAAATTGAAGGAAAAACCTACAAACGAACGGGGGGACCTCTTAATCGAGTTAGCGGTTTTAGCAAGTTTCACTGTCCGTATTTGAGAATCAGCGATCAGAATCAGGCAGCTTGCTCGTCTGCTGCGGGTTGCGTGTGCTTGGTGCGGCGCGGCTTTGGGGGCGGCGGGACTTCCAAGTGCCGCGACAGTGGCCGTGACACACTCCGCCGCCGCGCGAGTGGCGACTGCGCCCCCCCTCCCCCGTCACCCTCGCGTCTGGCTGTCTGCCTGCCTCCTGACCGTCTGGCTGGTGGCAGCCGGCGCTTTGCGAGCGCTGCGACGTGCTCGTGGCCCTCTTGCGCGAGCGCTCACATGTAGTGATGCGACATCGATCTCAAAACATCCATCTTAGCAAACATTGATGATCAAAATTAAAACATCAATGCTAAAAATACATCGACGAAAAACCATCGATGTGTTTCAATATCGGTCTCCCAACATCTCAAAGGCGCAACGTTTGAAATGTATGTTCTCTTCTCTTAAAGATCTTCAAAGAATTGTGAAAATGCTTGAGTTCCAAGTATGGCGCCAAATTTGAATTAATTTCGACGCCTATTCCAACATCAATTGTTTTGCACAACATACGTTACCTACAGTGGTTTTGATTCCTCTCGACAAGACAAATCGATTGGCACAACTCTTAACCGGATCCCTCTCGGATATTCTGAGAAAACACGCGTTTTCATGTTTTTAAATCAACTGCAAGTACATTCGGAAAACGATATGAATTTCTATACCCCCTTTCCGACATATATGACATGAATTGTTACGACTTAATTAGTCACATTCACAGTAGTTAAATCTAAATTTGTAATGAAAGAAAATTTTAACAAACATTTTAATAAACACTTTTTCATGTAACGTTCTGTGCCTGGAGATAGACGAGCGAGCAATTGTAATATGTTTACAATGCATGTTTACTATGAACTTGCAAAGCATAAATGAAGCTTTTAAACATGAAAATATTGGTTGGAGGCGCCACGGTCAGTTCGTTCAAAGGAAACAGTGAAAATCACACCTTTATCATATCTATAAATGTAATCATGCTCTAGCAAGAAATAGAACGAATAACTGCCTTAATAGTCTAAAATAATGCATTTTGAGGAAAGGCTAAAAAAGAGCCTAGCTTCTCCAGCGATACCATCCCGAAGATAGGATGGTAACTGAGGTCATCGAGACATTGAAACAACAGTTAACGGTAAGGAAGCTCGAAGGCTCTGAAGCCGGAGAATAAATCCAAAATCGTCTATTCCCAATCAGTCAGCGCCAGTTCCATCAGAACATTGGGGGGAAGCGAGCATAAAAAGAATTATGTAAGTCGTTTCTTTAATCTCCTTAAGTGGTTTATGGTAAACCACTACTCAAGTAGGAGGATATGGGAATGTGCAGTGGTCGACTGCGTATGTCTTTCACCATAATCAGTACTAATACTGATTCCAAATCATCAATTTAAGCTGCGTTGTAAGATGGTGGTAATTGCGGGTATGATTTTCGTTCCCCCAAGTGCAAGGAGCGTAGTATTATTTACTTTCTTGAAGAAAAGAACAAGACTACTGAAATTTACCAAAGAATGAGACGAGAACAGGGTGTAAATTTTTGTTGGACACGCCCTCGTACACGACAACGGCCGCCTTCACGGTGCTGATGTAACCGAGTAACTTCTGGGGCGGATGGAACGTGCCTGATAACCCGCTGTAGAGCCCCAACTTGACGCCGAATAACTTCCATATCTTCCTCGAATTGAAGAATTGGCAAAAAAACGCCATGCGGAGCTTCAAAACAACGATTATATCCCTCTCACACCAGTGGAAGCAACGTTCGTCGAAGGCAAATCGTCGATGGCAAAACCCATCGATAAATAAGGCAAAAGCTTACATCTTTACGGCGATTATGTATAAAATTACAATATTCGGTCTAACCCTTTGACAATCATTCATTTTTTCTAAACGTTTCTCTCTTTGTCCCGTTATAATCAGCGCGCCAAGGCGCTATCCGTCTCGATTACGTGTCGTTTTTTCAGAATCTCCTCTTCTGAAGAGAACACAAAAAGGCGATGGGCAGGATTTTCTTGGTGCAGTTTCTGCAAATGTTCTCCCAATCATCTAAGCAATATTTAGAAACTTCATCAATTTAGTTGCCCCAAAACGCTCAAAACACACCTTTTGGAAAACATTTAAGAATATTCTAGATGGATCCGTAAGTAAATAAAAATTTTCCCAATTGAAAACCGAGACGCTTCGAATAGCACATTTATATCGATTGATGAACTGCTCCGACGCAGGTTACTCGATGTAAGGATTTTAGAAAATTACAAAACTCAAAGGTAATACGACGACGGGCCGAAGTTTCAGTTCTTTTGGACCTCTCATACTTTTACAATATTGAAATTAGACATCTTTTTTTTTCAAATGATCAACGTCGTTAATATTTACATTTCATACATTTTTGCCTTCTCGCTATTCTACGTACTTAACGTAGTAAAGAGAAAAGTGTTGTAATGCGATTTTTGGTCGGACAAATTCGTATTGTGTGGCTCTCATATTGAAAAAGTGGAGTAATCTGTTTCTTATGTGGTAAAATGCGTCGTCCAACATTCTGTAGTCAGAATCCACATTTGTGGATCCGCGATATCGAAACATTGCTTAACAGGAAAATCTCTCTTTCTGTGTTTTGGTCCGCCCGTTTGTGGTCAAAGCTAGCAACTAAACCATGCAGACGATTTTCTCCAAAATGGATTGTGTCCAAACTGGAGACTGGGAGTTTCAAATGGATATTTTTATTTTTGGAGGTACTTTACAAGATTAGGATACCGTAATATTAGAAAAAATTGTGAAAAAATCTCCTAATTTTTTTTTCCCTCCCATGGAGCAAAGTAGGCTTCAGCCATGGCACAGAACTCTCTGAATTTTTGAAAATTGCAAATGTTGATTTTTCTCAGTGTCTTCCTACAGCTACAGTATTGAAGATAGATACTTTGTTTTTGAAATACGATCTTCAAACACAGTTCTTCAAATGAGGTCAGGTTGAATTTTTCAAAAATATGCATGCTTTTGCGTAATTTTGCAAGACATTAGACAATTTACAGGTTTTTTTCTCAAAAAACGGTGTCGTAATTTTTTTAATTGTTTCCGTGGATATAGCCATTGACTCACTTTTGGGGAATCTCTGTATTTTCGAAAATAGCAAAAAATTAACATTATAAAACTACTTGGCCTTGACAGATAACGGTGTGAGACGTTTGTGCAATCTCTGTGCAATTATGAAACGAGTATTAATAACAAATATCCCCTCCATTCATTCTGTAAAATGTTCGCAAACCTGGAACAATACTTATCTGAGGTGCAGTTTGCTTCCTCTGCCGCTATATTTTTTAAAATATTATTTTTATATAATTGTAATGTGTATATTGTTAAGTTAGTGTAAGTTAGTTTAAGATATTCGTAGATTATAACCATCAAACGTTTTGATATTTATGTTGTAATATTGGAAAACTTACCAACAGCGCCATCTTTGGCAGTGTCTTTTTGTTCGAGTTCAGATTGAGCTCAGTCGTGAAGTACATTCAATGTAAGAACATCTAGCAATAAAGATCAATATATTAAGCAAAAGGCAGTTTTGAATTTCATTTCAAACATCATCATTAACAAAACTTTTGCACAGTTAATACGTAAACTGGACAATATAAGGTCTACCAAAAAGTAAAATTACCATAAAAAACGTTATAAAAGATCCCTTTTCGTACCTGATCATTGAGATATTCCCTCGAAATTATTACTATTCTTGAAATGTTTCTCGAGCAATTCTTGAAATATATATATCGATTTAACGAGATTTCTCATGTGAAGGGTTAGAGTGTGGTGGGTATGAAAAGTTGCGATAACTATGCACAACACTCTCCTTGAATATTATTATTATTATTATTATTATTATTATTATTATTATTATTATTTATATGCCTCTAGAATGGCTCATGGGAATATGTTGGGGTATGCGTAATTTTCTAGTTACGAGGACAGGAAATACGTCGTGTCTCTCTTACCCCCTAAACGTGGAAATTAAACTAACTTGTAAATTCTGTCTTTGATCAATTGTGTATTCACTTAACTTATTTAGAGAACACTTCTCTTCAATAAGTCTTCCGATGAAGAATATAATTCACTTTCTTATGTGGATTCTCTTTCAAACTTCACGCATGACTGCGTTTACCAATAACGTCTATGTACAAAGGAGGTGCTGCCGTCACAAAATTTAAAATCGTGTCACGACCACAAGTGCCCGACCACGAGCGCTGTAAAAGCAGCGTCTAAAGATAATGGAACTCCCATCTTCGAAATCATAAAAGAGACGTGTAAAGCTGTAAGGTGGCGACATGCACCTAGCGTCAACATTATCCTCTACCTCCACAACACAGAGAGGAGAAGTTTCCAAGAGCCTCTCAGCTTCAATCACTGGAGAAAGTCCCAACCGTTGCTCACTGAAATCGCCTCCTCTGCATACGCCTTCGGGCAGAGAGATTCGCTAGCAACTTACAGTTCCCGGAGCTTATATGCTTCCCATAAAAGCGCTCTCAACGACACACGTCGAGTGGGTAATGGTGTAAGGAGGGAATCTTTCGGTCGGACTACACACGACACCAACGCAAGGAATGGCGACCATAAACCCAGTTCTCGTCATCTGGCTTTTTCCGTCCATCTGTCGTCGTCGGTTTTTACTCGGGCACATTACCCCGCGTGCACGAACCAATGCCACACTTTATGGCAGGTTATATAAGGGAAATAATAAGCACGTAACTCGCGCGGTAAAGACACACTCGCTGAAGAAACACTGTCTCCCTTTCAACAAAACATTTATAGCGGCGCAGGCAGCGACGGAAGAAGCCAGGGGAGAGGCATCATTTTACAATCAGAGACGTCCCTGCCGTTGGCGCTGTAGAGGTCCCTCATGGAATTGGGACGTGGAAAATCTGGGCGGTAATTAGTTGAAATGAAAACAATAGATAAGTAAGAAATATAGTAAACCGTCCGTAACAAGAATTCCAAGGGACCGTAATCATCGGTGTTCGTGTTATCTGATTATTTACACGATTTTTTATCATACGATCACCGGTGATTTCGGTCACCAATAATTTCGATGCATAACCTGTAAATAAAATTTAAACAATAGAGTATAAGGAGTTTAAAAATAAATAGACAAAGTAAGGTATGGGTCAAAATATTTTTTAATTCTGTGCGTTTCCTTTTTAATCTTCAGTGCCTTAAAGATTTTTGCGCCTATATTGAAATAGTTTAAGTTTGTAATACGTTTTCGAAACTCAGCGAGTGGTGCTACAAAATGGCAAACACTTTCTCGGGCTAGTTAGTTTCCTAAGTTTTTGAGTCGGGAGAGATTTTTGAATTTGTCCCCTCTTCCGAGGTGTCGCATATCCGCGCCTACACCTACCAGGTCCTCCCTCCCTCAGTGAATAGTTCTCGCTCAATCCCCAAACACACCGCCGCGATAGCCATTTTAAGCTATTTCGGTCATTACATATTATGCCCATGGTAACCTATGGCCTCATCTCGCTGCCCATTGCTCTGGTTGAAGGGATCTAACTCCTCAATTTCAAACACAGACAGATAGCAAGCAGCATACTAACTGAAGTCCAAACACACGAGTCATCGGATCACAATACAGAGAAATAGCAAGTTATAAAATGTCACTCGAGCCGCCTCATTTTCAAACCATTATGTTCAAGGATGTTTTTTCGTCACATCACAGTAACATTTTTGGCATTTATACATGTACTCCATAATAAAGCAACTTTTTGAAACTTTCAAAATGGGCCAAATTAGAACGGGAAATATATAGATATTCCATAAGATGGATTCATCAATCGCGTGCCTCTTCTGCAAACTTCAGCTCATCTCAGATCACTACACACACTAAAATCAATATAATCAAAAAGATCGCTGTGAATTATTTCGTACAATGACACAAAGTATTAAGTTTCAGAATACGTCAAACCCTGAAAAATGATCATCGAACTGAAATTATGGTATAAATTCCGAGCACAACTATCAAATGCACTCAATTTTAATTCATGAGTTCCAGTACAGCTAAAACATATATTGATTGTTCAAATAATAATTTGATCAAATTATCTTACCAACTTCAAACATTTTCCTACGGCGCAAATTCAAGAACAGAAGGAACAACGTTCTTTGACAAACTCCACGAATACTCCTCCACCTCTCCAAACGTTTTGCCCTTTTTTGGTATCCTGTAATTTCTTTTTTGGGTTTAATTTAATTATGATGAAATCGAAAACCTGAGAAAATGTAAAGAAAAGGAATTGTTTTTTGATAAAAGGCATTATCTAGAATATAAATGTGTCATAATTTCCTGCATTCCCGCCATTAGAACGTTTAAGAATCTGGGTCAAAATATAACTTTTTTGGGGCACATTATTACATATGATTTTGGGAAATGCTGCCAAAAATCGAAAAGGACGTCTCCACACTAAAAATTAAAAATTAACCATGTTGGTTTGTGTGTCGACCAAGTGCCCATTGCTCTATGTGGGTGGAAAATGAAAGAAAAAAATTGAGAGTGTTTTTTAGGAAAGGTTTTTTACAAATTTCCTGAAAGCAAAAATTGCGTGAAACGTACAAATAAAAACAATAGACATGATCTCATTTTTTTGTCTAATTTTTAGAGCAGATTCCATAAGGAAAGAAACTATTACAAATATTATGATTTTGCAATTTAAAGTTTTTGCAGTTTATAAAATGCAGAAGGTTCACGGAAAATCAGAATTGCGCCATTTTCAAAGTGTCCTAGGAAAAAATAAAGAAATAATTTGTGCCATTTTTGAAAAAATAACTTTCAGAAATGCAAAAACTACGGATATTCGAAGAAATGTACATGTCTTTATTTAAATATGTCTTTGAAAAACGGTTCTTATTTAGGAAAGAAATCTCTATCTTCAATATTGTAGTTGTAGGTCGACGCCGAAGAAATTGAACTTGTGCATTTTTTAAGCATAAGAGTTACAGAAAAATGAAACCTGGGCCTTCGTAACCGCCTTTTGTGATAACCGAGGGAAAAGTTTAATCAAAATCTTTGTCGCCCTTATTGAGGATATTTATAAATGTTAAGGCTTCATGTGAATTACCCTCAAAAATGAAAATATCGGATTCAAACTCACAGGGCCTAGGTTTCAGCTACATCGATTGGAGAATTCTGTGTTGGCGAAAATCATGTAAGGGTTTAGGGGCTTAATTGACTAAAGATAGACGTTTTCCCGTCCGCCAGCTTTTTGGTATCAAGGATCCCCAAAACGTGTATTCGGACTACATGTCTTATGGAAAGATTTTTTGTTTACGTATGGGATCAAAATTTAAATTATTTTTGAATACGTAGGCCCGACGAGGTTTTATTTTGATCGCCGATTTTCCTCGACGGTACAATATTTTCTTCTTACTACGTAGTATAGCAAGAAAGAAAAGTTCCTATTCTATTACGCAACCCGTGAATAGCTCATATTTAAGGAGTGCGGCCTCATCCTTGGAGCAATAAGCAGTGACACACTAAGAATGTGAATTCAATCGGGACGCGCATTATGAGAATAGGGCAATCAAATATCTTTATTTTTCAATCAAAATCGAAGCTGTTTCATTGTTTGTGGATTTTCCCCCGAAACAAGTTGATAGGAATCTACATTAAACCACCGACACTTCTCACATGGTTGGAGCATGCATAATTTTTGTTCAGTTTCTGCACTCATTGAAAATGAGTAATATATAAATTGTCTGTTTTATGTGTAATTACCGATACCAATTATTTAATAAAAGTTTAATATTAAATATTGTTCTAAGCAATATATCGACTAAACCAAAAAAGACATGTCTCCAAAATAAAGTGTTTCAAGAAATAAATCGTACATGAAGTTAAAAAATGAAGTTTTTCACCCTAGTTGATTGGGAGCTTAATTATAAGAAACGTCGAGAGTGTACATGTAGTATCGAAGTATGGTGCCTTCCTTATCTGTGGACGCTTTGCAATGGCAGAGGGCCTTTTGGGTGGTCAAATGCGTTGAGTAATCCTCTGGCCGGCACGTGTGTGCCGACCGTTTCGCGAATGCCGTCTCGCCTGCCAAATCCCGCACGCGCCGGTCAATATTTGCAGGGGTACTCGGCTGGGTTTCCATCGCGAAAAAGTCGCCTCCGCTGCCGTCCCCTCCTTCCCTGCCGTGTTCCCACACTTGGCCAGCCGCTTCCCAGGCGCGTCGACACCGCCCCGAGGCTCTGACGATGTCGCCGTGAAGATAAAGGAACTGTTCTAATGATCTTATCTACTCCGGTGTTTGATTGGATTGAATGTTTGTCTAGCTTTAAGAAATCCAGAAAAAATGACAACGTAATATTTTTTTATGGGAAATGCGAAGAAAAACTATTTTAAAGTGGTGATTTTATAGACTGATTAATTCAATGCCTCCCAACGTGTCATCTTAGCTCATTAGTTCCTCAAGTAACGTTGTACTCCAGAGGGTTGCGGTGCACGTTCCTTTCCCTATAACATAGCGGGTTACCGTTGTCAGTTCCCTTCTAGCAGCGGAGTATTATGATAGAAGGCGCTAAACTAACAAGCAGAATGCTTTTCGAGGTCATGCGCTTTGCTATTTTCAAAGATTGAGATGCACGGCAATGTGAATTTTTGCAAATGAATGTATGTTTTGCTAGATATATTAGCAGTAATAACTTCGAAGCGGTTAGGAAGGTATGTAACATGTAAACTGTAAGAGAGAAGGCGTGAAAATATTTTTTTTAAATATTTGTTATCGAGGAATACTTTTTTCCTGAAAAAAGTCGTCCACGGGTAGTCCGTGGTAACGTAACTGTGACATCACAATTGAGCAGTTACCCTGGAATCTGATATCCGGCGCCGACCCACACGACGGCATGCGGGGTTTCCCCCCTCCAGATATCTTCCTAGCCGCGACAACTCTTGCTCCCGAGCGATTTCCTTACACGCATGGTAGTGTTGTACTGTATGTTTATCAGTATGGGGAGAAGAGGCAAGAGTATGGAAGGAAAGCTCGCGCGCTGTTCATGCCCCTCCCCCACACACAAAAGAAAACACCAAAAGCTCTCGATTGGAGACGCCACCCGCAAGAATTCTCCGAACTGGTTGAATTCGACTCAGCTCTAAAATGTCTTTTATTATGGCACACGTAAGCAATTAGAAGTGTCCTGCTACGAGGTGAATGAAACGAATTAGTGCACGATCTTCATTATAATGAATAATTCTTCATAAATGAAGAATGAAAGTGAAGCAACGTTAAATCCACGAGAATTTGCAGCGTTGGTATTACTGTGTGCGCAGTATAAGTGTAAGTTAATTGCGGGGAAATGTTCAAACCTCGTGTACTGATCCTCGCGGTTTATAATTAGAAAAATGAGAGTTGGAAGTTTTGTATTCCGATTTTTTTGTTTTTGAAAAATGGAAAGTCTTTGGACGATTAGATATTCTATAGGACTTCACTAAAAGAGAATAAGACAATTCGAGAAGAAGAATGCGGATATTCTCATGCTTGAATTGAGATCTCTACAACTGAGTAATAAATATATAAGAGTAGGGGCGGCGCTAAGCTTGAGATGAAGTCACGTTTAGCAAACAGTTCAGGAAAATGTTACGACAGCAGTATAATTTTCAGCTTTGTGAGGTATTTGCCTTGAAACGCGGATGAGGGGATCGTGTGTATACTACGCTGTTTGTATTTCGGAAAGTTCTTTTTCCAGACGCGCTGAGATTAAGTGGACTGTCCAGCTTGTAGTTTGTACGGACTGGCTGTGTGGTCAGGGCGTGGAGTCGAAGTAGCCTTGGACGTTTGCTTTTTCAGTGGCATCGACACTATTCACTTACAAAGATAGAACTGCGGGTGGAGTACCGAGAGTGACACAGAAACCTGTAATTTATTGCATAGTTTTTGCTCCCTGGCCACTTTTTAAGCGGTACGTAACATCCCACGATGACGTTGTTCTACTAATATACACTCCATGTGCGCTGCAATTTCAGCTCTCGCGCGCGTTCGGTAAATCAGTGAAGAAAACGCACGTGAATTTGAATCGTATTATTCGTTAGACTCTTCTTAGATTCTTAGACCTTTTGCAGCCTAATGACTCCCTTGTCCACTCCTTTATGCAGCTACTCTTGATTAAGGGTCTAACCAGAGAATATAATGCATTTTAAAATGTTGAAGTACAAGATAACGTTTGAAATAGAATTTGCAAGAATATTTCCTTGGGGGAGGGGAACTATTCACTATGCTAAAGAGTTAGGGGATTATGAACCTTCGCTTATCAAGCGGCGAACACTCGTAATTGTCGACAGAAGTATTTGGTACAGTATAATGGGATTTCAATAACACAAAATCAGCGAAACGTAAGTTAAATAGTAAACAACAAGTAAAATGGTGAGACTGGAGTAGACGTGTACAGCAATTTTACTTGTTTACGTTTGCCTTATTTTGTATTATCGAAATACTGCCGTTGACAATTGCGTCTTAAAGAAATAAATAATTTTAAGATGTTTTTCGTTTTCTACTTAAAAACAAGAACTAGGGGAACATTTGTACACCACTTGGTATTCCGCATCACCAATTTTACTTTTTACTAATTAATAGCAACAGAGATAGAAAGAGTAGGACAAGATACATTAAGTGCTCGTCATTTACGTGAAATTAACATTCACATACAAAAACAATAAAAATATGCAACAGTTGCTTAAAACACGAATAGCCTCGAAAGAAGTATTTGGATGATGTGTAATAAAAGAAAAGTATAGAAATCAAGTTACTTAATCCTATTAAATTTGTCTTTCATTATAAATGAACTCTTCACATAATCAAAATGTTCATATTTTAGTTAGTTCAAAGCAAGTTTAATGTTTCAAAGCAATCTTAAACAAATTCAAGTGGGGTGCATGTGTACCCCGCTTGATATTCGACGTTACATTTAGAACTTGGTATCCGCACGCCCATCTCTTAATAGTAGTGGTACAATATCCTTATGTTTTGGTGACGTTTCTAAAACATGTTTTTAAGTAGACTATTTACTGATCGAATTTTATATCGTTCATAAAGCTGGCTGACATTCTATAGCAGAATACAAAAAAGAAGTACCTCATAATTTTAGGCTAATTAAATGGTTTTTCCCAAATTTTAAGCTCTTGAGTTGTTTCAAAAATCAATATTCATCCAACTTTAGAATAGGCCAATGATAGGTCTCACCAAATTTGCCAATATTATTAATAATTATTAATATTTATTGTTGTATCAACCATTAAAAATTGAAACACTCACTCCAGCTAAACCTTTAAATTCGTTATAACTTTTAAAATAGCGAGCAGAACACAGTTTCCTTTCAGCATAGTATCCATACGATCATGCAGTATATGTTGTTATAGCCCCTTAATAACGTGCTCGTGTACTTTAACGGGGAATTTTGCAATAATGCAACTGAACTGCTTAAGGAAGCACTTTCACGTGGTAATCAGCGCCCAATATTTTTGTCAAAATGGCAGAACATAGCGTCCATGCAAAATCTTTTGTATATGGTGTTGTACAATTTGTTTATACATTCCTTGAATTAAGTGTTCATCAACTTTAGCAAAAAAGTACCGGCAGGTAATCTAACCCTTCAGGGACGAAGTACGGCAGACTATTATCTTGTCATCTTTTTTAAACCATCGAGCAGAAAACAATTGCTTTTTAACGTATTTTGCTTTTGATTACGTAAATAGACCTTGAATTACCTGCTTGTAAACCTTAGTACTTTGGTACTTCGTCCCTTAGGGGTGAAGTTGAAATACTGGTACGTTTTAGCGAACGTTGATGAGCAGGTAATTCCAGGAATATATAAACAAATAGTACATAATCAAATACATAATATGTTTAAAAAACAATTTTCTGCTCGCTAGTTTAAAAGTTATTGCGATTCGAATAGTCTGCCCCATAGCATACTTTTGAGAAATTTTTACCAATATTGACTAGCAATTAATTCAAGGGATATACAAATGTATAGTGCATCAAAATCTGCATAGTATGTTGAAAGGAAACTGTGTTCTTTTCGTTGGTTTAAAAGTCATTCCGATTTGAATAGTCTACTCAGACGGTACTTGATCGTGTGTGTTGTATTTTTGCATCATTTTTTGCCAAAGTTGACGAGCACTGAATTCATGGGATACATCCACGTATAGTACATACTTATTTGTATGATCTGTTTAAAGGAAGCTGTGTTCTACTTGCTATTTAAAAGTTATAACGATTTGAATACTCACTCGCGGAGCATACTTTTTTTGTGTTCTGCTATAGTGTGTCAAACAGCTTTATGGACGTAATTTGATATGTATAATTCTGAACGGTGGTTCAGTATTTTGATAGATTCTCATTTTGTAATGCGCAGGTTTCATTTACCGAGACGACAGTGAAAAAAGCCAAACATATAAGAAACCGTATAGCGCGTTAGATTCAACATTATTGCAAATATATTTTCCAAATTTGAAAAGAGATATTGTGTATTTTGGCATTCTAAATATACCTTCAAATATCAAAATATTTTGCATGTACTAAAGCTTCGTGAAATACACACAATCAAAAAATTTTTTTATAAAAAATGCGTTCCAAATAACTGCGACTCATCAGAGAGCTGTGAAACACCTCAGTAATACGGCGGCGCCTCGGATATGAGAGATTGCCGTATAAGGCGGGTGTACGGCAGTCGACAGTGACAGACGAGACGATATTAATCAGTCGAGATCAACTCCGCTGATCGGCCACACAAAAGAGCTACGAGAAGAGTAGAACCCTGTTACGCAAGTGGCCCTGACTGCGACAGTTTGCCTCTCGCGCAGTGTGTTGCGGCAACTGCATCAAGCGACCCACAAAATAAAATCTCGGACGGATCCCAGATGTGGAATGCTGGCTGCTTTTATCCTTTTTTTAAAGCAGACACGTGATGGTTGAAGCCTGCTTGTGGTGATGGTGATTGAAACCATTTTTCTTCCGCTCATCAAGAACACTGACGACTAGGCTAGAAGCGAGATTTGATAGGGATCTTGGTATAGTGAGATCTAAACTTAATTTAGCTTATTGCAAAAGTCTCAATGTGTGCTGAATTTCGCTGTTGCGCATAACAGAAAGGCCAGCGGTCGTATGTCAGTCGTATATTCTCAATTTCACTGTATCTAGAATGACAGAAGTTTCTCAAAAGTTTAATACTGATCTAGAGTAATAGTAACTAGTGGTAATAGCAACTAGTGGTAATAGCGTAATAGTAATTTTACGCGTATTATTTTAACGATTACATATTATTGTAATACTTCTTGAACATTTGTATAATTATTGAAAAATTAAAAGGTGTCTCCAAAAAATGTTTGTCGTATCATTCAGTAGTACATGTAATTATATCCATTCAAAACGTTTGAAGAACAAATTTGGAACCGTTTTTAAGAAAATTTTACTTTTTAAAATTGCCTTTATTTCATTCAAAATTTGGCAACTATTCATATTTTGATAAAAATAGGGGTACATGACCTTATTTAAAGATCTAATTTTGCAGAATAGATTTCATTAAAAAATGCTTGTCTTCAATAGTGTAGTTGTAGCCGTTTTTGAAAAAAATATGTTGAAGATGTCGATCGGGCTTCTTGTAAAGTAGCACTCAAAACCACAACACCCATTTCAAATTCAAAGGACCAGCGTCTTCTAGATCGATCGGGGAATATTAATTTTGGAGATAATCCTGGAGCTAGTGTTGTTCACAGACGGACTGGCAGACTGTCAGAGTGTTTGACCGTATTCTCCTGGTTCCACTTGCCTGTTACCTAGATAGAACAAATTCCACTCCCCGCCTATAGGAGGTACCGCGGGGAGGATGGAGGAGAAGGGAGGTTCGGTTTTAATGAGTAAAGATCTTATGCCCTTGTTACTACATGCTAATCAGTGTCTAATGAACCTACCCTCAGAAAATTGACGTAGACATGCACACCACCGACAAAGTCACGGTCGAACGAATGAATGAACTAACGGATATATGTTTAGCTGTAAACGGTTTTGGGATATCAACGACCAACAAAGCGTGAATTCTGAGTACTCATCATGTTTGAAGTATTTTTCTTACGTATGGGAACAACATTTATTCACTTTTTCGTTTTTAGGGCCCGGCACTAAAAGGTTTCCTATGGAAAAATTGTCATATTTTGCTGCTGTTACAATACTTTCTCACTTTAGTGTGTAAGAAGGATCGCGGATTCGAGTCCCCGGTAGGCAAGGTTGTATACCTGCGTGTTGTGGCATTGTGGCATGCCTCACCAATCATGAATTACCCTCCCGTATTACTTGGATTGTGGTCCCCCTGCGAGAGGCGTTGGAGCTTGCGTAGAGGCTGTTGCGCGCTGCCCTCTGACGTCGCCGTGCCGGCCCCCGGAACCACAGCAGTATTGGCGACAGCCGATTTCCGCCCGTTAACTCCATCTAGACCCTGGTGACAAGTGCACTTGTTAAGTAGGGGCAGCGGTCTCAGCCGATTGAGGAATAGGAATCTGGCAACTGATGGGCGGGCCTCACCTGGTACACTCCACCAGCTTCCAGCCACCATACTTGCTTCGATGGAGGAGGGATGTTAACAGAGAGGAGGGATCAGAGCATGTACAGCCATTTAAGCAGAGGCTTTTTATCAAATCCAACAAGGAAAGAAAATTTCATGTAAGCTAACATAGCGCGCTTCCTTTGACCTTACCGTTACCTGCTAATAAAAATGGAAAAGTTGAAGTGGTGTATTGCATACAACCGTATAAACCTTTCTTTCGGCATGTATTCTATGTAGACTGCAATGCAATATCATTTAGTGGTCAAACATGCGGAGGAGAGTGTAACTGAATCGTTTGTAGTATGTATGCAGGTTGTACGGAAACCACCAAAAACACCTCTTCAAATTCTGTGTTACATTTCATGAAGAAATGCAGATTCAGTTTTTCCGAAGAAAAAAAATGTTTTCGAGGAAATTCATTTTGAATGTTACTGCCGGGCGCGAAATTCAAACCAGTTGCCGCGTCGCATCAGACACCGGCGAGGCGTCTGCCAACGGGGCTGGGCGTGGCGTTCCTCTGCGTTTTCAGTGACGCTGTCGTGATGAAAACGCCGCTTCCCGCACCCTGCAGAACTTTGTTAGTAGCAAGTGTTTTATTTGTGCTATTCATAATATGTATTAATAATTTAAAATGCATTTCTGTTGCAAATTATAGCCACGGTATGCTTGGCGGAACAATGCACTCTGCACTCGAACCAAGTATACACTGCGATTTTTCGAACTCTGCCCCTGGCAGGTATAGAGACCTTGAACGTCACTATGAGTGATGTTCAAGCTCCAGATTGGATGAAACCGTCATTTGATACCTGCCAGGGGCAGAGTTGGAAAAATAGCACTATAATAGTAATCAACGAATTATTTCTAGCATATCTTCAGTGTGGACTATTACCTTGTGCTTGCGATAGCCACATTCGATAACTGATAGTCAGTCGCAGATTTTATTCGTAAAACTATGGCACATTCAACTAACATTTTGTTGCTAATTATGTTTAATTATTACTTCTGGACGCTCAGTTCGAATTGGTCTTTCGTCATTTTCATTTTGGGGAGGCGCAGTCTGATTATTGCAATGGTAATCTTTGCAGTTGACACGTCTGAGTGCCTAGGCAACCAATCCGATTCGTTGTTTGATTGATTAAATTAAATGCCTTATTTAAACGGTGGCGAACTCAGTGCCTTGGAGGCCTGCTGCTTCGCTCTGACACTGCAAGATTCGGCCACGCTCCTTTCATCCAAACTAGCAGAGAAAGAGTTATTTTCTTGCGAGGAAGACAGCGGCATTTGAATTTAGCTCAGAGGCGTCATGTTAGGCTTGCAGGATCTTTTAACTGCAAGTAACTCCACTAACATGGGACATTCCGCTTATTCCCTGCGAAGGCGACGCGGAAGGATTTTTTTCGCGCCTTTAAAAGATCCACGGCTTTGATCGGGTTTGAACCCGCCAACTTGGGTACAACAGTCCGATACGCTAACCGTTACACCATCGCCGCTGTGGTGATTTACCGTGAGAAAATGGCATCACTATATTCTGTACGTAAGCTTCCGCGGCTCGAATCCATGAATTCTCGGCTATCCGGGAGACGCCGCGTTGTTGGATGGGGTGCCGACGTTTCGCAGGCTTCCTCAGGGCAGTTCGTCACTGTCCTGAGGAAGCCTGCGAAATGTCGGGCGAAACGTCGGCACCCCAGCCAATGACGCGGCGTCTCCCGGATAGCCGAGAATTCATCACTATATTCTCCTAAATTACTTCCAACATAACTATATGTTAATATAGCGTTGATGAAAAAGAGAAAAGACATGGAAAAATGACTGTTTCGTACACTAGTGTACTCAATACTTTCTTACGATTTTCGCGCGCAAATAACCGCGTTCTGCCAGTTGCAGCCGTTTACCTCAGCACCATGCCATTGTACGTCGTGTGCACCTTGCTCGTTGTCGAGGGTTTCATCAGACCCCTATTGAATTGAAAAAAATAACTCACATTTAATGTACGCCTCAGTGAATTGTTTTATCTTAAGTTTTGGCTTTTTTGGAGCCATGTCAAACTTTAATACGGAAGTATCTCAAAACTTGGATTTCTGTGTTGCTTCCTTTTGTACTTGACCATTAATAAGTATGGTTTATGGGGAAAGCATTTAAGAAAAATACTTATTTCAGTGTACAATTTTAGTTTGTAATTGTATATTTGCGAAAGAGGTTTTATTGACGAGATAGATTTGTTTAGGTGTAGCCGCCTTTTTGGATTTTCATATTTCATGGAAAAGATAAATCGAATAATAGCACGTTTTAATTATGAGACAAATGTGGTCAATTTTATTAAATGTTAAACTAACATCTGGTCATTAATGTGTAGTGTAAACAAAAGTTCGAAAAAAAAGTAATTATCGGTAACTAAAATATATTTTCAGGAGTCTTCATCTTCTGAAAATTATTCTCTTAGTTTGGTCTTCCATTGCAGAAACATCATTTCACTGATTGCGTTCGCGGATAGTCCGTAACTGCGGGTAAAATAGCGAAAGAATGCCGTTTTATTTAATCGAGGTCCTAATTCAGTACTTACATGGTAGTTACTTCGACATGATTACGATTTTCGTTCTTGTTTAGTTTATGAATATGTATATTAAGAAAATTATCCAGAGCTCTCTTCATAATGTGTGTGTGAGCACGTACTGTTCATGCATTAGTTGGTTCGTGCCCATGCAACTGTATGCAATTCTTGCTTGTATTTCCTTGTCCCCGTACTAAATTTGTTGTTTAATTAACATAAAGAAAATATTTCGTAATATTTAAGCTCTAAATTTTTCGTACTACTTAAACTAGAAAGAAATACATTTTAGTTATGGTTAATAATGTAAGATTTTCAGGAATTAAGTGCTCTTCAACTTTAGGTAAAAATCTTCCACCAAATCTTCCAAATTTTTAAACTTGCAAGCCAGAGTTGTGTCGACAATTCAACGTTTTCCTGCTCACGATTATACTAATTTCTGTTCTTCGAAGTAAGGTAATCTCTGAGTAATTAGTTTGCCGGTATAAATTCCACATTAATTCCCATTATATTACATAAATATAAATACGTTTTCTATATTATCAGAGGGAAAAATGACTAGCTTTGAAATGCGGCTAACCTCGCTTTTTTGGTACTACCTTAATTCATCACTCAATTAAGTATAGTCCAAGAGTGGGAAAAAGGATTCTGGAGCTCAAGAAAACGTGAAAAGATTTATACTTCTTCTTGCATCACATTCACTTTTTTCTGGCTTCTGATTCAAATAAATCAATTCAAATCAAGGCGATTCCAAAAGTGTGCAGTTTATGTAATTTTTTGATAAGTGCTATTTTTTAGATTTATTGGTTACCCGTTCTGCTGAAGCCTTTCGGCGATTTTGAGTTTACCGCATGAAGCTTAAGTTAGTGGAACAACCTCAGGCGAATGTGATACGTAAGGCGTCCCCCCTCCCCCAGATGTAAAATCAACTTTTGTATTAGAAATCTTTCTAATACAAAAGTTGATTTTACATCTGGGGGAGGGGGGACGCCTTACGTACACGTGGATAAGAATTGGTGACAATGGAGGTCTGTGGTGGGCGAAATTGGTCTTTCTGGAAGTGAAGTCGGGTGTGAAGAGAAAGGCTTCCTTTTGGGTTGAGATGGACGGAAGTGGAGCTGGGACGTGAAGAAAGAAAAGCGTAGAAATTTTCGAATGTATTGTATATGAATTGGGACATTGAAGGGATTTGAAGCTCCTGTGAATTGGGGAGTTTGGTATGAACCGTGGGACGTCAAGAGTCTGCAAAAAGTTCTATTGAGTAAACACAATTTAACGGTATTAAATTATTTTTTTTCAAGTACAAACGGATTTGCCTGGATGGCCGAAGAGGCTAAGAGCGTGTACCGACTCCGCGCTTCGGATGAAAGAGTCGTGGGTTCGAGTCCTGCCTTACGCATGGCTGTGTGTCCCTTGCCCTCTCATGTATGTTGTCGCGGAGAGCGTCGTGATCTGCAGATCGTACGGAGGAGCCCGCGAGCGTGTTGTTGTCTAGTGAATGGTGGAATATTCGCCCTATCGGGACGCAAATGGGGACCGGCTGTCGGCTGGGGAGTACGCACGGCAGAAACTACAACAACAGGCGGATTTCTTGAGAATGGCGTCTCGGGGGTGGGGTTGGGGGTGGCGCGCGCGGGTGGGCGTGGCGGCGCGGCGCGGCGCCTTGGGAAGCGCGCGGCCTTTCCCGGCAGCCGACGACCTTTGCCGTTATCTCGTATCTGCGTGTGCACGTGCAGCCGCAACAGCAGCCTTAGCCGCCAGCAACACAGCCTGAGCCGCCGGCAACCGGTCTTTCGCCGAGCGCCGTGTTCTTCCGCGAAGTTCTCTGCCTTGTACGCAACTTCTTTTTCTTCTTGGGCGCGTGGTGTGTGCCGGGCAAATGTTCGTACTTAGTAGGAGCGCCAGATGCGTCAATAACATGTAATACACGAGGAGGATTAGTTTGTAGCTTCCGGTATTAAAGTAAATGGTCGCGGTTTGGGTTTGGAAATCTGGAAGCGGCGAGGCAATTCGTGCCTTGCGGCAGGTTTGAGGTTTACTGGATGTTGCCACGTAGTAAATTTTTGTTTTCTTTGTTCATTCTGAAGAGACTACTCTTTAATATTTTGAATTATATTCCACCAAAATGAAAATAAAAATGTTTTGGGCGAATACCGCAACTGTTCTGCTGCTGAAAGAATATAAATGAAGTACTTATTATTTTGTGTATTACATTTCATCAATTGCGTTGTATAGTGCCTGCGAAGAACAGTACGTTCTAATAAAAATAACTATGAATATATTACTCGTCACACACACACACACACACACACACACACACACACACCATGACCAGCCCTCCTCAGCGGTTTTTAAAATGCCATAGTGGTGTGTAATCTGGTATACCAACATGTAACTAGTATGAATTTTGATCAAGTAATATTTATTACATAAACTATGGCGTGGGCATTCACGGCATGCCAACATTTTTCCTCCCTTTAATGTCACGAGTTATTAGTTAATGTCTTATTTTACTTGGCAAGATTCGGGCCATCAGGCCCTAACCACACAAATTTCGCTAAGCTCCCTTCACCATCTAGCGGAGAAAGAAGGTGTCACTCGGGCGACGAAACAGGGGATTAGAATTTAACCCAGAGACTTCTTTTATGCTTGAATATCTTTTATATGCAGTAAATCTAATACATGGGACAGACATATTTACTCCCTCTCCGAAGGAAGGCGTACAAAGGAATTTTTGTCGCCCTTAAAAATCCATGGCCTCAATCGGGTTTTAACCGCAAACAACTACTCTTTTTTTGAAGTTGATGAACATCATTTAAAGATCTACATTTGAAGTTTACAATGCATGAAAAAGAAATCTCTGACTTGAATATTGGATGGGTAAGGCAGATTTGACAACAAATTTGATCTTTGCAATTTTCGAAGTATCGTAGGTTTGAATGAAAATCGAAACTTACCACTTTTATAAATCCGCTTTCTTCTATTCCTGAAAAAAAAGAAAAATAAAGTCAGCCATTTTCCAGAAATTTTTGAAAATGTCATAGGAGCTATAAAGAGGATATAAAGTATCGCATAAAATTAAAGTATCTTAATTATCACCGGAACTGTACTACTATATTTTACTCTTGACGCATTTGCCGAGTTTTAGCTCGAAAGTGTGTGTTGTGAAAGTTGTGTGCGACACGTACATGTATCTATTCAGACAACACGATTTTTGTGTACAAAATTGCGTGTATCTGCTTGCCACCAGCACTAATCTTAACCATATTTGGAAAAGCTCTAATACACCCTAATTCTAATGCGTGCGCGAATTTGCATCTCCAAACAAAGTCAAACACGGAGTTTAAGACCATAAACTCGAGATTGTATTGTTGAGGTGATTCCAATCATTTTGTTTCAACTATAGTGTATAGAGGGAAAAGGCATCTGTAAAGTTATCGTATCTAGTAGTTTGTTTATTGTTACCAAAACGCGCTAATGCATAGTTTATTGCAACACCTTCTGTTGTTGCTTTTTAGGCTTGTAGACATTCATTCACCACATCCATTTGTATCTGCTACTGTTCCTGTCACAATTTCAGAGCCCCTTTTTTCATTACCGATTTCCGCAGTCTTGAAGCCGTTACGGGCACTTTGGCGATAACGAGTGTACGCATTAGAAGCGGGAGCGCCCTAGCAATGCGGCACCAAGTCGGTTACAGGAACGAAATTCCTTCTCTGCCTCTCTCGCTCGCTCGCGCGCGCACAGCCGCCGCCTGCTCCGCCTTCGGCTGGGACCGGCCCCTCTGATGTTATTCCTACCGCGAGCCCCTAAAGGTTCCTGTTATTTGGACGAACCTGACCATTGCATTGCTTGGCAGGCCTCCGCGGCATGCGGCGCTCGGCGCGCGGGCGTCGGGTCGCCACTTCGCTCCCCGCCCCGGCTCCCCCTCCTCCTGCTCTACTCTCGCACTGTGGGTCAGGCCAAGGAAAATTGGACGAAAGGCGCAATTTTTTTTATTTATAACAAAATAATTACAATCTATTTTTATACAAAATAATAAGTAAATATGATGTTGTAGAATTGTTATGACAATGATTGGAAAGGCGCAAAATGACGCTCGCAGTTGTAATTGATTAATTTATAATTCCGGGCCCGTTAACTGCTACGTTTATTAGTGTGGTGAGTGCTGCATGCGGGTGGCGTCGATCTTTTTTCTCCGCCGGATGCTGGGGCGCGGCGTGCGAGGAATTGCCCCTCCAGGAACCTCCCACCCGCGAGACGAGCTCTGAGCTCCCGTAAGAGTGTGTAAGGTGTGGGGATAGGACAAGGAAGAAGGAAAGATCACATGCGGTCAGCGGCCACTTTGTTAGGGAACTACTCCGGTATTCGCTGGGTGTTGATCGGAGAAATCACGGCTGATCGCTAGAATTCTCCTCCAGGCAGCGGCTCCATTCGATCTAGCTATTTGCTAATGTCGAAAATTTCGCTACGGTCGGGATTCGAATCACAGGACCTCCCAGTCTGTGACGCTGCAGAGTCGGCGGAGTGCTCGATCCGATCTAATCTCCGCGGGTCTGTAGTTTTAATGATGTATTATTCTTAATCAGGTGTTGAGGAGTTAATCATACGCATTAGTTAGTGGATGGCAGTATTCACTGCAATGTGTTCATTTCAATGTTACAATTTAGAAAGGCACCATTGCACCAGAAACGTGGTTTTGCAAAATGTCTCCAATGTGTAAGCGTCTTTAGGCGACCGTTATAAGAAGGACCGAAAGGAAATACATCTGAAAGCAAAGAATGAGCACATATTTGAAATAACCAAGTGTTAGACGCTCCAAAATTTAGTGCTATTAATGATAATTGTTTACGTTTTCTAATGTAATTTGCTGCGGTCCAGGGCCGGATTTATTTCAACGGGAGCCCTAACCACGACCAAAATATATGGATCATTAATAATATTGAAAACTTGAACAGAAGTTCGCAAAGTGAATGTAAAAATATATAAAGTTTCCAATTTTAAAATTAATATTAAAATAATGTTATATGTATGAATAA
This sequence comes from Gryllus bimaculatus, assembly GCA_017312745.1. Taxonomy (NCBI): domain Eukaryota; kingdom Metazoa; phylum Arthropoda; class Insecta; order Orthoptera; family Gryllidae; genus Gryllus; species Gryllus bimaculatus. Next base: position 1,339,134 of record BOPP01000223.1, on the reverse strand, counting down.
TAATAATAATAATAATAATAATAATAATAATAATAATAATTATTATTATTATTATTATTATTATTATTTTAAAAAAAATAAATATTAGGGTCTGATCTGCCGCCGGCAGCTAGGTGCTGAGTGTGCTGATGTACTCATGCTGTGGACTACATATTATATTCTGCCTTCCCGTTTTTAACTGTAGATCATTAACGTAGCCAGGAAACTCTTATAAAAATGTAATAGCGAAGCACTGCCGTGACGTTTATGCCTTGCAATATTAAGCTCATTATTTTCTGTTAAAGGTTTGTCATAAGACTTCACATTCGGCGACCCGAAGAAATCACGGAATTACGTCTGTCCTTCTTTCATATTTTGGCCATGCTCTGGGACTCCTGCCCCATAGTGCTCCGCCCAGCCCAAGCGCCAAGGCGTGGGCCAAGGAGCAATGGAATTTCAATGGGCGCCGGATTGGAAAAGAAAATGCGGCGGCAGAGAGAGCGGGGGCGAAACGAACGCGAAAAGGGGGAAACCTCGGGGGAGGCGCGGGGACTTCGCGCAGCCGCGGACTTTGGTTTGACATCGTGCGCACGTCTCTCTGCTTTGGAGGACGAAGGGGTGGGAAGAAAAACGACTTGCGCCCAGATGCTAGCACGTTCTTGTGTCGTTAGTCACACGCACATCTTACGTTTTTTCTACTACTTGTATAGCTAATTTCAAATGAGCGTAGAATTTGAAAACTAATCAGCGTCCATCAATGTGTGCGGTGTAAGTACCCAGGAAGGAGATACTAATCCAAAACATGAAGACATTTTTAATTTTCGCTGAAAAATATTCGTTCATGCTATTCCGTCTGTTCTCTCATACTATGACTTGATCATATTCCTGACCTCATGCGAATTGAGTCCTTCAGTAACGTCTGATTTCTCACACTCCCTGTGTCGACACAGATGAGGTCATGCGACAAACGAGGCTCCATGGAAAACGCCGGCCGCCATTCAATATTGGCTATTCTCGTGTTGCGTTATATAGGTCAGCAACTTTTTTCAAATTCATGTTACATATTAAGATTTACTTACTGTATGTAAAGAACTGTTGTACTGTACAAGCGGCATTGTACTTGGGAATACAACGTTATTGTGTCGAAAATACATTTATCGGTTATTTTTCTTTTCTTATTCTTAATACTTCTGTTGGAGACTGCATGGAGGAGCAGCCTTTTGCGAGAACGTTTTTGCAGTATTCGAACCTTGGTTAACGCTTCCTTAGCGCAAGTGGTCAGCCAAATTAAGCATTAACCAATCATATTCCTTCCATCAGCATGTGGCCAGGATGGAAGGAATAGGGTTGAAAGTTATTGTCGGGAGAACCCAAGATGCTAGAATGTGGATGCGATGATGAACAAAAAGTATTACTGCTTCACCCCCGTCATTTGAATGACTTCATTTATTCTGTTTCAAAATAAGCTTTCCTGTTTTAATTCTTAGTAATAATTTTTATGCAGAAAATTATCATAAATTGACGCGCTTCTTTAATTAAATTATCAAACTATTTTCGCATTTTCGTTCCAGAATGTCATTAAACAAGTTAAATATTTTTTTTTATAAATCTTCTGAAGACCTTTGTGGGAAGATCTTTATTGTGAAACAGTAATCTGATAAGCTAAGCTGGTGTAGGAAGTCTAAAGTCGCTTCACATTTTTTTGATCATTATCGTATTTCAAGCATGCACTTTAACTTTACCATTAGTCAAATCTCGTGTGTCATCCTTCCATAACCACATAGAACCGACAAAGGTTTCTCATCCTCTTACTAAGCGTGCCAAATGCGATTTCCTTTCTTTCTGTCAGGCATGTGGTCGGCAACGACGAGTTCATTATTTGAGTGGAACCCCATGTGGCCAGAGGGCATTCGTCCAAAATCAACACGACCACCCCGGCCAAGGCAGACTCTTCTCAGCCACCAGAAAACATTCATCAAGCAAGGCAGTTGATTTCACTTCTGTAAATAAACTCGTTAAGCTGCTGTATGTGACAGGGGCAATATGATTTTTGGAAGTATTAGAGAAAAAATAGGACTTTTTTTTATTAAATCATGTTATATTGCACAAAAGATTGCTGGAGAAAGGATTAAAAGTTCTTTCAAAGTAGCCTAATGTTGGGTTTGGAAGATCGTTCTTATTTTTCCTGTTGTATCTTTAGAATTAACTTGAGCATTTGTAAAACATGAATTTAAGCGGAGGCAGCAGATGGTATTCAGTAATCAATTCTTTTGTGAAATACAATCTTGAAAACCGGCTGAGTGATATTTCGTAGTTGAGGGAAAGACGAAGGTATTATTAAGCATTAAAAGATGGGAGAACAATTTTTCGCCACATAATGATATTTCGAAATCACCATTAGACAATTTGTAAATTAATCTCTTCTGGGTGCTTTTTGCGTTATTTCACTTTACAAGAGGGTATATACGATCTGTTAGCATAAATGCCTTTAAAAGCTCCATGTGTGGTTCAGGACGTTGGCTTGTTCGTGGGCGAGTGAGGCTTTAGAGCGCCCGAAGAGAATCCTTCTTGCCTTGGCCCTGGCTCTCCCCGCCCCGCCCACGCCAGGTCTCCGAGGGCCGCAGCACGCTGCTCTGCAGAGACCGCGAAGCCTTCGCTGCTGGGGGCTTTTATATTGATGGCGGCCTCACGGCGCGCCTCACGCACTTGCCTCACGCAAGCCTCGCGTTTACGCCTCTCCCCCCCTCTCCCCTTCCGGCGGACGAGGCTGGCTATCAACCAACTGCCTCGCTGCCTCGCCCTCGCCGCCGCAGTCAAAGAGTTACTAGCCCCGCTGCACTCGCCGGCCTATGCGGCCAACTCCCTCTCTGCTCATAACCCCCATGTTCTGCCTGCAAACTTGGCCCTTGTTTCTCTTGTGCCCTCTTCCCGACCCCTTATCACGTGCAGGCTTCGTCTAGCCGTGGCGTCTTTCCGTTGACTTCGCTGACCATCATCACATCTACCAATACCAACTATTATTCTTTTCAAGAATTCAGTTCATCGAAACGAACTCTTCCATTTTGCTGCTGATACATGTCCTAATGAATGTATTAATACTAATGTTTATATCGATTATTATTAAGAGTCGCTCTATATAGATGTATTGAATTGATGTCGCTTCTCCGCCTTCGACTTTGATTATTTTGATTTTCCGGGTGCGTAAATGGCTCAGGACATGAGGACACTTGTCCTGTAAGTGTTGTGAAATTATCCGGGGCGGTGGCGGTGAGCCCCTCCAGCTGGAACGAGAGATCTAGCGAGAACCGGTCGTCGGCTTGAGGGTTCCTTCTCCAGGTATCTCCCGACATGAAGTATGGACGTTTGGGACTAATGGTCTACGTGAATCGTGCCTAACATTCAGCATATCACATTTGTCTTAAAGTTAACAGCTGTTGATGTGTGTGTATGTGAATGAGGAAGGGAAGATTGCGCGCGGTCCTTGGCCCCTTTAATAGGGCACTCCTCCTGCATTCACTTCTTATTTATTGGAGGAACAATGGAGAAATGTCGATCAGGAGCAGTCTCGCTAGAAGTCTCTTTCAGCCCGCGAATGAATTGGACGCAGCGATCTCGCTAGGATCGAAAAACCATCACCATCGGAACTCGAACCTTAGGACTCTTCAGAGTTAGTTACAGCCATTGCAGTGGCAACAATTGCTGCCCTGAGCTACTTCTGCCCATCTCCTCCCTCGTCGTCGAAGCATAAGGTTAATACTACGAAATTGTGCGTGATCACGTTGTTTTTTTTTTTTAATGAAAGCGGGAAGCAAGTATCCCCTGATTCAGAGGAAGAAAAAAATGTATTGTCTTGAGGTTAAGGCTGATTTCACGCAAACATTCAACGTACATTTTCTTTTTAATATTTTCTGTCAGATATTGCGTGAATTATTAAAACATTTTTAAGACTGACGATCGCATAATACATTTTCTCTGCATACTCTTTAACGACCACTTTCACACCTTTCGTTTGAGATTTGTTGTCTATTTTGATGGGGCACCAAGTTGTTTATACTATAATCCTACACGCCATTTCAAATTGTGTAAGCCTTGCCTCTCATTTCATATAATTAAATCTAAAATTGCAGAATGTCGCAATCCTTTTAATTACAGAGAATTAAATAGAATATGTGGGTTGAATGTCAATTGAAGGGCTTATAATTTGAATAGGCTAGATTGGTGTTGGGTAGGAAACCCAACCCACCATCCAGGCGACGTAAGTGCCAGAGTGCTTGTGTATGCACACTATACTGACATTATGACATCACAATTTTTGCAATTATTATTGACCGATTTCGCACGTATTATCTTGACTAGATGCAGTAATGATGTGGCATTGTGCGGGTCAGTTATTTCACCCTCCTGCTTCACCGTGACCGCTTTTCTGCGATCCGCCCCTCCCCATCCCGCGACTTCCCTCGCCCCTTCTGCCCACTCCCATCCCGTCTCTCCCTACTATCTCTCCCTCATGCCACCCTGTGCCTCCATCCCTGCCGCCCCGCTCATCCCCTTCCCGTCCGCCGTGTACACCAACCTTCGAACCCCCGCCACTGTCCACCTTCTCTGCTTGACCTCACGCACCTGCCTGTCCCGCCACGCCTTGCTCATCACGACCCCCTCGCCCCTTCGCCGGCCCGAACCGCTCCCCGCAATCTGTCGGGATGATTCGTGGATTGCATTGTCTAGTTGATAAATACATCGTGATATGAACAAGAATTCGATATTTCGCGAGTGTAGCTCCAGTTTTGTCTTTGTTCATCAGATTCATATTATGCACTCACTAAGGTGTTTGTACAAGGGGCCCAGACACAAGTTGCTCCAAGAGGCAGGCCCGTAACGATGATGAACACGTGTGTGTCATTTCCCAACCCTGTACCTTCTAGGTGCGTAACTATAAATCTGTGCATTCGGCGGTGCGATTGTCACTAATTGCCGCTATTCGGCGCTGGTGCGCGGCCTCCACCGACGCACGCTTTATGGCAATTGTCGTTGCAAAGCATTAAACAGTTGTAGAACAATTGAAGTACGCTACAGCGCAGCGTTGGTACAGCGAGAATGAACACGCTTGTCACGCCTGATGTCAAGCTCGTAGCCCTTCTCGGAGACCGATGCAAGGTTCCCGTTCGTAAGATAAGAGTGGCGTTTCCAGCTTCTGACTCCGGCCGCCCAGTCGCACGTTCGGTCGCCTAACGCCCAGCCTACTCCCGCTTCCTCAATCACCACACCACCACCACTACAGCTCTGTCGCTATTGGCGCGTCTGTCGGTGGACCGCTCCGTTAGCCCTTTGCGGCGGATCTGGAAATTGAACTTCTGCTGGATCTCGACTTGGAATTTTCGTCCGGTAACCAGAGCCCAGGAGGACTCTCATCGGTAGCAAAGGTGACCGCGGAAAGGAGACGGGTTGAGGGCTTGATTTTCGGATGTAACAGGCAGTTGGGCTCGTGGCTTTGTCGTTACAGAGTCCCGGTACTCGTACTGTTGAAGAGGGACATTCTCCCGATGCAGTTAGGGGCGTCAAGCAACTCCGGTGCCAACTAGGAAAGCTGGCCTCGAGTTGGTGAAGCGGGATATGGGCACCGCGTTCTGGTTATCACGCCAACGGTGATCGTTTTCGCCTTCGGAGGGTGAGGCTAAGTGCCAAAGCTCAGGCACCCTCCCTGAGGATGTCAAAACATCTTCGGATGGTACGTCTTTACTGGATCCAGATTGAGACACCGCCGTCACGACCTCACATGCTACCAGCCGATCTTTGGGGATGGTGCCTAGTGTGTGCTGCTTCCCCTCCCCTTCCTCAATACTACTCACTGTATTCTGACCAAATTACCTCAGAAAGGTATATATGTAATTATGAGAGTATTAATAGTACGTTGCTATACAATTGCGCGTATCACCTCGCGCATGTGTTGCCTATACTATATTTTAATACGCCGTGTGCGCAAGCATGTTTTCGATGATTCGCACACTATTTGTTAAAATAAAAAAATAGCCTTTTCACACACGGACAACAAGCATGAAAAAAACGAATATCGCGCACGGTTCTCGCAACGATACATGTTATGAACGAACATGACTGCAGAAACATATCTGACCATTATCAATATCGATCTTCAGAACTGTTGAAAGACATGCTCCTTGGCCTTGGCTTTAGAACGTGGTTCTCGTATGATAATGCTCTGGCGCTTTATGAGCCTGAGGTATTCGCGCACCATGATGTGTACTGGGCAGACCGCTGGTTTCGCTGTGGATACCTGGAAGACTATTAAACCTCTTCCCTATTACATTTTTCTTCTAGGGCTTCTTCATGGAACAGCAGTAGACACCGACATCGCCCGAGGTTATCGTTCGTGTACATTCGGCTGTCGATAATTTAAACGATCGTGAATGGAGGCTTGTCCATAGGAGAATTGAGGTCCGTCCACTTGCGAACACGGTGGCCCAGCAGAGCTCCGTTTTCGCGCCCTTGTAGAAGGCAGAGGTTTGTCACTAGAGCGACCACTAACGAGTCCAGCGACCCGTGGCACGGACAGACGCAAAAGTACAGCAACATTTCCTCATCCTGAGCCAACGATGATATGTTTCTAATTTCCGAACGTTTAGAGGTTTTCAAGCACATTAAGGCGTAATGAAAATTGATTGTTGTGAACTACTTTTCACACGAGTTTGCACGGGAGAATTAATTTCAGCAATTGAACAAATGTATACTTAATCCGACGTGTCGAACTTTACAATATGTGGTGACGTAGTGATTTGCGGTTATTATAACTCATATTTTCAGTTGGGTGCGAATAAGACTGGAAACCTGTATACATCGTTTCCCCTTATGTCACATACAGTTTTTTAGTGTTTTATTTGCAGGGAATTGGCAGGGAATTTGTCTCGTGCATCTAGTGTCTGGTGCACGTCTCTTTCTTTCTGACCTTTTTAGTATTCTAAAAATAAACTCTATACCTCGTTTTCACATTGACATTTCGGAACACTATTGAAGTAAATTGAAGCTACGCTGTAGGGCTAGGTATGACAAGCAATTAGTCTTCTCTTATGGTGTATCACGTTAGGAAGTAAGGGAAGATTGGCTGTGGAATTCTAAATATTATGTGAACGCTATTATCTCCCTTCCATATTTAAAAAAAATGAAGTATTATCATGCTGTGGCAGCAAACTTACACCTACTCGTGAATTTGGTAACATTTAGCTACATCTACTAAAATGTTATCCCTGCTTCTAGAATGGCATTATTCTTTACGAGGCACACATCCTCATTCCAAATAATTGTGTACACAAGTCTACTAACAAATGGACCGTGTTAATGCTCCTGTTTACACATGAAACATGACATTTATAATTGCCAGCGGTTTATCGATCACAACCTCTGTCTTTGTCTCGCAACTGTTTGCAGAATGGGCCGTAATATTGACGAAACGTGAAGTTCATATCTTGTTTGAACATCATGAACATAGTATTTTGTTTATGACATTTACAAAATTAAGTTATATTTCAACAGGATTCTTCTAATGTACTCTTCATTGTCACTCTTTGAAATTTCCTGTTATTACACTTCCAAACCTAAGACATATGTTCCACTCAAGAAGCCATTAGTAAAACCATAGCACCATCTCTGTGCATGAGGCAATACGTTGTCTAGATGTTGGACTTGTCACTGTCCACATCTTGAGTACTAGGTTTGAACCGCGGTTGATCCATGAAGCATTTTTGGTAGTCAGAGCGTTATCGCGTTTTTTTTCTCTATCTGAGGGAGAAATAGACGAAAACGCTGTATGTCCACCACAAATGGCATTTCCCTTGATTCTTATTTCACCATTCGTTTTGTAATATATCTAGTCATATCTACATCATTATCATCATCATCAAACCCATAAAAGCATTCGTCTAAGGAATGGACAAAAAGGCAAAGAACTGAAAATAGTTATAAAATATTAAAATGTCTCTTCTGTTTCTACTCCATAAGGCATATTGTACTAATCTGCGGGTGGAAGAGCTGAATTTTTTATTTTTTTAAATTTAACGTCGCATCAACTTCTATGTCATTAGCGACCACTATTGCATGTAACGGTATGGTAACTATGAGGATGGCACGATATGATGTTAGGGGTGAAAGGACGAACACAATACAACCATGCTCGAGGCGGGACTCAAACCCGCGATCTTTCCGTCCGAATCGCTGCGGCACTACTACCTTAGCGATCGCGGCCATCCGGACGGGCGAAGAGCGGCATTGTACTTGGGAATACAACGTTATTGTGTCAAAAAATAATATTTATCGGATTTTTTCTCCTCTCATTCTTAGTACTTCTGTCTGCTGACTGCAAGGAGGAGCTGCCTTTTGCGACAACTTTTTGCAGAATGCAGGATTCTAATCTTGGTTAACGCTTAGTTTGGCGGAACTTGTGAAAGCCAGATTAAGCTTTGACCAAACTTACTCCTTCCATCATCATGCTGCCAGGATGGAAGGTATAAGGTTGAAAGGCGATAGGGTATGGTTGGGAGAACCCAAGATAATATAACACGCGAGCACGTGTCCATGCCCAGGTATGATTCGAAGTCGCGAACTTTCGGACCTAGTCTAATATTTTCTTCCACCTTCATAACTTCGGCCGTCCGGACCGGCATGAAATAGAATCTGAAATTTTGTATTCGGCATGTCTTATAATGGTGGCGACTGCTGTCAACGTCATGAGAGATCCTTCGTTTTAGGTCAATTGAAATATACGGCTGTAACACTATTCAATAGTTTTGTTATAACTGAAATGTAGGTATTAAATAAAATAAATTAAATAATAATCTGGATTTCCGCGTGGTACCAATACATGGAAAATAGAATGAATATATTGTGAATTATATAAATCCAATGATAACAGTTGTGAAGTAGAAGACATTTACAGTAGCTTTTCGAAGTCAAAATTTTGTGATATTATATTAATTTGCAAACAGTGCGTTCCATTTTGCCGTTTAATGCAACTTAATCAAGCGTATTTGTTTTTAAAGTTTCTGATCGATTCATGGGTTCATCTCTTTGTTGGCCCTAGGCCACGATCTCGCGGGCGCGCTGGCACAGACTGCTGTGGCCACCGTCGCCTTGGGCTCTCCAGAACGTTCTTCTCGCAACATCGCCGTGCGTGGAGCAGGTGCTCTCGTCATAACTGTTCCCGATTTCCATTTTAATCTGGCCTGTGTGCTGCATGCATACCGAAGCACGCTCCTCGACGCCGTCGCATCCACAGGCGAGCGCCGCTCTGTCGTCGCTTTGCTGCCACCGGCGCCGCGTCTTCCTGCTCAGCGGCCAGGCTGGTCGTCCGTTTCTCCGTTTCTCTCCGCTTCTACATCTATCCGTTCGTCTGCACGTCCGCGTCTGCCCGTCCACATCTGGCTGACCACGCCTGCCGATCTGTCTGTCCATCTGCCCCGCACACCATCTCTCCTTCCGTCTGTTCAAAGCCGGCCATCCTTTCGCTCGACCCTCCCTGTGCTCGTCCGTCGACTCCCGATCCGACAGTCGCCCAACCGCCAGGCGTCAGCATTCGCGCTCGATTCCCGCGGAGTGAAGCGACGTGCGTGCGGTTTGTCTGCCTCGCTCTGTCGTGCCGCGCTGTGTGCTGTGTGCTTCGTGCCCCCCGGACTGTGCCGTGCAGCTCTCAATCTGTCGGCACGCGCTGCCCGTCGGGACGTCACGAAAACTTTCTGTAGTTCGCTTTCTGTAGCTCGCGATTCATTGTAAGGCGGACCGCGCGTTTGCACTTTGGAGGTGCGGATATTGCTTGCCTTCGTTTTCAAAATACGTTCAATTTCAAATTGTATTCTTGAGTGCAAAATGAAGTGATATTTTGTGTGTGGAATATTTGCTGCTGCCTGACGTGGAGACTTCGTGAGTACTTTTTTAATCTCAAATGGGCTTTATTTGTGTTCTTCTCTTAGCCTTTGCACTATAAATAGCATTTCTCTCAAGTGTGTGTGTATTTATGTATTTATTACATTTGATCTAGAATTAATGCTAAGCATTAAATCTAAACTTCTATTTAGATTTCATATTATTCTCCGATCTGAAAGCGAAGTTCGTCTGTTAGAAGGTTCGTGGAACTGTCATGGTGAATAAAGAGCGCTCGGAACAGTATTGATCAGACTGCTTTGGAAAGGTCACGTGTGTCGATATCGTTCATTTTGATCGCGTAGAAGCTTAATTCAAACATGTTTCGATATTAGTGCATTTAAACCGGCTGCGTCATTCTCTGACTGTGCATGAATGGAGATGAGTGTTCAAAATATTACGATCAGATATCGGCTTATCGCTGCCGAAAAGGTTAGTGACCACATCTGCGCGGTATCGCGATTCCGCTGTGTGGCGTGCTGTGAATTATATTCGGCGTGCAGCGAATCTGTCACACAAGAAATAGGATGCAGTTCTGTAGTTTGTCGCGGCGTAGTGTGTTTGCTCGTCGGGTGTGGGTATGCAGATGTATTCAAAATGGTGTCTGCCGTTCCAAAGTTTTATCTCGGCGGAACATAAACCTCTCAAACAAGAAAACGGAGAACATAAGGAATCACGCGGTCGTTGCGTCGTTGGTAGTTGCATTGTGCTTTGGAGAAAAGACAACAGATTCACTGAGGGTTGTTTAGTTTTAGCTGGTTGGTGTTACATAATTCTCCTTGCCAATTCGTTTCGTGAAAATAAACATTCATCGACTTCTCATAAAGTAGCATTTTACGTATTTCCAATCTTTATAATACAGTCGACTCCAGTTATAGTGAACTTCTGGAGACTAACATTTTTGGTTCACTATATCCTAATACGTCAAAATTAAATAGTATTTCTCCACAATGATTGATTTTATTAATATAGAGGTGCAGTAAAATGCATTAACAGCACGAACTGCAAATTTCAATATCTTTATTTGTCTTTAAAATATTAATTATTTTCAATTGTTTGCTTCGTACAATTGTTTGCATTGCTTCATTAATTTTTCGTTGATTCTCTTTTTACAAGCGAATATTACCAAGCGAATGTCAAAGAAGACCGTCAAACGGACTGCACACCGTCCGCGAACTTTCCTTCGTAATTTTTGAACCTTACACACGTACGATACCTACAGTTACATGCACTACATTAGCACACGTGTCGGTAGCTAAGAGCTTGTCTCGGCTGCATCGGTGCCCGGGTGATACCTAGAGGAGGAATCGCGCAAGCCAACATAGGTCGGCGAAGCCATGTGTCACGTTCCAGCCAGCAAGGATCACTGCCACATGCATTCCCGATTCCTCTAGGAAACATATGGAGGAGGTAGTACCCGGCGCTGAATTTCACCCTCCAGTGGGAAGGCGAAAACACATCACCTCCCGGGATTAAACTACATTTACGGGACTAATGACCTCAGCAGTTGACGAGCCGGGAAACAATCGATCAATCGATAAAAACGCTTCTTTTCGACTTAAAAAGATGACGTCAATGGAAAGGAAATTTGGCTTGCTCGTATTCTAAATGTGTAATGGTTGTAGGGCTCTGGGGCGAGAGGTGCCTGGTCGAATACCGTGAGTGTGCTCCTCGTGTTCTTCCTATTGCTGAACAGAGTGCGTTTGGGAGGGGGGTAGGTGGCTTCTGAGCGGCGCGGACGCCGTGTGGGGGCTTCGTGAATGACAGGCTCACTCAGCCTTGTTAATGAACGGGCGTAGGCTTCGTTTTTACGTGCGGTAGAACGTACGCAGGTGACCGGGGAGATTGGGCCCATCGGCTGACCGAAGTGTGAGCGAGTGGTGCGAGGCCACGGGAGGCAGAGGAAAAAGTCCAATGGAAGGGAGATTCTACAAGTGAATGTGAAGTGTTCTCACAAGTCACATCAGCTGTGGGAAACACTCCGCATTGCTTAAAATCATCAAATGCTTTCTTGAATATTTCAGTTGTAGAATTCAACAGGACACGATTGAAAAATGCTGCTTTTATTTTCCGCTATGTGGTTTTTATTCTGCGGGAAAAGACGCCGGGAAACATTGCAAAGAAGTTGCGCGATGACGCTCTGATGCGAGCGAGTGGCAGTAACTGCCAGACTCGGAACACCGACGCAATACGCTCGTGTACGTTGCTGTTTGAAAATATTAAATGAAATTACAGGGAAGCTAAATCTTTTCTGGAATGAAATCCTAAAAATAACAAAATGCAAGCGTTATTTATAGTCGCTTTCAAACTTTGGAACTGGTGTTATCGTAAATCTCTTCTCTTTAGGAAATTTTTATTTGATTTTTAATTTAGCAAAAAATAGACGTATTAACCATTGCAACCTTTTAAGAATCAAAATTGCAGTGTTCGTAGTTTTGTTATTGTAGTTCATTTTTTCGCATTCTGGAGACGTTTCGATGTTTATACTAGTGAAACTTACTTAGAGATTAGATTTGATAAATTATTTAATAAAATGTCATTGAAGTATGCTGTTGTATTCAGAGGAAATGATGTGATTGCATCTTTCGTCTCCACTTGAAATCTCCCTAGGCAATGTGCAATCTTCATTATTTTATTTAGGGCTGTATCATATTCGGATTGAGATTTGTACCCTAGGCCGCTCGTATGCCCAACAGCCGCGGCATTTCGCCGATCCTTATGGGAGCCATGGAACGGACGAAGTTACACGTTGTGGCCGCTGGAGCGCTGGTCGCCGACCATTCGAGAGACCTTCGGGTCGCTTTAATACATGGGGAAATGCCCACCCTTCGGTCACTTATAGTGATATGAGGCATTGCGAACTTATGTTGATGGTAATACTAAAACTATATCTCTGTGAGGTTTGCTGGAAAGATATTGTGAAGTTAATTCTTCGAATTAACCATGAAATAGGCGTGCGTAAAATCTACCTGGTTAGTGACGCTGCAGAAATTTTTTTGACGTTTAAAATACAATATTTATTCTTAATTATTTCTGATATTTACTGTACTATATATTTTTATATTTCCTAACTGTATTGATTCTTTAAACTATATTACACGCTCAAAAAGAACAAATTCAATATAGAAGTGTTTATTGTAAAAGAAGAAAAATCACTAAATAACTGGAAGAAACGAATTCTAAAACGGACGCTGCTATAAATAACACTCAGAAAAAATTAAACTCATCAAAAAGCGCTCTAAAGCACTATTGCCATGGCAAAAACGTTCTGATCAAAAAAGTTACTTACAACTAGCGAAATTCATATTGACATTCTCGTGGATGAACACGAAAGGAGATTTTCATTAAGGTCAACTGATGTACAATATAGGAATTATTTTTAATCCTTTGCCTAGGCCGCTTCCAAATTCCAGAAAAATGATAGAGCAATACATTAGACATCAGAAATAAAAATCAACAATCAGACAACATCTCGTGATTTTCAATGAAGTTTGTGAGAAAATATATCATTTTTGATTGCAATACGGGAAACATGAGAAGCTGTACGATCATTCCTAGTACGTGGTACTTGCTACCGTGTGTTCTCATTGAACGTTACCAGAAGTTGTTTGTGCTATTTGTGAGTACCTTTTTTGTCAAATTTTGAGAATAAACTGAATTCTTAGGTAGCCTAGGTAAGTGTTGTATATTTTATTAACGTTGAGAAACATTAAGAATATATGTTAATATTTATTTTCTATGAGATGATAATTGTGATTCTTAACGTGTTAAAGAAATCAATCTCGTCTGTAAATAACCCTGAATGTAGTCGGTGGTAGCGCAATTTATTGTTTAAGCTGTATCACAACTTCAAGGATTGGTGTGAAAAGAAATCTTCAAAATTACATTTAGCCAGCTTTGCAAAGAAGCATTTCCTTGCGTTCGACGAGAGCGAAGTACATTTAATAACGATTATTGACATAATTTGTGAACATTTTGTACCAATGATCGTGAAGAACATTGCTGCAGTTACTCATAAAGCAATAGATAGCCCTAAGTACTTAAATTCAAAGCCTCTAAGTCGAAAAGTTCTGTTTGTAATGCGGATCTCCACATATTTGCATGTAGTTGCCGATTGAGGAATGGTCTGCGAGCAGGGCGCCAGCGATGAGTAGCGGAACTTTTAGCTATAACAAGAAGTAGGCTGCAGCGCCGAGGCTTTTAAGCATACTAGCGGGCTATGGTTGTACAGACGGCTTTGAGTCCAATGTAGTGGAACGAAGACGAAGGCGAATTTTTTGATCAAGCACGAATCGCTGTTAGCAAGATCTATTAGTGTAAAAAGTCAAGTTCCAGGAATCGATCTTACAAAATCTGATTTTAAATCGCTGGAAAGATAATTTAATTTTTTACCAAATCGCCATTTTTAATTTCTGTCAATATTTTTGGCACATTTAAAATGTTGATTTCTTGATACATGCAATTTTAGCGTCCTTTTTTTTGTTTAGTTATACGAACTATTAATTAGTGATGGGATTATTAAGTGAAGACTTTCATGATTGTAAAAAAAACTGTTATCAGCATTTGTTTTGTTATTCCCAATAAAAATTACGAATGGTCTAATCCTACCTGAAAGTTTGTTTTCATCCGGCAGCTGAATGCAAGTGGTTTATTTTTCGGAAAATTGTTCAGCGTACTTCCAATATGTGCTGTTTTGTGTTTCGTGTGTGTGGCGGCGTCGTACCCTAACCTTTGTACCTGAATGTGGTTTAGCTCTTGGTGACTGCGGATACCCTCTGTTTGTCATGTTCTTTCTGTTCCCGTGAATTTTTCACTACCTCATTTCATAGTTCGTTGTTGCCAGTGATGCACTGATTATGTGCTTCTTGTTTGGCGATTTTACGAGCTTCTGATTTTTTTTAAATTTTATTTTATTCTCTTACCTTCCTTATTTTGAATTGGTGTCAAAAATTGAAAATTTAAAATAAAATAAACAAATTTAAATTAATATTTAAAATCGTCTGGTTTAAAAATCAAATAGAAAATCATCGATTAATGAGGGAGATATGTATTTTAAAAAGTCAGTCTTCTAGAGCAAGGGATAACGTTCACGTGCAAGAGAGGGTCTCTGGTTCCCTGCGTTAGAGTTGAGGGACATGAGCAGCATGATACTTCTAGCCTATACGTTACATTCAGTTTTGACTGCTTTGGTGATGAATACATAAGTGCATAAGTAGTTGTCAAGTGTGTCGGCGGGAAGGGGATGGGAGCTCAGTTGGTGACTGTGAATAGAAGTTGCTAACTTTCCCCGGTTACTAAGCTACACTGTTCGCTAAACAGCCACCTGTTTATCATGTAGCCAGACCCGAATTACCTACTTGAATTTTTGGAAAACGTCATTTTCATGTTGTAGTGAAGTAATTAATTGCGCGTTATACCGTTCATAGGATTCTGTATGTACTCTAAGTTATTTGCAATGTTTATTATTAGCATATATTCGGATTGTATTACATGGAACAACGAAAAAGGAGAAATAGTTTCACGAACTTCTCGTCCTTTGTGTCTCATGAGTTCTACTCCAACACTTTCAAGACAATAAAAGCTTTACGTCAATTGTTTTAGACCTCGGGGACTATTTTTTCCCTCTTAATATGTCTAAATATATTGATGCACGTGCGTGCAAGTGAAATGAAAAATACAACAAAACACTTGTTTTGCAAGTGCGCAGGCGCTATGCCAACCACTTTCCGCCAATATTTACTCTATACGATAGAAGAAAGGTAAACGTTTTGGGTACTGTCGGCATGGGCTGACAGGTTTGTGCATACGTAGTGTTAGTAGGGTCACTAATGTTGATTGAATGAATTTCAAACTTAAGTGATGCGAGTATAGTTGTGATGAAAATGTATTTCCTTTGTCTTCATTTAGTATTTTCTTCTTAACAGGATGTTAAGATGGTAGCGAATAGATTTGACCATCTGTAATATATGATATGTTACAGCCATTATTTGCATATATTATATACCCACATATTGAAATGAAAAGTTTGTATCAATTTCAAAGACTGTTCTTATGTAAGAAAATAAGGTTTGTGTCAGTGGATAAGAAAGTAAAGTAATGGCGCTACAGTTGCACATACTTTCTGCCTTTTTCTGTAACGTCTACGCAATATTATAATACTGCCTGAATCTGTAAATGTGTTTTTAAACAGCAATATGTTTCATGCTGGAATTCTAACTCAAATTCATAGTTTTACCATGCCGTTCACATTACCCCTACACCGTTACCCTCATGCTTTAAAAAGAAAATTGAACATTTGCATTTGCTATTTTCAAATATTTTTAAAATCTTATTAGCATTCTAGGTTTACATGTAAAGAACATATTTCATTAAAATATGTTCTATCTCAATATTGTTGTAGCATGAATACGTCGACCAAATATTGTACTCTTGCAATTTTCGAAAATAAACGAAAATGTGAACTTCACCATAAGTGGGCATTATCGGTTCTATTTTACTCAGCTAAATTTCGTGACTTCGTCTTTGAAGGGTAGTGGACCCTAAATGTATTATCACTCGCTCTTATTAAACTGATCATTGTTATTTGTTGTCCTTAGAGGCCATAACTACAATTGAATCTATCAACTCTTATTACGACACTGATCTCCGTTGGGCCAAGTTTATAGTATTGACTACTATCAACACCAGTATATCACCTTTCTCAGGACGAATACTCAAATTTAAATGGAAATTATAGTTTATTGGAATTTTATACATGGGGGAGGAAACGTACGACATACGTATACGATGGCACGATACTGACATCGTAAAGAACTATTTTACTATATTTTATGTATTAGAGGTATTTTAGTTTTGCGATACGTTCTCATACGTGAAATGTTCTCTTTTTGCAGGTGAGTTGGTTGTAAAACATTTCTGCGACTCGTGCCTCATCGTGAAGGCTTCTAAGATGTGGTAAGTTAATATTTTTATTGATGCTATCTTGAATTTTTTGAAATTATTGCGTTCATGATACAATACATTATTCAAAATAGATCATCGAAACATCAATAGCTATTTATGCACTAAGGTCGTTGTAAGGTTTTTAATGATCGAGTGGCGACAAAATGCCATAGGGCCTCTGGTGCGAGGGCTTTTTGTCGCCCGAGATTATTAGAAACAGTTAACGCCCGAGGTACACACATATTGTTATTTTTAACCTCATTTTATTTATTCAGATTTAGTAATTAACTAGACGTTGGCTTGTCTTGGTTTGTCTTTTCATATTTCCCTCCATAATTCCCTCCATAAGAAAACATGTAGCATCATTCGACTGTTTTTTATTTCCCTCGTTAACCACGGTACTTTCGATGCAGGCAAGTTATGCATATATCAAGCTCCATATCGAAGGGGATAACAAGTAATAACGTGTCAGTATAATTAATTATTTATTTAAATAAATACAATTCTTTCACTAAGAGTGTAGCAGTAAATGTTATAATTCGTGAATTAATAAATCGGATGACGTGCACTTGTATCGAAATTGTAAAAACTATTGGGAATATTGTTCTATTCCTGATTTCTAATTACGATTGAGCGAGAGAATGGCATTGACCACATTATTTTATGTGTGACTAGGAGTACCCGGCAGTCGTTGTCGGGCTCTGTATCTTTCTCTCTCTGTCTGTCCCTCTGTCTGTCCCTCTGTCTGTCTCTCTTGTCTGTCTTTTTGTCTGTCTGTCTCTCGGTCTGCCTGTCTTTGACTTTCCTGCTCCTGAAACGGAAAACTAGCGCATCAGCCATATATGGAAGTGGTAAGATTTAATAAATGTTTGTATTTCAAACAAAGAACTAAGTATTGTGATTTTAGACAATACAATACAAATACGTCTATGGTTTTACAGTTGCAATTTCTGCAGTATACATTCGGTCAACGATCATTCACTTATAGAACTGGGATTAATAACCAGTAGGATTCCCCTGGAAACTCAAAGTACATTATTATGTTAATAAATATTACTACATTGAAATCTCACGACGTTAATTTTGTTCAGTATAACCTGAAAAAATCGAATAGTAGGAAATGGGGACATAATGGGGAAGGGAAAATCGTACGCAGTCTTTGTGTACATTCTGTTCCTGCATCCCCCCCAAAATTGATCAGAAAAGAACATCGAAAGGAGAGTGACCGGCATTTCGTTTATCATTTATGTAAATATTTCATTGACCGAATTTTAGAAAGTGGGAGAGACCACCCGAAATCGAGGCGCTGCTGACCCAGCGGGCGACAGTGGCCAGCGGCGTGGGCGGGTCGGGCTGTGAACCCGAAGCCCGGGCGGGCACCCTCGGCTTCGCTCGGCGGGGGCGATGTCTCCGCTCCCGACGCGGCCGGCGTTTGGCGAGACGAGAAAGGTGACGCCAAAGCGACGCACTGCAGCTCAAACAAGATTGTATTTGTAGTTGACGTCTGCGAAACGGGCGGTGCCTGGGTGTTGCTGGAAAATAAGATTCATTGGTTTTCGTTTCTTTACATGAACGTTGCCGACCCTGAACCATCCCTAAGTACAGACGCGTAAAGGATATTGAAATAAGAGGGAGGTTCTGCGAAATCCTCTTTGATTCATTCGCATGTTCGTATATTTTTTGTATTTTAGTAATATTTAAGGAATTTTGATACTTTTTTTTAAAATGATTTATGGGCACGTTTGATGGAAAAAAGTAATCTCGGAAGAAATAAATTTGCGCGGATACAGCTCAGCGGTGGTCAGTTTTTGTTATCTGTTGAAAAAAAATAAGGTTTCCTTCAGATAGAAAACACAGTATAGGTGAAGTCGTTTGGTGAAGATGGAGTTGGACCAAAAGACGGGCGGGGAAAGCAGTGATTACGAGATATTGGCAGCTTTGTTACGTGAAGGTAGATGAGTGGCAGTGACGGCAACGGGGGCGGCAACTGGAGTGGCAACCGGCAGTGCTAATGGTGGCGACGCACCGGTAACTACGTCGCTGGTGGCGGCGGCTGCTGCGGGGCGGTCGCCGGCGCGGCCTTGCTCGGTCCTTCACCGGACGTTGCCTGGCCCCGCGCGCCACACCGCGCCACGCCGCGCCGCTCCACCCCGCGCTCGCCGGTAACGCCCGGCGCCGCTCGGTCGGTCGGTCGGTTGGCTGGTCGGCCAGCGGGGGACCCCGCCCGCGAACCGGAGCCCCTCGCACACGCGCGCCGTTAGCCAGGAGGCGGGGCCGCCCTCGGGAGGAGGCGCGAGTCTCTTGCTCGCCTCCGGAAATGCTAGCGAAGTCTCTGGAATGGGCATTCGTAACAACGAATTTTACTTGCGATGGAACGTTTGGTACAGCTGTTTCAAGTGCATTGTATGCACTAATCATCAACAGAATTTTCGGTAGAGAACACACTAAAAAGAATTGAAAAACGCTTAACAATATCCCAAAATTTCTGTGGCAGGAACCCAACAATGTCAACTGACACCGAGAAAAATCTAGTTGGAAAAGGCCTCAGCTAAATAGGTTCTACATTCTGACTAATAAAGGTTTATTTATAAAAATTTGAGGATTTCTTAATTCGTCTCACTTATAGAAGTTTTCTAGAAAACTTAAACTGATTAGTGCAGGCACGTCAAACCTCGCCCGCATGAGCTCCATGCCGCCTGGGGAGCCCGGCGCACCTACGGACTTGGTAACTTCCCCTGACTCTGTACTCCTTTCTCCCTAAAATTCCTTAATAGAAAGCGTGTACATGCGCAAGATGAAGCGGCGCGAGGCGGTCCATAGTGCTTTCATATGAAAATATTTTGGCCAGATCATATAATCGAGAATTGTATTGTTTGTATTCTTCACTATATATTACTAGTTCATGTTTATTTTCTTATTAAATTCTTTCTTATATAAACATTTTTGTTAAGTGACAGGAATATGTTTCAGGAGAATTCTTGCCTTGCGTTTGTGTTGTGTTATTAAATCAATTATTTATTGTATTTAGCAATAAGTGAACATGTCTCGCTTAAGGACAGCGCTTTTAACAGTCAAGAATAGTAGTCTGTTAAACCTCTTAACCTGAAAGTAGAAAATTCATGCTTTTATATCACTCTTAAGTAAAAGATTACAAAATCAAGATACGTGTGATTCAACTTTTTAAATTGTACTCTCAATGTACTGTACTGAGAATTTGAAATCGGTCTGATATATTTTTTCGTTTTAATGGATCCTTTCTTTGCCTTAAAGGGAAAATAGGAAATTTGTGACAATAACTGTCAAGTAAGTTCTCCCATAGACTGTCATGGGTTAGGTATCCCATGACGTACCGCCTCTCCGTAACCTCTGTTCAACCCTTACTTTTCAATTTCGTGCCACTTTCTCTGGGCGTAGTGCCCGCGAGCTCTAAAAACCGTGTTACCTTGCCTGCAACCTTGACATGCCTGGATTAGTGACTAGGCGCGTCTACTACTAAGGTCATTAATCCCGTAAGTGTTTTTTTCTCATGGGAGCTGGCAGTGATCTTCTACCGCGGGATGGCGAGATCCAACGCCGACCTACATCAGCTTGCGGGGATTTCCCCCGTCCAGATATGTCCCACCAGCGTGGCACGCCCCAGCCGGGACAAGTTCTCGCTTATCTCCCGACAAGTGTGGTAGTGTAGTGAATGGGGGTGTAAGTATGGGATGAGGATAGGACAGGGAAGAGCAGACTTAATAGCTGTTAAGCTAATGTCGAAAATTCTGCCGCCGTCGGTATAAGAACCATAGAACTTCTTGGTCAGAGGCACTGCAGCGACATCAATTGATGCCCTGAGCCACCTCTGTCGATTCCAGAACTCACTTATCTACACTCTGAAAGCTTTTAAAATTTAAATATTAGAATATTAGTCGAAACTCATTATAAACCGTGCTTATCCATTAGTATCCATGATTCACATTCCGTTTTAAATTGATGCGAGAGTAAGGATGATGGATGTCGGAAGTAATGGGGAGTATGTACAATCATCTTGGTTATCAGGAAATAATGCGAGAGAGGGGATGAAAGTGGGGAAACTCCTGGGAATTCCGCATTGTCATGAGACGCAGATCATCATTTTTCGTGGAACGTTATATTTCATCTAAGTGGAAGCATTTTCAAATAACATATCATGATAAATCGTAATTCGAGGACGAAAAGTCGCTTGACAAGCATGAAATCAATTACATTTATTTTATCTTTTTATTCCTTAGCGAGTGACATGTAAGTTTTGGAGTGATCCTAGATGTTACACTTAGAGAAAACCCTGACTGACTTATTGGTTCTATCAAACTTTTAAAATAAACTATTATTATATCTGTAATTATTTTTATCACTTGAAAAATGACGCATTTTAAAAATGACGAAAAATATGTTCGAAATTAAGTTTTGTATGAAGCTAGTACATATTTCTTAGTTGTCATAATTACTGGGTTTTTATTGAATGAATTGGTAGTTCATGAACACATGCGTAAAAAGCGTAGATAGAAGGTCTCATTTATTTATTTATAGATTTTCAGAATGAGTATAGCGAATGTGATTTGCAACCTACTAATTTCAAATCCATTCTTCAATTCCGCATTCCACGGTTTGTGCGCAAAATAATACTTTACGATTGTTAGATTATTTTACGAATCATTATTTTACATTTTGTTCTCTACAGCAGTTTATATTGAGCCGTCTTATTAGATTGATTTTTTCAATGTTTGGAATTTTCAACACATCGTAATTGTAGTTCTTAATAAATTGCAAAATGTATCATCTCATTTGATAATGTTGTTTGCGACCTCTCCATTTGTTTAATAAGTAATTGACACAGTTTTAGAGGCGATGTTCGTTATTAAGCTGTAAGTAGTAATTAATTTTGTAATTGTTATGAATTTATTAATATCGCAGCAAACGATGTTTCAAGATTCTGTTCGCAATATGGCCATTTATAAGTTCGTGCTGCGTGTTAATTTCACATCTTGCGTTTCGCGTTGTTTAGATTCTGCGAGATATTACAGCCGAGGCGAGGTTATTAGATTCGCTCGTCTGGAAATGAAGTCTGCGTTATCTTCTTCCGCCGCCGCCGCCTCGACGCACCTCTTCTTTGGTGTACTCGAGGAGCAATTAAGCGTTACCTTTGTACGACGTCTCATTATGTAAAGCGACGAACGCGCTGCCCGCCTCCTCCGCTCGGGGAAAGGGAACGGTGTTGCGAACGCCCCGCCGCCCGAAGCTGCTGTTAGGCCCGAGGACGTTAATTCCCAACGCGATTTTTCTCTGGGACATGCAGCTCCCATAACGCAGGGCGCGAGTGGGCGGGGGCGGGCTCGACCGGCTGGGAATTGGTGGGTGCCCGCCAGCTACTCCACGCGGTTTAGCCCCCCTGGAGAGATGTGGCGGCTTCAGGCTGTGGATCGATTGGCCCAACTGACCGAGCGAAACGCGATCACTTTGATGCAATTAGGGGCTTTTGTTTTAGTTGATCTATCCGTTGTGTACATCGGTCTGTGACAGTATCGTTAATAATGCACAGTTTGAGTTTGTATGCTGGTTAAAGTAGTGTTAGTATATTATAGCGTTCTTCTGCAACACAACCATCGACTGTTGTTTTTTTCATGAATTTTAAATTTTAATTTGTGTAACGTATCGACAAAAGTAGAAAGTTGGACTTCAAAGCTGAACTTTCACACTTCAAATTTTATTTCAATTTACACAATTGCAATGTTTTCACAAACAAATAATGTTATTCAATTTATTATTCGAGATAAGAGAAAATGCAGGATACTGAAAATCTAGATGTATTGCGAAATATTGTACACTCAATTCAATTTTTTAAAAGTAAAGATTATATTCTGCCAGTGCTGATCAGTTATTAAATGGTATCAGTATTCTTTTTTGATGGTGTACGGGGTCGGTATCCTATGAAACGAGAATCGACAGCGATAGCTCAGCGGCATACGTTGCTTCTGAAGCATCATTTATCGACAGGTATTAGGTTTGAGTTCCGACGGTTTGAACATCGAACTACATAGCTTGATCGAATTCAAGCACTCTCTACAGAATTCTATTAGTTGGCAGCGCTCATTAGTAGTTTTTCGTGGTTTCTCCGATCAATATCAGACGAATCCCAAAGCACTATGCAACCAAACGTGCCGGGCCGGACGCGATCTGTCTTCACCCAAGTCCTTTGCACTTATACGCTCCTCTACTCTACCTCCCAGATCTACCTCACGAGATCGAAGTTGGGAGCGTAGAGTGGGACGATGCCCCGCCTGGGAGGGACCTGGAATGCGTAAATCCGCATGCCGACTTGTAGGTCGGCACCGAATCTCACGTTTCAGCGGACCTCCCTGGATGTAACAAGTAGTACACTTACGGCACTAGAACCCCGCGCGCCTGGAAGCAACCCTCCCACACACTCCCATTGTGACCAGCCGCTAGTCCCGACGGGCGCACTGTGCGCGGGCTGTGGTTATGGCCGCGAGGCGATTGCAGCCCGGGCGCGGCCGCTTGCGGGGCCGGTATTAATCGACTGTCCTTTTTTTGGGGGTTGCGTTTCGCGTGGATGGCTTGCGTTCCCATCAGCCTCAAGGCTTCCATGGTTCCGAAGAGGGACTTCCGAAACGCAACCCCGCCCCCAGCCTCCTCTTTATGCGTGCGTGTGCAGGCACGTGAGAAAGAGCTGCTTCGACGAACTCTTCGGGAAATTCTTATAATTTAGCAATGAAGATATTGCCAGTGTAGTTTGATTTTTATTGAAAATATTGTCACGTGATTGGTAGACTTCACACCTGTGAACATGAGTATTCTGGCATGGACTTTTTATATCCGAGGCATAATGGGAGGTCGTGTTTAATACTTCTTAAAGATGCGACAAGATTGGATAAAATTAAAAAAAATATGATGAGGTATAGTTCTTTTGTTACTATTTTGTGCGAGGTTTTATTGTGTCGGAGTGTCTACAATATCCAGGGCAGAGAAAATCACACAGAACTCATTGAAAACACACAATCTTACTGAACTCATTCTCTAGGAAGTCAACGCACGATTAACTTCCTTGCATCATGAAGTCTGCCATTTAATGACAATATTTGGCGATTTATATTCAAACCTTTGTCTTGTCTTTCCTTCCCCGTAACTTCGCATCAGTATCATGAATTGGGTATTACAATGAAACATTTCGACGAATGAAACAACATCAACATGACATTCCTAGATTCCGTGAAAACATTCGTCTTTCAGGGGAATGTGTGTCATTCTTGTGTTCACAATATTTACGTGTATCTTCTATGTTTGTGACCAATATATATGACAATGCTATATTTTAATTGAAATAAAATTCAATTGGACATGAAAAAATTGTTCTTCCTAATTATATACTAACTGGTGGCAGGCATCACCTCCCTCTGCTTACTACCGATGACACCCAGGTGGTAGCAGCGCTTTCGTGTTGTCAGTGCAGAGCGAAGACCTAGTGAGTAGAGAGATGCCAGACCGGGAATGCTGGAAGGATGGAAGTTGTTGTCATTAAGTACTGCAAGCTTTTACATAGTAGAGTACTACTAGTATTTACGTAGTACGTAAGTATTTACTTAGGAGAATCAGTTGAGCTGTATTTATATTCAGATTATTTTTTATACATTGAATTTATGCGTGTACATTTCCAGTTGTTTGTAGTAGCACATTTTTAGGCAAATCACATATTGTTTTTATAAATTCAATCTTAAAATTATATTTTAAACGTTTAATAGGTTGGCATGTATTCAATTTTAAATTTCAGATATCTGATGATGGAGGCAATACACCGGCGTGTAAATTGTTAATTTTATTAATAATCTGCTTTATTTTTGACGTATTAATATTTATTTGAACTTAAATGAATGTTGTAAAAATATACGGAAAACAGAATGGCATTTACTTGTAAAGGTTATGATATGGCAGAATAATGTACAATTGAAATGTATTTGCCACGCTGCAAATACCAACGATGACCTACCAAACAAGGTGGGGAGGAGCAGGGCGAACCAGGTGAGGCTGGATGAAGAGAATGGGTAGATCTGGGCGGGAGAGACGGGCAGGGTAGATTGACGAGACGGGAGGTGGGCATGATTATTAAATACCCGGACAACGAAGGCTACTTCAGCGAGTAAACAATAAAAATGTAGTGAGGAAATAGATACCAATGAAGTCGTAGGCTTCCGCTCATACCAGCCCTGAGGAAGATCACGACAGGATGGTCGAAACGTCGGCAACTCAGCCTTCGACGCGGCGTCACCCGGACAGCCCAGATCACTCACACGAAATAGATACCACTTTGGATAAGAAGAATTGTAAGTATCTATAGTGTGATCTTTTGTATTATTTGTAATATAGTATTTACTTTCAACATTCATTGTATCAAAACTGGGAGCACTCTTGTATTATTAATTTTATTATTATTAAATCAATATGTAACTGTATGGTTAGGAAGCTATGAATATGAGATTAGGCCTGCCCGCGCCATAGAGGACGGGGTGGGGCAGTTCAGGAGCATAGAGGGGGAAAAATATTGTGACTGGTTATGCTATTACTAGTTGTAGTATTTACTGATTATTTCACATTTGAAATACATTGTAAATATTCGATAAATTAAAACAAAAATCTGTGACTGGGGCAAGAACAGTAGGAGCCTTAGGAAGAGAGGGAGGGCGGGAGCGAGAGGAAAAGTGAAAACAAAATGATGTGTAGGAGTAAAAGTGGAGCGGGAGTGGGAGTGAGAGCTGCATGCGTGACTGGAAGCGCGTGTGACGTTGCCGACGTTGGCTGTGGGCAGTGGGTCAAAGTGATACTAAAATACAGCGTATATAATTTCTGAGATAACCAACGCAGTACTTAAACAAGAAAAATAGAGTGTGTTATATACAAAACAATGAAAAATAAATATTCCTTGTTTTCATTGAACCGTTTTCAAAATTTTGTTTTGTGTCAATGTTTTTAATGGCAAAAACTAGCAGGAAAATGATTAATAAATGTTTAAAGAAATAATTTTTTGCCAGTAATGATTTGAAAATGGCAGAAGTTGCGAAATTGTATCACCCAGTTTCATATTACGAAGATTTAAATTCCAGTGTCCAAACGGTACACATTTTGAGGTAGGAGGGGCTTTAATTCCCATCTTTTAAAATGGACGAACTCATTAATAAGTGTGTCATGTTGGCATGCACGTATTTCGTGGCGTGCTCGTCTCCGGACCTCCCCGGGCAGAGGTGCGGTGGCGGCGAGCGCGGCCGATTGCCCGCGGCCAAGCGGCCCGCGCCGCGCCGCCGAGAGAGGCGCGCGGGCGGCGGTGGCGCGCGACCCCACACTGCGGGACACTTGCCTCCCGCGGCTGCCGGCCTCGGGCCGCGCCGCGACCGCCTGCGCCCGCCCGCGGGGCGTGGCGCTTGCGGCGGGCGCAGCTGCCCCAGGGGGAGCGAGCGCGACCAGAAAGTGGTTTTTGCCTCCGCTTCTCCCGGGATGTTGTTCTTCCTGTTGGGCGTTGATGGAGTGATGGATTGGTTCTTCCGCGCACGTCAACTGGTGTGATTATTATTGGAGTTAAGCATTATCCTGAGAGATCTGGCGCCGTCCTTTACATCGGCTAGCGGGGGATTCCCTCTTTCAGAGTTCTTATGTAAACTCCGGGCACGTGGAGAAGTGTACTTCCTGTATTTATAGACGTGAGTGTAAAGGAATTGGGCAAGGAAGGGGAAGGAAATATCACGCGCAACCAGTGACCAGTGAATTGCCAAGCTTTGGCGTTGATGGAAGAACCCAGGGAAAACCTCCGTTCAGAGCAGCCGAAAGGTATTCCGAAGTCTCACCCAGACTTTGGTTGAACTCGCCCTGGGAGTGCGAGTAGAGTGTGTGTTCAAAAATCGCCAACGTCGGGATTCGACCTAGGTCCTCCCGCAGTTGCTGCAGATGGTGGTAGTGGCAACATTGCTTCTGAACGCAGGCGCTGGTCCTGTTGGCAGTATGTGTTTCGATTTGTTCATTAAATTTGTTAATTTTCAAGTCATATTTTGGAACTTTTACCAAAAATGTAATTGAAGTGTGCAGTTTGGATTTCAGTGAAAAACGTCGCTGCATTTTTTTAATTTCTGGCATTTTTCAATATAGGTATCATGAAAATTAAATGTGTTACTATTGTTATATTTTAACAACAGTGGAGTCTGACTGATTATTCAGTTTCTTATTTCGTGATACTAGAGTATTATAGTCAAGTGATTCGTTTAGAACTCTAAATAAACTGATTGCCTTTTAATATTTCAGAATAGTGGATTCCTGGCAATTCGGAATACTGGCAAATTCTGGGGTCTTTTTTTTTTCCACTTCTCTTCCCTATCAACACTTGCTACCTATTGTGGTCGCCTTCATTTTCGTTTTCATCACCCTTGTCCCTCTGGGGCACTACTGCTTCGCTGTGAGTCTGCGGCCTCAGCCCTTTATGTTTCAAAATATGCTGGTTTGAACGTGACTCCATTTCGACGAAAAGAGCCAAAATGGATCGGCTTGTAATTAAACTTTTAATACAAAACATTATTTTAAAAAAATCACTGATTGCCCTTATGACTTTTACATTTTTGTTACAACTCAATAGTCACGTTCGAATGTTTTGTTGCGCTGGCGCATTGAGGCAGGCTTCAAAGGGTTTCTGTTTTTGTCATGCGCGATTCGGCAGTGCGCTTTGTGCGGGTATTGTGATGCTCGTTGGCGTGCGCGATTCGTGTGCGCGCGTGTGGTTTGTTGTAGAGAGCGAGAGAATCACAGTTCGTTTTCCTCTGCATGTAAATTCGGTTGTAAATGTAGTTTCACTCGCATACGATACACGTTAATAATCTTGATACAGGACTGTGAAACACGGTGCAGGCACCATGTTTTTCGGGCCATTATCTGAATGCGAATGTTTTGAAAGTGTATTGAATGTCGCCGGTGCGGCGCGCAGAGAAGTAAATGGAATATTATAGTGGAATATTGTGCGTAATAATATGCTCCGTTACATCATACTTGCATCGCTGTGGTTGTCCATAAAAACGCGGTTTTCGCGTACTGACATTTTAACCATATTCTCGTGAATCTTGAATGTGATAACGCCACATGTCCAGAACGTATTACATCAGAAAGGGTGATGTCATCAGTGATGAATTCGGACGGAGACACTAAACAAATTTATGACAGTTTTTCTCTTTAGAGATAAACATTTAATTGATGGATTGCTTCGTGTCGATTGCTATGATCATGAGTCCCGTATATGAACAGCGTGTTCTTATCACGGGTGGCGACGGTGTTCTTTATCCACTGGATGGTGAGATCCGGCACTGACCTATTCGTCGTCTTGCGGGGTTTTCCCATCCAGGTAATGGTATGTAAGAAAGGGCTGTGATAGGGCAAGGAAGAGAAAAGAAAGATCGCGCGCGTTTCTTAAGGCATTGCTTCGGCATTCGCATGGTGTTGATCGGAGAAACCACGAAAAACTACAGATGATAGTATCCGGCCGTAGAATACTCCCCCCGATAGCGGCTGAATTCGCCTTGGCTATATATGTTGCCTGTGCCGAAAATCCTGTCACCTCTGGAACCCTACTACCCCCCTATTGGTGGCACTGAAGTGACATCAGTCGGTAAATTCTTAATTTCTTAGACAACGGGAAGTTTCGAAATGCTCCTTTAAGTCTGACTCGAAATGAAGCTTGCGACTTTCTTTTGAAAATCCTACCCAACAATCGCCAGAAATTACTCGCTTCAGTTCGATTTTCGAAATGTTCCTTCTGACACATTCAAATCTTCCAATTATCTTAGGCCTGTAACTATTAACATACGCCCGCATAATAAGAGAACGTGCTACTTCAACCAGTATTAACAAACTGTGAAAGTTATATACAACTGTAAAAGTTCAAATTAAAAATCTTAATACTAGAACCCCATGGTTCGTCCACTAACAAAACGTTGGACGAGAATAACCGAGACTGTTGATGAACTCTGAACAATTTGGCAAGAAGGCACCAATTTGTGCTCAAGTGCATGGGCTCGCCGGCATGTTTGAAAGCCGTGCTTTGTACCACGTTACTTCTAGAGCACTGATGATGAGGCAAAAGTTCTCGAAATGTGTACGCAGGAGTGTAAGATTTGAATTTAGTGTAAATGCATTTTTATTCTGGAAGATTATTTTTTACCAATTTATATGGTTTTCCTTGATTATTACTTTTTGCCCATTCACAAGATTTCTGCTGTAACCACCGAGTTTATTTCCTTCCAGTTCTCTGTATTTGGTAGCGAGACGGAAAAAATACACTAAACCAATGCCTTGAAAACAATAATACCGCCATTTTCCTTTCGACAAACAACAACCACCATTTTGTAAAACAGGGAATTCCCGTTTCTGAGTCTTTTAGACTTACGCTGCAAGTGATTTGGATGTTTCCATAGTAAAAGAAATTATAAGGTTAATAATGGAGTCACATGGAGCGATAAAGAAGGAATTCTAGGAATTCTTGTCTCGAAACTATTTTTTCCAGCTGAAGTTCTAAGTGTGAAGCAATATATTAACTCCGTAATTCATTTCAGTGTAGTTTGAAGGGTATTATTAATATATTTTGTTCTTTGTAAACGTGCACCAAAGATATGCTGAATCCAATAATATTAATTTAATTTTAATACTGGAGAAAGATATTATTCACATCAAAAGTGATAAATATTGTGACATGACCTTTTCCAAAAGCATTGTGTACTGTCTTGGCGTCATATGTATTGATCTGTCTCGTTGTTACATCGACAGAAACATCCATAAAATATCGATGTTAATAATGTATCGCCCAATAACCATCAATAAATCGCCTTAATTTATACTTTTGAAAATAAGATTTATTCACAAAATCTCGGTCTACTTTGACCGCCATATACACAAACACGAAAGAAAACTTTTACATAGTAAAACGCCAAAGCGTGCGACAGCGTTACAGTGCCAGGCTCAAACTAAAAGTTGCCACCTGACATTAGCTAAGGTGGGAGCTCCTCTGACGCTAGCTTTTTCTCCTTTTTCGGCGCAGCTGAAGATCGTTGAAGATATTGATTTCTGGATCATATTGCAGTGCGCACGCAAATTGCGTTTTGCTGCTAAGTGGGAGTAGTTAGTGTAGGTTCGCGACGGAGCTTACTCGTGTGCCAGTGTGACGCCAGCCCTCTGCGAGCGCCCTTCCAAACTTGCAGGCTCCGGTTAGCGGTTCCCGCGGCTCTTCCCCACTGGCGGGCTCTCCAGCGCGCGGACCTTGGGCAGGAGGCGCCGCGTGCTTTCCGAACGCCCCCTCGGGAAAGCGATCCTTTTGTCCCCTCCACAGTAACCCTGTGAAGAAGGAGAATGTATGATCTTTAAATGTTTACAAGGGCTGCTGCTGCTGCCTTGCGGCTTTGCACTTTGGCATTAGAGCCCCTTCCCACGGCGCGGCCGCGGCGCGCTTCGCAGCAGCGCGGCGCGTAGCAGAGCATTGGTTTGAATGGAGGCCTTCCCACGTGCAGCGGGTGGCGGCTACTGCGGCAGCCGACGCCGAACTCCAGCTACGCGAAGCGGAGGAGGGGCCACGCGCCACCTCTAGCAGAACACAGCTTTAAATGGGGCTCCGGCGGTGGCTGCGTCGGAAGGGCTCTGCTCCTTGAAGGAAGCGCGCCGCGGTCGCGCCGTGGGAAGGCGCCCTTACTAAAGTGATCCTCAGAGAGGACCACAGCGCGCGATGTCGGCGCTCCGTGCCGCCCGTTGCCGGCGGCGGCGGGAACGCAGCTTCGGCGCTCCTTGCATCGGGGGTTTTTCCAACTGCCAGCCGTACATTACACTTCTAAACAACGAAAGCCCGAACGATTGGGTCTTCTTAACGGGTCAGAGCTTCGTCCGTTTCGGGAGAAGAATGCGAGAAGGATACCTGCGCCTACTGCACGTGCGGTGACCGCCTCTCGATGTGCGAAAGAACGAGAAAAGGCGAAGGAAATAGATCAATAGAAGGATATATCAGGGCATCGGGGCCCTCTCTCTGAGGAAGGTAGTGTGCTCGATAAAATCGTTTTTACATCGATGTTAAACAAACATCGACTTGAATAATTGGATGATTCGAAAACATCGACTGCGATGTCGCATCGCTACTCTCATCCGGAGCGACCCAGATGTAAAATCTAGGTGGAGCCGGAGCGCACGCATACTCGGCGTTACACCCCCGATGCTTATGGATATTTTGGTAGTCGCTTTAGCAAGCCATTGTTATCTTACCTGACAAAACGAAAGTGATTTTAGTCTGTAACCAATTTCCGCAGTACTTGTTTCCTATATTTGAACGGGTAAAAATCAGAACCGTATAAGCGTTATTTTATAAATTCTGAGAAAAGCGTTTGATTATTTTAGGCTATACATCAGTGGCAATGTATTTTTGTGGTTTTAATGAGACAATTGAAATGCCGTAGTTTTAATGAAACTAAACACCACGATTTTACCGTAATAATGACTTAAATAAACATATTTCTCAGAATTTATAAAATGTCGCTTATACCGTTCTGGTTTACACCCATTCATTTGATCTATATGGAGTTTCCAATATCAGATTATTTCCGTTTTTTCCTCCTGTGGTTTCGTTGAAAATGGTAGAAATGTATTTCCATTGTGACATTTTAGTAGATTATTCGAATTCACAGAAATTTTTTGGTATCGGCGAAAACAACGAATTGAAAATGCTTTAAATTGACGATATCGAAGTATGAGCATTTTTCAGAGTTGGTAATTGGAACTGAAATGGAAAAAGTGATAGACAATTTAATTGCATGTGAATTTGCAGTAGGACTAGGTTTCAAACGAAAATGTTTTTGTGTAGCTTTTAATTGTATGCATAAAATGTTTCAGGATGTAAAATCCGTAATGCTGCTTTTGAATTACCTTGAAAAAGCAATTGAGAACATAAAACTAGAACTTTGTCTGCCTTACAACCAAAATTTGTACGGAATGAAATGGAGTCTGTATGTATCAACTCACTAATTTATGCCGCGTGTAAATTAACCTATTTACTGTTTACCGTCTATTTTATTCTGAAGGGAATGCCGGACAGGACTAAACTAAAACTTACTTTAGTTCGTAAAATTCTAATCTTCCTTCTTATGGTTAACGTCGTCAGTTGCCCTTCATTTTCGAACGTCATTGATGCTATGCTCACCAATATCGCCGTGCATTCATTGTTCATCTCTGATAGGATTCATTTTTTTCGGATTCCGGGAGACATCGTCGCCAATTTACTAGCTCAATTATGTTCCTACCCTTTTTTGTCATGCTGCAATGATCAAAGTGTTGTTTTTGTAAATCTCTTTTCGCCTTTGTAGATTCTGGTGAAGCAATATTTTACCTTTTTCTATTCTGACGGATAGTATATCTATATTACAATCCAGTGAGCCAATAACTCATATTCAGTCGTCATAGCGTTCTAAAAATCAATATTTTTTCGATATTAGAAGTTACAGTATCTACAGCGGAAAATACCTTGTTGTAATGATATTGGAATCCATACCCATAAATATCAAGATTATCGGTGCATAACTAAACTACTGTGATTAACATTTGTTATCATTTAAACTGCCCTTTTCTTACTATTAATTCAGAATCTGAATTAAATTATCACCGAAGTATTGTAGTTTGTAAACATTGTACGTCCCCCTATTTAAGTTGGTAAAATATATTTTGTCAATGAAAAAAAAAAACTTAAGTTGAAACTTTATGTAAATTTTAATTGAAATAAAAGTCTACATGTCATGTCCTGGGTTATAAGTGAAGATCTGAGACGTGTTTATTTTGAATTCGCCGAATCTTTCGATGTTCTGGTTCTGTATTTGGTTATTCGTAGCATTGCGCATGTTAGTCGCGTGTGGTGGGCACATGTGGGCAGGGCGATGCGGCGGTGGCGGCGGCGGCCGTCCATCCGCCGAGCGGCGTCGAGGTCGCTGCGAATGCCGATAACCTCCGGAGCATCCTGTCACGTGGGCCTCTCTCTGCGCGCTTCGCGAGTCGAGTCGCGGGATGCAGGAGGTGCGGGAGAGAGGTGTGCGCGATGCCCGTCGGCCGCCCGTCTGTCTCAGCTCAGCTCAGCCGCTCGATTTTTGTGTTTTAATTATTGCCACAGTGGTGTGGTACGGATCGGCCGAGAGGGAGAGAGCCCACTGTGTTAATGTCCCAGAAGATTATAAAAGTAAAAAGAAAGATATGACGATAAATATTACACACTGCATTGACATATCGGCCTAAATTACCAACTTGGAATAATGGTGCGTTCGCATAAAGAAAACATTAGGCCACTGCTTTCTTTTCGGTCCCGAATTTTCAGTCATCTTTCAGTTCTATTACCCTTGCCTCCCCATACCCCCTTCTCCGTCATTGCTGCGTCGGTTTTTTATACATCCCGAGACTTTTGCACCACATCGGAAAAAAGAAATCCTGCCAAACTCGAATGTGTTTCGCAGGTTACCACTTTCTTTTACTTTGCCTTTGATAATATTTTTGGGATTTTTGTTTATTGGTAAACCGTTCGATAATAATTTCTTAGAAAGATAATTCTTAATCTTGGAACCTTTTACCAGGTTCTATTTTGTGAATTCATTACCGTTTCCAGATTATAATGTGATCTATGTGTTTTTTAGTCTTAGGTTGTTGTTGGTTTCTTTTTGGTCTGAAGATTCCAATACTTCAATTTCTTATTGGTACGGAAATTTTGATTACTTGACGGGCTAGGGATCAATTTACTTGTGAAGTGAGTTGGCTTTCAAAAGCATTATTGACATAAAAAATCTTAACTCGTATCTTTACGAATTACGACTGAATGGGAAGCCCAGGGTAATAAAGGTGTGGAACATTGCTGAAGATGTACTCAAGTTTTGTAATATGTCGATAATATCATTATTGTAATAACATTCCAATCATTACCGGCAACCTTTTTGAAATGAGTAACACTTGTAAATCTACAAGGGGTTTGCAAAGATAGGACTTACTATATTTATAATATAAAGCGTTAATTTAAGAAATGAAATAATAAATGGTGTAGAAGGAAACATGCGGGTGATTTGAATATAAAACTAGAGAGTATGATTGAGATTATGTATTACTATTATATAGGATTAGCAATGTAAGAAACGGCTTTTATTAATATTCATTGTCAAAGTGTTCTTTGATTTACGTGACGCACCAATTGTCCAATTTTTAGGAATATTCTTTTGAATGGTAGGTAAACATTTTAAAGTGCAAGAAGGTTTTTTTCCATACACACCTATCAAATATCGGTGATGTTCTCTTGCTTCCAAAGGTACGCAGTCACGAAATGTTGGAAGCAGACGGAGCTAAATTCCCGCATCAGTAGCCCGCGTCCAAAAGGGAAGCGAAAATGGTTTGAGCGCATGGAGCTTCAATTGGTTTCGCCACATGTTACGCTATTTATTGCTGAAAATGTTGAAGAGATTGAAGCGAGCGCGGTCCATTTTGCCGAAAGGTGTTACTGGGCCAGACGACGTCGTCAAGTAGCGGGTGACGTTGCCTAGCAACGTGGACAGCGCTTCTATTGATTCACACGATACTCCGGGAGTATGGAAGCATTAATCCTTCGAAACCAATAACAGTAAATCAAAGCGAGGCAGAGAGAGCGAGGAGGGAAGAACGCAAGGATATCGCACAATAGCTCTAGACGTCCGCTGAAACGCGACGTCGTTTTGTGTTTACTCCGTCGATCATTGATAACGCAAGTGGGAGGAGATTTGTAGCCCTTATATATTCCTGCGAAACCGATCGCGTGCTCGGCGACGCGAGCTCGTTGCGTGCGCCATCCTCCGTCTCCACCTGAGCGCAACTCCCGCCTCGCTTCGGACGTTAACAGGCCTCGAAAACGCTCGCCTCCCGTTAGTTTTGCCACCGTTGTCTCCACTTCCTGCCCTGCCATCGCAAATAGTCCACTCCATCTCCCATTATAACTCCCCAGAGGCTCATTTAATATCTCCTAGTACCGATGTTTTGTGTCTCCGTGCCCACCATCGGTAGCTTTGCCCATGTTGTATGTAGCTTCTGCTAAGAACTACTCGATTCGGTTATCATTACAAAAGCCATCTTTTGCCATCGCAGTTATACTCGTACTTGGACTCTCATTAACTTTCTGAGCGCCATTAGTGTCTTGGCCGCTCTGTTGGAAATACCTCCATTACAACTGTCATCATCCTATCTGTAACCTGTGCCCTGTATCACCAACTCCACCAACCCCTGTAAACTGTATCATTTGCTTTCCACATGTACGTTTTTTTTCAATCGTGAGGGGAAAGCGGTGCGGCGAACGTGGACTGCTTCCCACATTCCAGCTGGGGAACGCGGATTCGATCGATCGGTTCTTTTATTAGACTACCAGATCGGCGCCGTGCGAAAGGCGCGTGGTGGGCGCGCCGCTACGCACAACTTCGTGCGTGACGATGCGGTAGCACGCGCCAAAGGACTCTCTGGCGCCCAAAAACAAACAAAAAAACATTAAATTGGCCAAATAAAAAATAAAATTTGCCCTCAATGGCGAGGTAAGTGTGCTTTTGGTTCCGATGAAGAACGCTAGCGATAGTTGGCGGGTGAGGGGCTGTGCATGTCCGTTTTCCAATGCGCTCGTAAATCGAACGTATGACCAGCCATTTTGTATGATACAGGGTCGGAAATTACGTAACGTGGATAGAAGGAAAGTTATGCGAACGTTTCACTGGTGTCTGACAGGAGTTTCTAGGGTTAGAGTCCGGATGGTGGCAGCATTTTGCGACACTAGCTAAAAGGTCGGATTCAGCCGCTGTGAAGAGAAGAATATTCTAGCATCTGGTTGCTCTGTTCGGTAGTTTTCTGTGGTTTGTCCGAGTTTGACGAATGTAGGAACGGTACCCGAACACACGGACGGCGTGCGATATTTCCTTCCTCTTCTTTTTCCTACCTCACACCTTAGTGACACATACATATTCTTACATGCACTACACTGCCACATATGTTGAAAAATTATAGCATGTGCCGGGCTGGGGCGGTGCCGCGCTGGTAGGAAATACCGGTTAGGGAAATCCCACAACTCGACGTGTAGGTCGGCGCCGGATCTCAGTATCTAGCAGGGGAAGAACTCTGCCATCTTTCTAATAAAAACACACGAGACCAATGACCATAACAGTTGTTGCACCCAGGAACACAAAGCAATAAATTAATCAGTATTCGAACGCTAATGCAACATTATACTGCGATTTATGCAACTCTTCCCACTGGAAGGTAACAGCCGTTGACAGTTTAATCCAATCGGGAGCTTCAACGTCACCATAGTGACGCTCCCGATTGGCCGAAACCGCCAACAGCTGATACGTGCCAGGGGCAGCGCCATTGGCATGTAAGGCTGGAGATGAAGCGGACAGGTGGCCAGCAGATGATGCGCAGAGCAGGAAGCGCGCGGCGGCGGGTGGGGCCGGCGAACGTCAGGGGACGGGCGACGGGCGACCGGCTTAGCGAGTAATGCGAAGTGATCGCCGTGTGGGAGGGGAATGAAATTGCCACACACCATTACCATTTACGTTGCGGAGTGGGAGGATCATTTGGTGTTGAGAGGAAGGTAGTGGAGTAAGAGGTACGAAACGTCTGGAGTGTATTAGTCGATATTGGGTAGTGGTGTTTGAGGGGTGCGGCTGTGTTAGCAACCGTATATAATATCTTAACATTGTGAAACTCATTAATCTTCTTGTCAATTTAGCAGAAATCTAGATGGGAAAAGTAAAAATACCGGCTACTGTTATGTTACCTTATAAATGCATGTGGAATGTTGCGAATTATATGCAAATAAAATATTGTAAAGTGGATCTTAGTAAGTGTTTTTCATTCAGTTAATTGTAGTAATAGCATTCCAATCGATACAGTAATGTCATGCGAATATATATGTCATTTCCGTAAGCTAATACCAGGTTTTCGTGCATTGGCACCATGCAATTACTTCAGAATAAATTATGCCGAATTTTAGGAACATATTCTTTGTCGTTCCGACAGTGTGTTGCTTTGTGCTTCTGCTCAGTTTGAAGGATTTGGCACGGACGCAACCGCTTCATGAGATCACATGGAATTTTTAGATTATTTTTTGTATATTGCGTCATGGGGAAATATGCCAGATTTTCTCTCACTCTCTCCGTCTTATCTGTACTCCTTTCTTTCTCTCTCTCTCTCTCTCTCTCTCGCCTCTCTCTCTCTCTCTCTCACGCGCACAATACATTATTGACCACCACCACACCACACATAGTTGCAGCTTATAATGATTTTATATTTTTCCCACAAATCCCACATATTTTACAGTTTTTAACACAAATAAAACAAACGCATGAATATTTGGTGCAACTACTGCATGAAAGTCTTAAGATAAATTGGTAGCCCCCTCGAAATATTATGCCTTCGGAGGTTTGTGGGTTGAATTGGAGAGGTACCCTACGAGGAGATGTCATCGCAGCTTTACGTTTTTGGCACGCAGAAGCTGATTCTGACGGGTTGTTAATAGTTGTTGATATTCTGCAAGATGATAAAGCAAGTAAGGTTATAAGAAAGGTGATGCTATAATTGGAAAATTTTGGAATCATTTGGCAACTGGGACATCCTTAATTACTAAGTGTACTTAATAGATAATATTCGAAGTAGTGTTCTAAGTATACTATGAGAAATTCATTATCAGTGTTATTCAATAAATCATCAGTTTCTTGCAAATTTTGGAAAGGTTTGTGCAATTAATATAACGGTTGGTAACGGAGAAAACACCATGTTGTATGTATTGTGTTTGATAAGAAAGTGGAAAGATTATTGGAAATTGGTAATATTGATTATTGGATTATGTTATTACGAAAAATGTTTGTGGCAAAGATGACATTAATGTACTCAATGAAACCATTAATATAGTTTATTTGTAGATTAGAATTCGTAAATTTCTTAATTTTACGCGCTTGTCGGAAATGTATAATTGAATTTTATAGAACTTTGTTTACTAACTTTTACTTACTGGCTTTTCGCCCTGTGTCGCTCTGTACAGGTCCTCGTGTGTTTAGCTTTACAATTTGCCAGTTCTCGAAGCAAGGCACAGTGAGGGACCACACATCTGGAGAGTTGTGGCCGGTTTACGAGGAATAGCGAACAGCTCACTCCCCTCCCCTCCAGCATCCCTCAATCGCTGATGCTCCTCGTAGCAGCGGACGGCGCGGATAGCAGTCGTGCATCCCGCCCTCCCTGCCGTCCTCCCTGCCGGCGATGCGATGCGTAATCGTTTCCCCCTCTAGCGTACGCGAGCACCCGTTTGGCTTTTGTCCAGGCGACAGCTGCCTCGGTGACGGACTTGCTACTCAAGCGCGGGCTTGTCGCGGGCGCAGGTAGGCAGGCAGGCAGGCAGGCAGGCAGGCAGGCAGGTAGGCAGGCAGGCAGGTAGGAGGCATCTGACAGGCAGGGACAGGGCAGTGCAGGCAGCAGGTAGGAAGCAGGCAGGCAGGCAGGGCAGAGCAGGCAGGTAGGCATGGTCAAGGTAGGCAGGCAGGCAGGTAGGACAGCAGGGCAGGCAGGCAGGCAGGCAGGCAGAGCAGGCAAGGCAGGGCAGGTAGGGCAGGCAGGAGTGGCAGGCAGGTAGGCAAGGCAGGGCAGGCAGGCGGTAGGCAGGCCAGCAGTGAGCGACATGGTGCAGGAGCAGGCAGCACTACAAGCGCAGGCAGGCAAGTAGCAGCAGGCAGGAGGGCAGGCAGGCAGGTTAGGCAGGCAGCAGGCTTAGCAGCAGGCAGGTAGCCAGGAGCAGGCAGCGCAGGCAGAGCAGGCTAGGTACAGGCAGGCAGGCAGGAGCAGGCAGGCAGGCAGTGTAGGCAGGCAGGCATGACGGGCAGCGGCAGGCGGTCACGGCAGGCAGCAGTGGGAAGCAGGCCAGGTAGGCAGGCCAGGCAGGCAGGCTAGGCAGCGACAGGCAGGCAGGCAGGGGCGCCAAGGGTAGGCCAGACAGGCATGGGAGGCAGTGGTAGGCACGGCATGGCAAGCAGGCAGGCAGAGAGTAGGCAGGCCAGGCAGGGAGGCGCAGGACAGGCAGGAGGCAGGCAGGCAGGCAGGGTAGGCAGGCAGTCAGGCAGGCAGGCAGCCAGGTCGAACAGCACCCCCCGCAGGAGCATGCAAGGTAGTAGCGAGCAGGGCGACGTAGGCAGCAGGTAGGCAGACGGCGAGGAGGCAGGTAGAGTTAGGGCAGGGCAGGCAGACAGACAAGACAGGTCAGGCAGGTAGGCAGGCAGTACGGCAGGCAGGCAGCAGGCAGCAGCGCAGGAGGCCAGGCAGGCAGGCAAGCTAGGCAGATAGACAGGCAGGCAAGGTAGGCAGGTAGGCAGGCATGCTAGAAGCAGGCAGGCAGCGCAGGTAGAAGGCAGGCAGGCAAGCAGGCACGGTAGTGCAGGCAAGCAGGCAGGTAGGCAGCAGGCAGGCAGGCAGTAGGCAGAGGCAAGCAGAGCAGGTACGTGTAGGCAGGCAGGCAGCTAAGGCAGGTAGGCAGGCAGGTAGGAAGGCAGGCAGAGCTGGGCAGAGGCAAGCAGGCAGGCAGACTGGCAGGTAGGGCAATGCATGGCAAGGCATGGTAGCAGTGCAGGCTAGGAAGCAGGCCAGCATGGGAAGCGGCAGGTAGGCCAAGCCAGGCATGGCAGTGTAGGGCATGGCAGGCAGGCAGGTAGGTAGGCAGGCCAGGTAGGCAGGCAGGCCAGGTAGGTAGGCAGGCAGGCAGCTAGAAGGCAGTGCAGTCATGCACGGTAGGAAAGGCAGCAGGCTGGCAGGTTAGCAAGCAGCAGCAGTATGCAGGCAGCAGGCAGGTAGGAAGCAGGCAGGAGTAGGAAGGCAGGCAGGCAGCAGGCGGGCCCAGGCAGGTAGGAGGCAAGGCAGGCAGGCAGGTAGTAGG
The DNA here is from genome assembly GCA_017312745.1 of Gryllus bimaculatus. NCBI lineage: Eukaryota > Metazoa > Arthropoda > Insecta > Orthoptera > Gryllidae > Gryllus > Gryllus bimaculatus. Next base: position 1,299,317 of record BOPP01000223.1, on the reverse strand, counting down.
CAGGCAGGGCAGGCAGGCAGCAGGGCAAGGCAGGCAAGGTAGGGCAGACAGGCAGGGGCAGGGCCAGGGCAAGTGTAGGCAGCAGGGGCAGCGCAGGCAGGTAGGCAGCAGGTAGCAGGCAGGACAGGCAGAACAGGCAGGCAGGTAGGCATGGCAGAACAGGCAGGCCAGACAGGCAGGTAGGCAGGGGCAGACAGGCAGGGGGACAGGCAAGGCCAGGGGCAGGTAGGCAGGGCAGGTAGGCAGCCAGGATGGGCCAGGCTCAGGTAGGCAGGCAGGGCAGGTTAGGCAGGCAGGGCAGGGCAGGGGGCAGGCAGGGCAAGGCCCAAGGGTAGGGGCAGGCAGGCAAGGGGCAGACAGGCAGGTAAGGGGGCAGGCAGGCAGGAACAGGGGGGCAGGCAGGTTTAGGGCAGGGCAGGGCCAGTTTTAGGGCAGGGCAGGGACAGGCAGGGCCAGGGGGTTAGGGGGCAGGGGGCCAGACAGGGGAAAAAAAAGCCGGCCTTA